>OW569403.1:136555486-137027959 GCA_937654795.1 Cistogaster globosa | reverse complement strand
TGTTCTCGAGGACTTTCGCCCTAAAGTCTCAGTATATAAGAAATGTATTCAGTTGAAATAATATCGAAAAAAAACAATAATTTTGTTTTAGTTCTTTATTAATAGACTCCACGAATAGGAATGCCTTTGTTTTACAAAATTCTTAATATTAAATACAAAAATAAGTTTATAATTTTTTATGTCATAAACAAAAAATAGTTTTATAAATTTCTTAGAATAAACAAAAAATACAATTGTCGATATTTCGTAATGATTTTGTATTTAAGGGGTCAGTGAACGCAGTTCATGCAATTATAAATAAGTATTTCGTAATTTTATTGTTTTAGGGGTTCAGTGACCATAATTAAATACAAAATCTTGAACAATTCAGCATTCTTAAAATTTAATAGTTTTTTGTCAAACAGCAAAAGAACTTAAATTGTTTATAAAAAATATGCTTGCATGCATGTTTGTATGTATCTATGTTTGTTTGAGTTTTATTTTAAGTGTTTTTTATTTGTTGACAAAAAATGCATAAAAGAAAGTAAAAAGTAAAATGTTTTAAGTGGAAGTATGCATGTACATATGTATACGTAAGTATGTGCATATGTATATGCAATTGTTTCTTTATATTATTATTTTATGTGGAGGTATCGTTGATATCGTAACTTCCCCTCCGTTAGATTGAGGCTCCGACGAAGAAACGATGTAAGCTCTTTTATTGTTTTTTACATAGATTATTACTACAATACAAATAAAAATTATTAGGATTCCTATATTGCTCCCAGTATTTATTACAGTGTTTGTAAGTAGTTTATATTTTACATTTTCTATTGTATCATTAAAGTGTATTTCATCGAGATTTAAATTAGGAAATGTTACATTATTTTCTTTGACTTTAAGAATCAACTTATTTAAAATAAAAATTTCTTTTATATTTATTTTGTAATTTTCATATGTTCTTAAATTAGTTTCAACAAAGCAATTTTCAAATTTTATTAAAAATGTTTTCAAGTTTTTAAATTCAAGTGAATGTTTACAATTTGTAACGATTTTATCTTTATAATTCTTAAATATAATTAAGCCTGGATGAATTTCTTTTTCTTCTTGATAATTCATTGTACTCATACTACATTTGGCTTCTAAATTTTTCACTATATTTGTTAAGCAATTATCATTTATTCTTGTTAGTTTTTTATGTTCCAAAGTGTTTGATTTATAAATTTCATTTTTATATATGAGAACGGTATTTTCATTTAAGATGACAGTTTTATTTTGGTTGTCTGGAAGTGGTTCAAATACAACCTCAGCATATGTTTCGTTTAAAAATTCTGGAATGTTTAATGTTAAAATTACTAAGTTTTCTCTATATGCAACGGATACTTTAGTGTGAAGGTATGATTCCGTCCTGTTTATGTAGTTGAACTCTTGGGTCGTCAATATGTCTGAAGGAATTATTCCTAGTTTAGAATTAAATATTACGTGTCCTATTTCGTTTACGTGGTCTATGAGTAAGTTTATATCATTATTGATCTGGAAAACATTTTCTAAAAACAAAGTTTCGTCTTCTAAGTTGAGAATTTTATTTTGAATTTCTGTTTTGAATTTGTTTATATATTTTTGAATAATTTTCTGTTGGTTATTAATATGGTCTGTAATATTCGATATTTTATTTGATATGGAATTTCCTAGGTACGTCATTTCGTTAAGAGTGATCATTGTTTCTGTATTACTTTTGTCCAGTCTTTGAATTTTGTCAAGAATTTCTTTTTCGTCATCGCTGTCCATTGTTCCTGCAACATATTTTAGTCCTTTCCCTATTGCATTTATTAGTCCTCGTTTTTATCTAAAGTTAGGAGTTAAGTTTTTGATTTTGGTTCTACATATGTCCATGCTTTTATTAACACTGTCCAACAGTGGTGTAACGTTCGTATACGTGTCTGATAGTTTAAGTATATTGTCTTGTAAAATGTTAATTGTTTCCAGGTATTGAGTTGTATTGATAATATGTATTATTTTTAAATAGTTTTCAATTATTTCTACGTCTTTCAGTTTGATTGGTAGGTATCCGTGATTAGTTGTCAGGTCTTCCACCTCTAAGTACTGTGTCCTTACGTTATGTAGTATCGTTACACTTATAATCGTGAAGAGAATCATCTGAAAATAAAGTTTTATATGATATTCTTTTTAATTTTCTGAGGAAGTTTCATTTTGAAATTTTTTATTCCTTTTTATATGCGATTTGTAATATTTATGACCTCGATCTGTTATGACATGATCATTATCTAACCGTGACACTTTTACTTTCCTAAATTTTGAATGATTTTTCCCACCTCTTTCATCTCTTAAGTAAATAGGTCCTGTTCGTATTTCTACATCCTCACGATCTTTGTTACGTTTTTCTAAATTTCTCTCTTTCATTTTTATTATTTCTTCTCTGATTACAGGATATTCTTCTCGACTAATTATACCGTTTTTAAAATCTATAGGTTTCCTTTTTGTAGTAGAATGAATTGTATTATTATAATAATTTATACTTCTAAGTATTTTTTCTTCAACTGTTTCTAGATCTTTTCGGGGGTCATGTTTAAGTAATCTAATATGTTCATTCAAGGTGTTGTGGAGTCGTTCCACATCTGCGTTTGAAGTATGGTTATTGTTTGACGTATAATGAATTTCGATTTCTTGTTCTTGTAAATATTCTAAAAGGGGTATTGCTTTAAATCCTAGTTCATTATCAATAACAAGTTTTTTTATTTTTCCCACAGACGACAAATATTGAGCCAGTGCAATTTTGAATTCTATCCAAGACCTGTTTTTTATTTTTATTGCTTGTGCGTATTTGGAGAATTTGTCAATGAATGTCAAGAATAGTGTTTTCTCTAAGCTGTAATAGATATCCGCGTGTACAGTCTCACCTGGGTTTTCTGGGGTTTCAGTTAAATTGAACTTTTGTTTGATTGGGTGCCTTTCGTACTTTTCTTTATTGCAAATATCGCAATTGTTTATAAATTGTGTGATTCGTGTTTTAAGCTTTGGGTGGTATATTTCGGTTTTTAACTCTGCAAAATTTTCATTAATACCTCTATGATTGTTCCTTTTATGTTCTCTTTCTATTATTGTACTAAGTTCATCTTCATCTATTACATCTCTTAATATTTTCTTACTCAAAAGGACTTTAAATCCGTTGTTGGATTCAAAGTATTTATATACAACATTTTTAAAATTTTGAAGTATTGTATTGTCTTGAATTAGAACCACATTGGTTTTTTCTGGATCAAAATGATTTTTCAATATTGTTATTAGTGTTGCTTCATCGAATTCTTTAGCAGAAATTGTTTTTCTTTTATTCTGAAAGATAGTTTCATTTTTTATTCTCATTGAACCGGAATTACTTTTGTTTAAGATTATCTGTCTTTTGTAGAAATTCAAGGGATTGTTTGTTTCTAAAATTACGTTATTGGTTAAGGATTGGTCATTTGTAGAAGGATTATCTTCGGCATTAATATTTATTTCTATGCGGGATAGTGCGTCGGCATTTCCGTTCAAAACTCCTTTTTTAAATTTTATCTCGTAGTCGAATTCTTGTAACCGTAATCTCCATCTAACTAGTTTGGAATTCGGTTCTTTTATTGAAAATAGCCAAGTAAGTGGCCTATGATCAGTTTCGATAATAAATCGCCTACCGAATAGGTATGGACGTAATTGTTGTGTGGCCCACACTATTGCCAACAACTCTTTTTCTATAGTGCTGTAGTTCTGTTCATGATCGTTGAGTGTACGACTCGCATAACAGACTGGATGTCCTTCCTGTGAGAGTACTGCACCAATTGCGAAGTTACTTGCATCCGTTTGCAAAGTAAATGTTTTACTAAAATCAGGGTAAATCAAAACCGGTGAACTGATAAGCAATATTTTTAATTTCTCGAAACTATCTTTATATTCTGGATCGTTCAAATTTATTTTACAATCTTTTTTCAAGTACTTTGTCATTGGTCGGGCAATTTTCGAATAATCCTTAATAAATTTTCTATAATAGCCCGCTAAACCTAAGAATTGTTTTATTTCTTTTGCAGTAGTAGGTAAAGGGAAGTTTTTTACGCACTCTATTTTTTCTGGATTTGGCTTAATGCCTTCTTCAGTTACAATGTGTCCTAGGAAATTTGTTTCTCGTTTTAAGAATTCACATTTGTCTAACTGTACTTTTAGATTCACATCTCTGAGTCTCTGAAATATTTTAGTAAGTGACTCCAAGTGTTCTTGGAGTGAAGTAGAAAAAATAATGATGTCATCCAAATACACCAAACAGATTTTGTTAATAAAATCAGCCAAAACATTGTTCATTAATCTTTGAAAAGTGGCGGGAGCAGTTTTCAGCCCAAAAGGCATACGAAGGAACTCGTAATGCCCCCCTTCGACGCTAAATGCAGTCTTTGGTATATCTTTTTCATGTATTTCTATTTGATGGAAACCCTTTGCGAGATCCAATGTTGTGAAATACTGACATCTTCCTAACTTTTCCAATATCTCATCTATATTGGGGATTGGGTATTTATCATCTACTGTGACTTCGTTTAACTTACGATAGTCAACTACTAATCGCCATTTTCTTTTACCGCTGGCATCCAGTTTTTTTGGTACTATCCAAACTGGTGCTGAATACGGTGAATGGCTAGGCCTAATAATGTTATTGTCTAACATTTCTTTTATTTGTTTTTTCACTTCTTCCTTATGAGTATAAGGATAACGGTATGTTTTTGCTGCGATTGGAACGTTATTTACAGTTCTAATTTCATGCTTAATAGCGTTAGTGAACGTAAGATCTTTACTCTCTGTGTAAAAGGTTTTTTTAAATTTATTTATTATTTGTAATAGTTTTATTCTTTCTTCACTATTTAGGTGGTCAACTCGTATTTGTTCCGAAATATTATGTTGTGGGGTGTCTTCACCAATATTATAAGTGCAAAAATTTTCAGTAGTGACCTTTTCGGTTTCACATGATTTAAATTTTACCATCTTTGGGTATTCTCCATTAAAATTTATAGTAGCGTTGATTTTATAATTCTCTGCTTCATACACACCTTCTAGAATTTCTATATTGTTATCAGATGACAGTACTTGATTCTTATATACTAGTCCTTCTTTACATTCTATGGGTAATTCAACCTGATATAATCCCTGTTTTTCAAAGTAATATTCTACCTGTACTTGACCAAATTTCAATGGGACTTTTTTCTCTCCTATGTTTATTTCATTATCCTTTAAATTTATTATCGCTCCTAATGGTTTCAAAATATTATTTCCTAATAGTCCATCATATACATCGTGAAATTTGCAAACAAAAAATTCAACTAATTCATTTTGATCGCCAAGTTCTTCAAAAAGAGGAATGCGAACTTTTTGATTTATTTTAATAAAATGTTGTAAAGTTTTAATATTGATTTCTTCCATATGAACATTCCATTTTGGGTGGCATATACCCGGATTAATAATTGAATGGGAAGCACCTGTATCGATTAAAAACTTTAAATGCCCTAATTTAGTTTTTAATGTTATATGTGGTAGTTCGCTTTTGAGGCTGGAAAGTGAAAATTTTCACATGTTTGATTTATAGGAGTTATTTGAACAGCATTCACGTCCATAGGCTCTGGTTGATCACGTCGTTGGTAATTTGTATCTGAGTTTGATCTATTAAAATTGCTCCACTGTTGATTGGGATTGTAATTAGATCTATACTGCTGATTTGTGTTTGGTCTTTGTTGATTACTTGTATTTTGATATTGATTATAGTTAGAATTAGTTTTATATTGAGGGTTTGTGTAAGATCCTTGATTGTGATTTTGGTTGAAGGAAGTTCTAAATTGGGGGTTTGGGTAAGATCTTTGTTTAAAAGGATTATTTGTTTGATCATATCTATGATTTGAATTATTGTGATTTTTATTTCGATTATGATTTGGAGGTTTTACTATACTATTTCCGTAGTTAGCGTAACCTGATTTAAATAGTATTTCTATTGCTTCTTCCAAACTACTTGGGTTCCTGCAAGCCAATATAGTTTTCATCGGCTCTGGAATTTTTTCTTTGAAGATATTTAGAGCGGATCTCATATTGTTTTTAGCTATGGCTTCTGTGCCTGGATTGTCTCCCATTATGATACTTGTTTTGTTATTAAGTTTTCTTAGCCTATCTTTGATGTCATTATAAAAATCAGATGTGTTTGTTTTAAATACAACTGATCGCATTTGATCGTATAGTTCTTCTATACTAAGTCTTTCACCGAAATTATTTATTAATATATCTTTGATATCTGCCCACGATTTAACATGAAAATTTATTTCAATTATTTCTCTAGCTTTGTTCTGTAACCTACTTTTAATAATATCTGAAAACACTAATTGGGACATTGCATCGTACTGTGTCAGTACGGGGTGTATTCTTTCTACTAAAGTTATAAAATTGTATAAATCGTTTCTATTTCCGTTAAACTCGGGTAGAGTTTTTAGGTATTTAATTGGGTCAATTGTAATGGAAGGTGGTTGTGCCATGATTTAAAGGAGGAAATATCTTTATGTCGAGAATTCAGAAAATATATATATCAAACACTTCGAAAGCACTTTTCACTTTTTCTTAATTTAATTATTTAAAAAATTTTATAAGAATCGCAAAAATTTAAATATATATATTTTTTTTTTATTGAATTTTCAAAAATTTTCTTTTTGTTTTTAAAACTAGTCTTAAAAATGACTACGTATATTTTAAAAGTATTTATATGATTGACTTACATTTAAAACTTTAAAGGATGTTGTATGATGATTATGGTGTTGTTTCTTCGGAATTGTTGTCCTTGTTGAAGAATGTTGTTTGCAGTTATTTCTTAGGAATTGTTGTCCTTGTTGAAAAATGTTGTTTGCAGTTGTTTCTTAGAAATTATTGTCCTTGTTGAAAAAATGTTGTTTGCAGTTGAATGTTGTTTCTTAGGAATTGTTGTCCTTGTTGAAAAATATGTTGTTTGCAGTTGAATGTTGTTTCTTGGGAATTGTTGTACTTGTTGAAAAATATGTTGTTTGCAGTTGAATGTTGTTTCTTGGGAGTTGTTTTCTTCTTTCTCCTTTGTTTTTTTTTTTCAGGATTTTGTTCACTTTTGTTCACTAAAAAAAATGTTTTTTCTCTTTTTTTTTTTTTTTTTTTTTTTTTAAAAAAATTTTGTTTTAGAGTTCGTATATCCTTAATATTTTTAAGGATTAAATCGAAAATCACTTATATGTACTATATATACATACGATCACGACCTTAATATTTTAAGGGTTTTTTTTTTTATTTTTTATTCGTTTCACGGTTAATTATTAAAATAAAAAAAAAATAGCACTTTAATATTTTTAAAGGATATCTTTCCCGCGATATCCCATCCTCGTCGCCAGAAATGTATTCAGTTGAAATAATATCGAAAAAAAACAATAATTTTGTTTTAGTTCTTTATTAATAGACTCCACGAATAGGAATGCCTTTGTTTTACAAAATTCTTAATATTAAATACAAAAATAAGTTTATAATTTTTTATGTCATAAACAAAAAATAGTTTTATAAATTTCTTAGAATAAACAAAAAATACAATTGTCGATATTTCGTAATGATTTTGTATTTAAGGGGTCAGTGAACGCAGTTCATGCAATTATAAATAAGTATTTCGTAATTTTATTGTTTTAGGGGTTCAGTGACCATAATTAAATACAAAATCTTGAACAATTCAGCATTCTTAAAATTTAATAGTTTTTTGTCAAACAGCAAAAGAACTTAAATTGTTTATAAAAAATATGCTTGCATGCATGTTTGTATGTATCTATGTTTGTTTGAGTTTTATTTTAAGTGTTTTTTATTTGTTGACAAAAAATGCATAAAAGAAAGTAAAAAGTAAAATGTTTTAAGTGGAAGTATGCATGTACATATGTATACGTAAGTATGTGCATATGTATATGCAATTGTTTCTTTATATTATTATTTTATGTGGAGGTATCGTTGATATCGTAACTTATATACTTGCGTTTTGACGCCACCAGATTTTTAGCGATTATGATTTCAGATGTTTTTTTGGTCACTTAAAATCGTTTTCGCCAATTTTGAGCGATATGTATTTGTCAGAACAATAACGTAAGAGTTACTGCTTTACTACCCTTTTTTTAATTTGTTCGTTTGTCTTATTGGCGAGTTTATTTTTGCTACTACTACTGCTGCTGTTGCTATTGTTGTTGGTTAGTATTGTTGTGGTTTGCACTAAATGAAGTCCTTGACATGTGGTTTGCATACCATGTTGCATCTATTAATAGTTGCTGTTGTTTTTGTGTTTATATTTATGCCGTTAGTAAGTTAGTTAGTAAGTAGTTTCTTTTTTAGATTTTCGTGTTTAGATGTATTGTCATTGCATTGTAGATTTATTACTGCAACAAATTAGTCCATAGTATACCATATTCACAATGAAACAAAAAGCAACAAACAATTTTAACAACAACTATAAAACTACAATGAAACTATTTGCACAAATTTTATCAAGAGTTTAGAGGAAAATGGAGTAAGTTTTGATTTAAAGTATTGAGAAAGCCAAAAAAAACTTTTCATTAGAATTTTATTTTCAGAAAATGTGAAAGAAAATCCCTGGTTAAAATGAAAAAAAAAACAACAACAAAATTAAAGAAAATATCTGCAAATATTTCTTTTCTTAAGTTAGAAAGTTTTTGAATGTCTATGAAAATCTACCATGAACTGTTTTGGTTTTTGAAGTTTCACAAACATTTGCAATTCTCAAATTGTGATAAAACAAATAATACAATCGAAGTTGGATAATTTCGTTTAGCAAAAACACGAGACATTAAGCAGAAAATGGTTTGAGTGTAAGTGTAACTTTAAACTTATTTAATTAACTTCTGGATAAATTTATAATATTTAAAGAAACTTTGTATTTACCTGTATTCTTTAATTTAAATAAATAAAAAATATTACAGTAAACACACAAATATGGACATAGAAGGACATTTTATTTTTAATATTAATTATAACAAGCACTGCCCACGATTTTGTTCGCGCTTTATTTTTAAGTTTCTTGAACTTAAAATTTAGAAAAGTGTGTTTTAAATATTTATTGTAGAGTTTTGTAAAGAGTGTTAAAACTTTCCATCTGCAAAAATAAATTGTACTGATAACTGTTCTAGTACTATTATATCGGTGAAATCGGGTCTTTTCACATTTTTATCTCGTGTTTCTCTACAAAAGGATGTATTTTTATGAACCAAGGTCCTAGGGGACTTCCTCACACAATTTTGTTTTAATCCATCCAGCAGTTTCTACGTTGTGCGAACACAGACAGACAGACAAAAATTCCAAAAGTAGGAGTTTTGTATTAAATATCGATTAGTATCTACATCAACATCAAAATTTTCAAAAAATATTTCATGTACAGAAATTAATATTTTATGTTATTATATTTTTCAAGGCCACACTTATAATAAAAAAAGAACTCTAGCTGTTATCGCAGAAAACTAACAGTGTTATATGACAGATGTGCATTGTAGATATTTAATTAAAGAGGTTGACTGGCTTGGATGTAAACGTTTTGGTTACAACAAAACAAGGCATCGAGTAGTTCATGTCTCGCTGTAGTAATATATTAGTTTAGCGTAGATGACATGCTTTTTTATATGCGCGGTGTCACATCCACTGTTAAGTACTATCAATTTTTTGTTTTCTGTTTTATGCACTTTATAATTTTGGCTACTTGTAAAATATTTAACGGTTCTACGGTTGCATAGGAGCTGCCACACCCACTTAAAATATTACAAAAAGTACATATGCTATTTCACTAACTAGATTGCAATTGCGAAAATTTAAGGTAGATCTCTTCACTAGTAACTAGGCTGCTATAGCTTCTAGTTGTAATCGCAATAACTTTTAAGCGATTAGAATTAGTATCAAACAGTCCTGAAGGATTTGATAACCTCAGCTTCTCAAACAAGTCTTCTTCACGACGTAGGGTATTTTAAGCATTTGTAATGAAAAAACACTTACAAAAAATTTATGTTTGTCATAAAATTTGTAAGAAGCATAAAAATAAAATAACTGCAATTAAGAAAATAAACACATGTATACATACACCCAGGGGAACAATAGAATACACAAGGACACACACTGATAGAAAGCAGGACGATTGTCTTTTAATACCTTATTATTCGTAGTAAAACAAACTCTTAACATATTTCTTATTATTACATGTATGTATAAACTGTTTACACACAAATAACAATTTAGTAAAATAAACTTTGTCCATTTTATGAATTTAAATATTGAATATTTCTAACAGACCACTATAATAAAGTGTATAACAAAAAGAAAAAACATAAATTTGACAAAGAAGTTTTCATTTTTGTCTTTGTTTTAATTAAAACTTGGTAAGTAAATTTACTTTTGTAAAGTATATTTACACTATTTATTTTGTAGTTATAGTTGTACTTTTTGATTTACATGCATAAATATAGGGTACCGAAATTTACGCAAGTTTTGAATTTAGCAATATTTTATCAGAAAAATTATATTTTCTGTTTGGAATACTTAAATAAACGACTAAATTATTGATAGCTTATGCTCAGCAAAATTAATTTTTTAAAAGGACTTTTATTGAAAAATTTTATATTAAAGGACATTGTGACACAGATATTGTGAGTGTTAATAAAATTTTTTTGTTCTGCAGCATTAAACTACTACAGTCACGAGCACAAAAAATGCCGGTTGATTTTTGATTGTGTCTGTTTCAAAACACATAAAAAACAGCTACCAATTAATTTCCTTTTTTTGCCGTTTATTGTAGTTACTTCCATTACAGAAGTAGAAGTTCATAATTAGTTTACCTTCAAAAACGTGGGTATAAGCTATAGAGAAGAAATTTCCTTGCACTGAATTTCCTTGCTATTTAAAGTATGTAAATAAATCCAATTTAAGCTGCACTGCAACTCGAGTACTCTAGGGAAAACGTATGAAACTAGTCAAAAATGACCGAAAAATAGGAACAGTGAAAATTACAATCACATTCATCTAGCAGTGTTTGAAAAACATGTAGTTGAGATAATTCGTTTGCCAATATAAAGTTAAGCGAATAAAGCCCAATTAGAAAAGAACCAACCACTAAATATTTTTTTAAGCCCGATAAAACTTTTAATTGAAAAAAAACACAAAATATTAAATTGTAATGAAGACTTTTTTTAACATGAAAGACCAAACACGGCATTATTATATACTCGTATAAAATGATTTCGAGTATATGGCCACCGCAGCTGCTCATGACAAAGCGCATTCTGGACGTACAATTTTAGGTCACTTTTTCCACTTTTTTCTAGCTGTATGTCATAAATAACACGAACAATGTTGTCCTCAAAGGCGTCAATTGTTGCTGGTCTATCAGCAAAAACCAGCGACTTCGCGTGGCCGCACAAGAAATAATCAAGAGATTTTAAATCACGCGACCTTGGAAGCCAATTTCTCAAAATCAATTTATCGCCAAATTCTGATTTTAATAATTCGATAGTTGCGGCTGCCCTATGGCATGTAGCTCCATCTTGTTGAAACAATATTTCGTCCGGATCAAACAAAAATATCATTAATCATAGTGCGATAGCGATTTCTATTGACCGTAACGTGAAATTCCACACCAAACGGTGTATTTTTCTGGATAATAAAAAAGTCTGTAGGGTATACTGTGGATTGGTTTTACACCACATGTGACAATTTTAACCGCTAATCCAACAATAAGCCTTATCGCTTAACACAGTTTTCCGATAAAATAACTGGTTAGTTACTAACTGTTATAGAGCCCAATCGACGAAAGAATGACGCATATAATGGTCTCGTAGCTTTAATTCCTGCACTAGGTGAATCTTTTCCATATAGTAAAAGGATAGAGCCCCACTTCCTGCGACCGACGACGAATCGATAAGTTTGGATCTTCCTCCACACTGTTGTTACAGCAGCGACGTGTTGGTGTTACTGCATCCTCTAGACGGTGTGTGGTTTGAAATCTGTCCACAGTTCAACGGATGGATTGTTCAGACGGCTTATAAAGACACTATAAAAATCACAAAGTCGTCTATAAGTTGCTCGAATTGATGACTGATTTTCAAAGTTAACTTGGATGAATTGACAGCGTTTTTCAATCCTGAGTCTATTCATAATAATTTGCCATAGTTTAATGAAAATAAGAAGAAGAAAATTTTGCATCAAAATTTTATTTTTTATAATTTAAAATTTATCAGGCTTAAAAAAACACCCGATACATTCCAGTGATAAATTAAAAAATAGCTTAGAATAGCACTTTTAATTTTAGACTTGCATTTGTATAATTAAAACTAATGTCTAGGTGATATAATTTTGTTCAGAAGTGTAAAAAAATGTGATAAATATTTAAAGTTTTTATTTATTTATTTTTTTTTTTTTTGTTGTCATTCATGACAAGGACAAAATGCAGCAAAAATAATAAAAAAAAATTATACGTATATTGTTGATGTCTCTACTCTACTGACCGATTAACTGGCTGTCCGACATAGCAAAAAACTTAATTATTGTTAATTTTGTGAAGCATTAATAATGTAAATTTTGACATGTAACAACATTTATTTATATTTTTCCCCCTTTTGTTATGTGAAACGTTGTTAGGTAAAAGAGTAAAAAGTATTTCAGTTTGTGCTCGTACTTGTGTTTAAATAAAAGTGTGGCAAGCAACAAACACCTGAAAATCTGGTTTTACGTTTGATATGCGGTTAAGGTCAAAAATCTTTTGTAAATCCCTCACATTTTTCTGACGCACTTTTCAGTTTTTATTTTATTATTCAAAGTGTATTCTTTTGCAACTGTCTCCTTTAACTGTATGATAAATAATTTATATTAATTTATATAAATATGCATTTATAAAAACAATTGTGTTGATATTTACCAGCTGAAAAAGTCCTTGTAGAGCGTCGTTTTATTTGATGTTTAAAGGTGTTTTGTTTTACACAAAACTAACAATGTGTACATTTTGGTCAGTATGTAAGCTTTATTTGATCTGTTTAAAAGTTCAATATAAAATGAAAATTGGAATTTTCCAGAAATCATTTAAATGTAGAAGTAAATACATGTTGCAAGCATTCATTACAATCAATTACAGCAATAAAGTGATGCCATTTGATTTCTCATTGTTTTAAACAACGTTTATTAAAATGTTATAAAAAAGTGGAATAAAAACGAGTAAACTGATTCTAGTAAAATTTTAACTACTAAAGAAAAGAAATATAAAAGTATAATACGAATTTATACACTATAATGGAATGAATTTAATTCCGCATTAATCATCCGATCGATTTTGTTTAATCTTCTTCAGATTCCGATCGAATTTGTGTATTCAGAAAAGATTGTGAATAATCATTTTTTATTTTAATATGGCAACACTGGTTATACCAAAGTAACTAACAGAGTAATCGAAAGAAGTTTAAAAATAAAATTAAATTTAGTTTTTATGAAATTAGGAGTTGAACTGTAGATATAAATAAAGAAAAAATTTATTTTTTGGCATATGTTTATTTTGTTTTAATTTTTTTAAACCTCTTTTTAGGAAGAAAAATTAATTTACAAATGTATGGTTTTTTTAAGAAAACAAGTGAGACACCAGCAGGATGAATTGCAACATTTTCTGGATCGCTACATCCTATCTACTTTAGGTTGTGTACATTGTGAACATCAATATTAACTTGGATAAATGAAGTCTACTTCACCGTTCGCTCTGTAAATTTAACATTTGTTTTTGGTTCTTTAACCGAAAAAATATAATCTGAAAGATAATTAATTTTATTTTGAAGTTTAGTTACGGTTTCATTTCGGAAAAATTTTTCCTTTTTTTTCCTGAAAAACCAATTTGCCAAAGTGAAACCACTTTACATCGGAATTGAGCTCTGTGATATGCCTGTAAAACATTAAGGTTGGAGCCGCCAGAAACATTAAGAGTTTGCCAAATTAAAAATTGTTTACATGTAATTTCTCCTAAATCTGATCTATCAGAAACTATACAAAAGATATGGACGGAGGAGACCTAAAGCTTAAAAAGTAATTTGAATAAAATTTAAATAGAAAAAAATTAAAAAAGCAAAATTTAATAATACTAGCAGTGGCCACGACTTCGTCCAAGCATCATTTCTAATTTTCTTAAATAAAATTTAGAAAAATATGTTTTTGAAAGATTTTTGTAGAATTCTGTTAACGGTTTTAAGAACTTTTCATCTACAAAAAAAATGTAGTGACAACTGTTCTAGTATCATTATACCGGTTAAATTGGGTGCTTTCACATTGTACCTCTAAATTCTCGACGAAATGACATACATTTATGAAGAAAAGTATTCTTTACTTGAACCAAGGTTTTAAAGGATCTCTTCATAAAATTTGACTCAAATCCATCCAACAGTTTTTACGTGATGCGAACACAGACTGTCAGATGGACAGACAGACAGAAAAAAATTCTAAAAATAGATGTTTTGCATTCCATATCGATTGCTACCTACACCTACATCAAAATCGCCAAAAAATATTTTATGTACAGAAATTACCCTGTTACTGTTACCTTATATGAAAAGATATTTTTAAAGAGGATTTTTGGTAGAAAATTTATGAATAAAATAATAATAAATTTTTATTTTTTACAACTTTGATCTTTTTTAGTCTGTATTTCTTTTAATCTTAGTCTTTTGCTCTGTCTTTATATATTCCTACAATTTTTGTTTATTATAAATGCCTCTAAGCAATCAAAGATAACCACATAACCAAAACTTGTGACTTCAGCGAGTCTTGAATTTATGATGGGTTATTCAGCAAACGTGTGCTTTAAGCCGTGCTTCTATCTACGAATTTAAAGTGACTTGATTACCAAGCATAACTGTAACATAATACTTTTAAGAAGATACTTTTTTACAAGCATCTTCACCAACTGGTCTTAGGCAGGTACAGAACAATTTCATTTGTATTTCTAATTGAGTATTTTGACCTGCTCTTTCCTATTTATTCACATTTTAAGCAAGTTATCTTCAATCGCGAATACTCAACAAGCATTATGTTTTTCTATGTTCATAGCATTGATGGAACTTAGTCACATGACTCAAGATACTCTATTTTACAATATCACCACGATCGCATATATGTCGGTGCTATTCAATTTTTGCTTTTATTCTGTTCACATGCTAAAGTTATTATTGGAAGAAAGATCTTACGCAGCTCTGTTGATTTCTTAACTCGGGAACGATATAATATTTTGTTTTGTGATAGAAAACAATAGCTCTCCTTTTCACACATATGAAAGCGCTTGATTATTCTTATTTTTGTAACAAAATTGATAGCATTACATCACAGTATCTTTATAATAATGATAAGTTGTTTTTTAATAACAGTAAAGGAAATTCTTACTTTATAAATAAAATCAATAATGAAATGCCTTAAACTGTTCTCAATCATAATAAATGTGTTTGACAAGAATAAATTATTCAATAGTTTTACTCTCACTCCTATGATCTGAAAATGATTAAAGAAAACGAAAAACTTTTAAAAAAATTTAAAAGTTCATTTCTAAAAAAATTACACTCCAATTTCCATTGACAGAAAAACAAATAAATAAAGTTTTCAAAGCTCTTGTGGTTCAATATTCTCTTCATTATTTATAAAATAACAAAATAGTGAAAAAAAAGAAAAATCGTTACACTTTAAATTACAATATGTAAATGTGATGATAATGACGACACATTTACAATACATTGTTTTTACACAGCAGATAATATTATTTTAAAAGTGTATCTATGAATAACAAAGTACACACATACGCATAATTGAAAACAAAACACTTCGATTTTTTGTAATTTAAGTTGTTGTATTAAAAAAAAAAAACCAAAACACTACGTTTATTTAATCAAACATTGTGTCATGGGATCTTTGCTATAAGATAGAAAATACAACCTTTGCAGAAAATACAGATTCGCAAGCACCTATTAAATTAAATTTAGGAGTAAAAGCTTGACATACGTAGTTAAAAGGTAGAAGAACTGATTATATTAAAATATATCGTTTTGCACTATGGGCTAAAGAAATTAATTTTTTTTACGCTGGTTATATTTATTCTGTTTGTTTTTTTAGTGTGAAATTTTCTTTTCATTCAAAACAATTTATTTAAAGAATAACATTTTCTATATAATTCAAGGGAAAACTTATTTCCATTCAAGTTTTTTCATAAGTGTAGCTACATTAGCAGAAACCTTCTTCGTCGTCAACGCTTAAGTTTTTTGCATGTTTTTATTTTTAGACAACAGAGAATAGTCTTTGTCGCAAATAAGACTGTAAATTTATTAACTTGTCTAGGTTTGATTTTCTAATCACCAAAACTGGAAAAACGATATTATTTTCTATACCGTACGACATCTCAGCTTCTTTCGAGAGATAAATGTTTTATTAAGACAAGACAAGCCTAAACGGTTCAGATCTTAAAACATAGATGACGCTCAGTATTACTTAGACTCTCTACTTACTACCCGATTACAAATAATCAATCGAAGAACGCTGAAAGCTGAGCTACTTTGTTCGCTACTACCTGAAATTTTAGTTACAAAACTATTCGTGTACAAAATACAAACGTAATTTAAATAAGAAAAGAAAAAACAAAAAAAAAAAAATAACTTGCGATTTTCTTTTAATACTGATCGAACGAATTTTAATATTTTTAATTTTTCAAATAAATTATTTTAGTAAAATAAGCAAATGAATGAATATAGCTTAAGTTGACGTGCCTTTATTTCGAAATTTATTAAAAATGAAATATTATATATATATATATATATATCCAGAGTACTAAGATTTAACAGAATGTATATTCTGGGTCGTTGCATCTGTTATCAGCATTCTTTGCATTTACATATTTACATTAGGTTTTAAACGTTATAAAGATCATCCCTTCAATCGAGCAATTAAAGAAATTTGAATACTAGGAATATGTCATAATCAATCGCTATAAAACAGTACAGACTCACGTACTCAATATTACCACAAATACCCACAAGTATATATATGCTACTTACTTTTATCTACTTAAAGAAAAAATAGCTCAAATAAAAAGGCGAAATGAAAATTTAATAAATAATAAATTAAATAAATAATCAACATAAATAAAAAATTATACGATTTTTAATTAGGCAAGTTGAAACAAAATTATTGTATTCGCCAAAAGTTTTGCCTGAACAAAAATATGTTTTAATAAATACTCTAATTTCCAAAATAAGTTCTTTTAATACTTTATTTTGTCTGGAAATATTTTCTTTAAAAAAAGTAATAAAAGTGTTGTATAAAAATGGTTTATAAAAAATAAACAACTGCCTGTTATCTGCTTAACTTCTTTTTTTACATCGGCAAAAAAAATCATTTGTTTTATTGATTGAAATTATAAAAAATATATTAAATTAATTTCGGCTTAAGATTATAGTTATTTTAATTTCTAAAAATTTCAGGACAGAAAATGAAAAAATTATTTACAAAAAAATGTGCGAACGTTTTTCAGGAAGCAGGAAAAATAAGACAACAGCAAAATATATATAAGATACTATAAGTGGAATTTAAAATTATTATTATTACTAATTGAATTAATGTCGCTCCATATGACCAAATCATCAAATGATTGATATCAGTGCTGTATTCTATTTTTTATCTTATTTTATTTTAATTCAACTAAAGACTCCATATTCCATTGTGCACAAGTTCAAATCTCTACAGGATAAAAACTATATTTTATATGTTTGTATGTGTGTTTGTTCGCTCTTATTATTTATATTGAATTGTATTCGTATTTTCAGTTGATTATCATGTGATGCTACACGAATATCTTTCTCTTGTTTTCTTTTAGTAAATCTATCACGAGCAAACGGAACACACAACATAAAATTATATAAAAAAGTAAAGGTTAATTTGAAACGTGTGATAAGAAGTTCAATTTTTCGCATACAAAATAATTTTTCTTTTTAAATCAGTATTCTTTTCAATATATATTAGGGATTAAAACACTCCCTTTAACGTGGATATACATAAGTAAGCTTGTTTCCTTAACAGCGACAAGCCAAATGATGATGATTTTTCCTTGACGGACTAAGATTTTTTGTTTAGTTAAATTTCTCAAGATTTGTTTTACACAATTCTGTTATTCTATTTATAAAATAAGAACTGCAGACCAAAATTTTTAATTAAACATGTTTAGTTAAGTTAAATTTCTTTACAAAAAAATACAAATTTTTCTTTTGCTGCTCACTGTTAATTTGCACTACATTCAAATTGACAAAATCTTATTTACGTCAGCGAAATTGTGAATGAGTTTGGGTACCTATGAGAATTTTTTAAATTTCCCAAATGTATGTTTAACATGAAAACATATGTATAAACATTGAAAAATCAAAACAAAGAATACACCCTGAAGATATTTTGCTTGTCAACAACCAAATAGGAAATACAAATAAATATGTAAATCAATATCTCTTCTGTGCAGATACTGGTATATCTTTGACTTTTTTAGATAAGTAATATTTGGAAAGAAAATATGATTTTTAAAATAGCGAATAAGAAGTGGCTGGTATGAAACTCCTGTAGTTATGTTTATGCTTTTAAAAATGTGTTCCTCAGCTGTGGTTTGTTTTATATAAAAAAAAATCATTTATAAACATCAAATACAAAAAAATTGTGATAATAAACTTCCTTTAAAAAAATTTGCAACACCCTATCTTTTAAAAACAAAAAAATGCACTGTTTTTTTATGTTCACAGTTACAATAAAATAAATAGATACATATGCAATAATAAAAACTTTTTAAGACTTTAACTTTTATAAATATACATTCTAATAGTTAATTTATAGTACTATTGAAATGGTTGGCGAGGGCATACTAAAGAACATCTGCAATGAATTAATGCTCATGAAAGGTCAATAAAGATGAGTTCGTACAGAAACTTCATTGTGGATATGCATACTTGCAGTTAAGTGCGCGTAAGCTCATAAAGCAAAGACAAAAGATTGAGTATAGAATTGAATAGTAGATAAACATCGACGACACTCATTTGTAAAGGTAAGAGTAAGCGAAGACGTTCAAGGTTACTAACCCGTAAGTTCTACAGTTCTACTTCAAGTCGACCAATGAAAGAGCAATTATTGTCTGCCAGTTTTTGCGACAACTGTCTTTATTGGCAGACACTTTTTTCCGATCGTCAAGTATGGTAAAGCGAGTAAGTCTAATTTATGATATATATCTCTGTGTAAGTTTGTTTGCTTGTGTGTCTATCACGGCTAAACGAATAAACCGATTTAAATGAAATTTTTAACACGGGTTAATGGAAACAGATATTTTTATGCCTCTGAACAAATTTTAACAAGGCCTCAGCAATTCAATTGTAATAAAAATTGGAACATAAATAGGTCCCTATCAATATCTGTTTCCAGAGAAAAGTCCTAAATAAGAGAATAATAGAAAAAAACGAGCATTTACGTCTGTACCAATTACAATAAAATTTAAATATAGTCAGATATTTATATAAAGGGAAAATTAATTTTTTTAAATGAATAAGAGCGAAAGTGGAGAAGACGTCAAACACGCAATTTAATGAATTTTAACCGATCTTAACAAAATCAGATTCCAAATTTATTTAAAATATAAATATAATCCAATCTATGAGATCCAATTTGATTTGATAGATTTCTTCCGTTCGGAGTAGAGCCTTTTAGCAAACAAAAATATAATATAGTGACCAATGCCCAGAAAGGTCCTAATATTTAATGCAGCAATGCCGGGCTTAGTGGTGAATATCTAACAAGCAAGAAGAATAACAATTCTAATTGCATTGCCAACTTAGGCTGTAAACTCATCAAAAACCTCAAAACTTTTTTTATAATGAATGTCTTTTTTTAATAGATAACATTTAACATATTAAAAGACATATCAAAAAGTAGATCCACTTTTATTTTTTAAGGACTAGTACACAGAAGTGCTCTGCAATTTAAAAAAATTAAGAAAAGATTTGTCTAAATGTCCTTAAAACTTCAGTTGAGTGGCGCGAAACCTACTGATGAGTCCTAAATACTGAATAACGAAAACGCAGTATTAACGCTTTAGACGCCATGAACTTATTTTTTTTTTAGTTTGATTCGCAGGTATTAAATTTGTGTAGAAGTATTTGAAGCATTCGCATATTTACTAGCGTTTAAATTAAAATGAGTGTTTTGCAGATACTTAACGCTAAGACAGTCTAATAAGGCTTGATTGACGTGGTCTTTTATATGCATTTTTAAGAGCGTCGAAATACTCAAAATTTCAGGTTTAATTTTAAATCATGGCAAACTTAAGGACTTAAGGTATATATATATATATATATATATATATATATATATATATATATATATATATATATATATATATATATATATATATATATATATATATATATATATATATATATATATATATATGTGTGTATATATATATATATATATATATATATATTTTAAACAGCGAATATAAAAAATATTTCCTTAAAAATGTAGAATTTGGAATTTTTGAGTAAAATACTAATGTCTCATTAAAAGTTACGTGTTTTTTATAAAGAGAACTGTGCAAAGTTAAAAATTCAGTTAAATTTCTAAATACTATTATAATTTTTTCAAAGTAAAAACAAATATTTAAAAATTTTAAACTCATTTACAATAAGCTTTAGTCTTTTCAATAATTTTTTTTAGCAAAATTGTGATATATGGGAAGTTATAAAAGATTAAAAAATCCACCCTATTTTAAAACAAAACGTATAAGAAATCACTTAAAATAAGATGAAGCTAGCAACATATTTAAGGGCATGTTTATGTACATTCAAAATAATATAAGAAAATATTCAAAATGTTATAAAAATTGTTATTTAAATGTAGTTAAAGCTGTCATGTTTGTTTTGCATTTAAACATTTTGTATGCGTTTAATGTCTTTTTTATATTTAATATATTTTTTATTAGCCATTTATGGTACACAAAATTGCTTGTGTGGAGTTGTCCAAACTCAAAAGTATAATATTTGCATTTGCTGCATATTTTTATATCTTATGTAAAAATATTTGTGATAATCGTATTGTATGTTGAACGTTATAAAAACATAAAGTTATCAAAAATGCTTTTCTGTTTGCAAATATAAACTGAATTATCGAATACAATATTTACAATTATTAGAGATTTTGTATAAATAAGGATTTAAAACTGAAGTTGTTTTAAGTATATTGTTATAGTTTTTTTTTTCTTTTATTATTTTTCATATGAATGGTTTCAGAGAGCTTAGTAACGTCCTGTTGTGTAAATTTTTAAATAAGTTTGGTAAATAAATAATGTTTATTGGAAAAAAAAGCTTGTAAGTAGATAAATGTGAAAAAGCATATGCTGTCCTTGCAAACTTTAAGATAAAAAAAAATTAAAAGTTTTACAATATACAAAAAACCGACAACTACGGGAATCAACACAACAGGTATTTGCTTAGGATTATTAAGATTTATTTAATAAAATATGACACTGTGACCAAGTATTTTTTAAATGTATGTGATAGCCGCAAGCCTGGGTTTCTCAAACTTTGAACTTGTTTATGATAAAAAATATGTTACTTAAAAATGAAAGAAGAGACGTAAAGAAAAATAAAATAGTGTTCAAAAATCTGCCAAAGTCTAACATGCAGTCTGCTAAGAAATTCTTCTGGCACTACGAAAAAATCGTCTTTGTCTATAACGAATTTATGGCAGGCCAGTACCAAAGAAAAGGTAAACTACGCATGTGGCGAAGTGCAAAAAATTTATATATAAAAATGAAATATTTAGTAAAAATTAAAAACAAGTGAAAAAATTTAGAATATTCCATTATGTTTATGTAAAAAATCATAAAATCGACCAACATCGATAGTTACCGATGGTTGAAAATTGTATTTAAGTGGGTCATACGAGGGTTAAAAATAAATTTATTTTAGATATTACTATACAACAATTCTTTAAAATAACTACGAAAAATGCTTTTAATGGTTGTAGTGTTCCAAAAAATTCTGCATTACATTCTTCTGCTATATATAATTTTCCCTGTTGTCTTAGGAAAATGTCTGCATGCATTCATTTTTAAAAATTAGAAATTAAAAAAGAAGATGCAAAAACTTAAGCCGAGTTATCCATTTGATTTGTTGTACTTTAAATTATTTAAATTATTTGGAAATATCTTAAATGAACAGTAAACCGTGGTTTTCAGCTCAAGAACATTTAATTTTTAATATTCAGGAACTTGAAAATAAAATTAAGGTATTGGAATGGAAAGTCGTCGTCATATTAAACAGATTGTAATTGAGAGTTCAAATAAACTGTTTATGATTTAAATGACTTTATTGTTGTTGTGGCAAAGTTTTTAAAAATTTTAAAAAATGCATATTGCACTTGAATGTTTGAGCAGTTCTCCTGCAATTGTTGCAAAGTCATTTCAAGTGTGTTGAAAAATAATCACAAAACTATTTGCTAGTATGATATTAAATGATTTCTAAACAATTGAATGCAGTGCTCTTTATATTTAGAGTCATTGAAAAGTTTCTGCTAACCAAGCAGTTTTAACAGAAATTTCATAAATAAACTGGGTCATTATATAGTTAAATTTAATGAAAGCCTTAATACAGTATTACTCTTGAAATTTATTTGCATTTTTAACAGTAACTTAAAGTTAAAAAGGTTAAAAAAACGAAGTGAGATGCATAAATATTTATAAAGTTTTTTTTTGTTTGCTATAAATTTTCCGTTGCAGTTTGGGACACAACTGCTAAAAATTTTTTTTTTTTTTTTTTTCTATTGAATTTGATACTCCTATTTTAACTATTCTAACTATAAAATAAAACGTTGCATTAATTAATTAACTAATTAATTCATTTTACTTTTTTCTACTTTTGGTCATCTTGTATAAATAGGTGCGAGTAAAACTTTTTTGTCAGCTATTAGATAAGAACTCAAAAAATTTGTACTTTATGGTGTCAGAAATGAATATTTTAAAAACTTAGATATTCACCTCTTCTTTGTCTTCTCCCCTTATAAAGAACTTAGTAGGCTTTTTGAATATTTTCTAACTGATTTACAGAAATGATACTCCTTATTAAAATGAATTACAACCAACAACAATGCTTTACGAAAGTATCGTTTAGCAAAATGAATAACCAAGTGGGTCAAAATGAATCGTGATTACATTTTTGTAATCTATGTTTCTTAGATTTAAACTCGTTACTATTTGTAATACAAGTAGTCGAGAATTCAGAATTAGATTCATTTATTATTTATTTTTTATCTTTACTTCTCTTGCTGTTGAAAAACCACATTTAGTTAAAGATACTTTTGTTTTATTCATTTTTTATTAAGGTTCTAAAGTTGATAGCATATGCCTTAATAGGTCTCCGTTTTCTGCTGTCCGGTAATTCTTTATATTATTATTCAGAGCAGTTTTACGAAGCAACCTATGCATCGCTACTAAAGCTTTTTCTGAGAACAATTTATTCACATATCGAAAATTTAGCGAGTTTGTTCCTATGACTTAAAACTTCATGTAATTTTACTGGCATACCGTACTACGATCGCTTTAATATCCCATAAAGCCTACAGTACGATTTTTTTTATCAAAACCTGTAGGTTTTGCTTCAAGTTGAATATTTCTAAAGAAAACGAAAGTTTTGAAAAAAGAAAAATTTTTCCTTGATAAAGGCACTTGTTTAAAGTGAACTAAAAATAAATTGTTTTACCTCTTAATATCGTGTTAATATCGATTTTAAAATAACCACTTAGATTTTTTTTTTTTGAAAATAACAAATTTTGGAAATTGAATCACTTTTTCAATTTGTATCATTTTGAGAACATTCTGCCTAACTATAAGGAATTAAAATTAATTATTTTATATTTTTCTTAATTAAACTATTTGTTACCGAAATATAAAAAAATATCATATGCCGTCCTTTTATTTTATTTTTTCACTTGCTTATATTCTATTAATTTGAAATTATTTTATTGTTTTCCCGTTTTTGTATTATATTTTTTGCGAAATTTTAGTTCCACTATTTACTCCTTAGATCCTTTTGCAACTCGATGAACTATAATTGGGAAGCTTCTTTTATTATCATTACTAAGTTTGAAGTAAATTTAATGTGAAAGCGCTTAAAATTTGTTTATTAAATTTAGCTCTGCATATTGTAAATGGGAAATTTACTCCGCTATAAAGTTATCCTAACCTGCTGTGTGTTCATTGTTTTTGTATAATAGTTTGTCATTGTTTTAACTTAGTTTCCGTTTTTAGTTTAGCTTTTTTTTTTATTATAATTTTAATTTAACAGCTGCACTTAGTATATGCTTGAACGAATTTTCTCTTTAGTTCCTTTTGTTGTACATAAACATCCAAGGATAACCGTATATATAGATTGATATTAAATTTTTATTCATTTTTTACTTTTACCAAGAAAGTATTAAAGTTTAATAAAATTTTTAAAGTATTAAGAAGTTTTTTTCTAGATATTTGTGCAAGTTTACGCGAAGGGAAGAATAATTATTAATTTGAAATGTAAGAAGCTGTAAAGCACAAAATTAAATATTTTTCTATATAAAAATATAAATTGTTTCTTGCAAATGTAGTAGCGTCAAATTCATAAAACTTCTAACACCAACACTGTATATAAGATGAATGGAAAACTAAGTTTTTAAATTTTGAGATTTAATAATAAATTAGACATACGTGTGTGTGCTTAAGTGCTGCTAAATTTTATTTTCTTTATTATTATTTATGTTAGAAATATTTACTCAGTTTAATGAAAATTATTTAGAAGGGTACAACCTAATTTCAT
Source organism: Cistogaster globosa (assembly GCA_937654795.1). Classification (NCBI taxonomy): domain Eukaryota; kingdom Metazoa; phylum Arthropoda; class Insecta; order Diptera; family Tachinidae; genus Cistogaster; species Cistogaster globosa. Next base: position 137,003,054 of record OW569403.1, on the reverse strand, counting down.
TTAATAAAAATTTTTAAAAGAGTCTCTGCACATTTCTTAAATCCCTAACCTGTATAAAGTAAAAAAGAATTAAATTAAATAAATGACATACAACACCTCTGTCAACTCATTGTAACCGTCAAAAACGGACGCCTTTGATGATTATTATGTTTGTAAAGAGACGCGCAGCAACGATAAAGTTCGTTAATATGTCAAATCCAATTTTAACACAGGCTTTGCTGTAAAATTCAAATCTACATCTTTAAACCTATGGAACGTAGGCGGGACAAACTAGGAAGCCAGAGAACAATAACTTGTAACAGCTGAAGCGTCCAATTTCTTTTACATGTATTTGACTAGTTAGTTAGTTAGGAGTGGCAGCCTCTCGCGACGAAGCTCACTTGAGCACAAACGAATGGCCCGCTGTGATACCACAAACAAGGCGGCATGACTCCCATTACCCAGCCGAGAACCATGAGGATTCACAGATGAACTTCGCTATGTCCCTTATAGAGTGAGATGATAGCTCCGTAAGAGTTCCAAAGAAAGGAGAGCCCAGAATTCTTAGTCTTCTTCGAGCCAGGGATGGGTAGTGGCACAGGAGGTGCAGTATGGTCTCTTCCTCATCCTCCGAGCCACAGCTGCGGCAGAAATCATTAAAAGGCAGACCAAGTCTTTCAGCATGCCTACCGATTAGACAGTGTCCAGTAAGTACCGAGACCGTGATACTTATGGATTTTCTGTCCAGTCTGAGCAGCTGCCTGGTCCGCTTGAGGTCCAGTGTATTCCGCAGTTGTCTGGAGATACAGCAGGAACTTTCATCTACCCATAATTTACGAGCCAAATTTAGATAGTGGTTCTTTACGGCCATTTTCACCGTTGCCAGAGGAATTCCAACGTCTGGTAGCGGGGAGACATTAGGAAGCAATGTGCCCCGTTTTGCGAGATCATCGGCCTCACAGTTAACCTGGATATCCCTGTGACCAGGGACCCAAAACAGGTCAATCTGTGATCGCTCCGATAAAGTGTTAAGTAATGAGCGACAACTCAGGACTAGCTTAGATGTACTTTATGCACAAGCAAGCGCCCTGATTACCGCCTGATTGTCCGAAAATTTCCGAATAGCATGACCCCCTCTGACATAGATAGAGCGCACAGGTCGCCTTCCGAGCTCTTTCGGCAATGTTTTCCTTCCATTAAAGTTTGGGGTCAAGTATCACCCCAAGGTATTTCACACTTTTACTTACACTGAGCACAATGCCATTCAGCCTAGGTGCAGTAAAATTCGGGATCTTGAATCTCCGTGTGAAGAGCATAACCTCCGTTTTGCCGGGGTTAACAGCAAGATCAAAATCGCAGCACCATTGAGACAGAACATTAAGCGAATAGTTCATCCGTTCTGTGAGTGTTGTCAGGTACTTCCCAGAGACTGCGATAGCAATGTCATCAGCATAAGCTATCACCCTATTACCCGTTTGGTCCAGTCGCCGTAGCAGCGTGTTGACTGCCAGATTCCAGATGAGGGGAGACAATACGCCACCTTGTGGAGTGCCTTTTTTCACTACCCTTTCAACGTGTCATACGTGTCTTAAGTAGTTGCGTAATGCATCCCACCAGGTTTGCATCAAGATCGAGATTCAAGAGGGCCTTTATAACGGCATTGGGGCAGACGTTATTGAAAGCTCCTTCTATGTCAAGAAACACTGCAAGCGTAAATTCCTTATTTGAAAGGGACTTTTCAACATCGGATAATAACACGTGCAGCGCTGTTTCCACAGATTTCCCTTTCGTGTAGGCATGCTGCGCGCTAGAAATGAGCGCTGGATTTATGGTGTTCCTGATCTGAAGATCAAGAATCCTTTCCAGCGTTTTGAGTAAGAAGGACGACAGCCTTATGGGCCTAAGGTCCTTGGGTTTAATAGGAGATGCCTTCCCCGCTTTAGGGATGAAAACAACTCGGGCTACACGCCAACCTATGGGCATGCAAGCATTGTAGATTTGCAATAGCCATGGTTTTATGAGGTCTATGCCATGTTGCAAGTCCGCTGGAATGATATTGTCAATTCCAGGAGACTTAAAGGCATCAAGCGACATGATGGCCCACTCTAAGTGAGCATTGGTCACTCGGAAAGTGGGTGGAAAAACCGACGTGGAATTCACAATCCCCATCGCTTCGTCAATCCCTTCACTACCAGGGAAGTGAGTATCAAGCAGCGTCCCAAGGTATCGATTACAGAGTCCGTCCATTTACCGTCCGGCTTCTGAATACTCTCAATAACTCTCGGGAACGTGCTAAGAATCCTGCGTAGCCTGCTGGTTTCGGACGAGCTTTCTATGTTGCCACAGAAAGTTTTCCACGAGGCTCTTTTGGATCTACGTATGGCATACTTAAACTCCCTTTGTTTATCCTTGTAGGGCAGCCAGTTTCCACTATTTTTGGCCCTATTAAAGAGTCTTCTACATTCCTTACGTAACTCTGCAATCTCCGTACTTCACCAAGGGGGTTTTGGTTTACCCCTTGGCTTCGGTGGCCTGCAGCTTTCGCCGCAGAGCTTATCTGCAAGGTCAAGAATTCAACCGCCCGATCAATATCGCAGTGGTCATTTATCTTGAGGGGAGCAGGCCTTAGGCCAAGCTCTAAAATGGACCGAAATTTATTCCAGTCCGTTTGTTTCATATTTATGTAGGAGTGAGACACTCCGGAACCTACTGATTCCAGATCTAATATATAAGATAAATACCTATGGTCAGAAAAGGAGCACTCTTGAGAGACACTCTAATTTCTGACAATATCAGACCAGCCACTACCTGTCAAGGTAAGATCGAGAACCTCCCTTCTAATCGAATTGACGAAGGTAGGCTCGCTTCCCTTATTGACAATACTTAAGTCATAAAATAATATAAAATCAGAAAGAGACTAACCCCGGTCATTGACATCCGTGCTGCCCCACATATGGTGATGAGCGTTAGCATCGGCCCCAATGATGACCGGCGTTTGACTGTTGTTAGCCTCTGCAACCAGAAGCTTTAGCAGGTCATGTGGTGGTGAATTACCATGATCATGGGCCATATAACTGAAGACCACCCAGATATCCTTCGAACCCGTCTCCACTGCTATGGCAACGCTGTCTCTGTCACTGAATCTGCGAAGAAAGAAAGCGTTAATATTATACTTAATCATAATACACGCCCTGGGTTTACCTTGACCTGTGACGTAGACAGTTTTGTAGCCGTCCATAGATAGTCCGGAAACCCGATCATTAATAACCCATGGTTGCTGGACCAGAACAATATCCTCTCCTTTCTGTGACAGGCGGAGGAGTAAGGCCGCAGAAGCAGCGATGGAATGATGAAGGTTAATTTGCACAACCCTCATCATTATTTTTGGCCGTAAGGGTAGCGTCGGAATCGTCCTCAGACTGCAGTGATTCCTCGCTTTTTGCCAGGTATTCGGATCCGAGACTCATTTGCCGAAAAAAGTCGCCAGCAAACTCAGATGAAGAGATGACACTTCTTGTGTCATCCGACATATCTGAACCGTACAAGAAACGTTCTTAGAATTTGTTTAAAATTTGTATGAGAAGTTCTTGGAATTATTTCCAAAATAATATAATAAAATAATAAAAATATTTATATATTTTTAAAAACATTAAGGTTTATGTAAATAAAACTTTTTACAAAACAAACTTCTTTATTTTTGTCTGTCCTTTCTTTTGTGGTTTCTTTAAAACTAAACTAAAACTAACTAATTTCATTTCTTAAGTACAGAGTTTCACTCTCTCCTGTTTTGCTGAACAGGCAAAATCGATCATTAGTATCGATTTTGATATGAAACTGCATTAAAGAAATTTACAAAGTAAGCTTAAAATTTAAATATGTAATTCTATATTTTCAACTGCTATTGCCCAACTTTAAGTTTTCATTCATATATTTGAGTTCAACAGTCTTTATAATAATATTTTTTTATTGAATTTAATTGAAATTTGATTTGGCTGACATAACATTTTGTTTTAATTCATAAATAGCAATTTAACGATTTTTTCTTATATGAGTTTTAAAGTTCAATGGTTTTTAAATATGTATGTGGTTTAGGCAATAGTAACTTGATTTTTTTTTTATTGTATTATCAACACAAGTTCTACTTATTATTTAAGTACTTATTCACTATAGTAGGGATGTCCCCATCCCTTGGTGGAAGTATATATGTAACTCACATGGAGGCCGGAGCCAATTGTAAAGGTTAAGTTTGTCCAGCGGCAACCTCTGGTACCAAAGGTTCCGTGGGAGGTTTAGAATTTTTCCCTATATTATCCCCCTCATAGATCCTGAGAGAGATCGAGTCGAAACCGTAGTTGATCTCCCCCTTACAGGCGTTAAGTGGGGCGAGGGACTCGTCGTTAATCACAATGATAGCGTCACGGAAGTGGCCCTTTGGCTCGCTTATTTTAGCGACCTTCCAGTCGGCCGTAGGCAGCTCTTTATTGCTGAGTTTAATCAGCTCCAGAATTTCATCCGGAGTGGAGGGATCTGCCGGGATTCGGGCGAAAGATCTTGGACGGTTCGGAATCTGATCTTTGGATACAGCTAAGAGCTTAGCACCCGACCAGATTTCACCTAGGCTGTCAATTGCCTGCTTGTACAGGTCCGCTGAGCGTTGATCAGCACAAGCGATCAATTTAACATGCCCCTGTTACCAGCCCGCATCACGGCATGAGGGGGAGGGGCCAAGAATGGCTGAAATTATGTCCTTATAGACACTGCGAAGAGCCGCTTGGACTAACCTCCTCCTATTTGACTAGCAATACAAAAAATCTATTCCAACAGCAGAAGCATCAATTGATTTACATGGCGTGAATGGCAAGTCTATGATGAGTAAGAATTACCTCGAGATGCAAAAAGACTCACCGTAAGGACACCTAAACTAACTATATAGTGTCCCAAAACATATGAATAGATCTGTGGGCATTTAAACGTAAGTTTTAGAAACAATGAAATAGTTTCGGGATATTGGGTCTGGAATTCAAGAACATTTTAACAAGGAGAAGGAAGTGCAGATACTAAATATTAGGTCAATCGGTATCAAAAGTAATAGTCTGCAAACTGGGACAAATCTTTTTTGCCGGAGCACACCAATGCAAAAAGAATTTGTCGGAGCCCGGAAAAATTTAAAATTGCAAAAGAGCTAGAATCAGAAATTGAGACGGCACATATATTGCGAAGGCCAGTATAGCCTAGCAGGAAAATATTAGTCAAGGACAGCCACATATTGACCTTAGTCTTGAAAAAATGAAAATTATAATGCAGGACCTTGTGATGAAAAGAATATTAAGCAAATATAGCTCAATGATATAGTTAACAACTCTAGAGTAAATACCTGTTGAATAACGTTGGAGTTGATGGTGAGAAGTAAGGTTGGTATTTTGGGTCGAGCTCATCGCTGAAAAACTAAAGGTGTTAAAAAAGGAGACAAAGAGTAAGCAGTTTGCCTTAGATAATCAAAGCTAAATATTTTGATTCTCACAACTCCTCATATGGCATTTTTATCATTATTTAAAAGTTTAAAAAGTTTAAGTCCGCTTAACTCTGTGTGAATTTTCTAAGAAAAACACTTTTTGTTTATATTATTGAACAAATAAATTAAAATGTCTTGTGCAATATGCAAAAAATAAATTATTAATTAAATTTTGAAGCATAAACACATAATACCATAAATGCTCTAATTTTAAATAGTAACAGCGCGTGTTATTTCAATAACCATGTAAACTATTTATTATTTTGAAGTTATTGTAATAATAATAATTGTATAAAATCAGTTTTAATTATGAAGTAAAGTTATACACTGAGAAAATTAAAAGCTTTAAAATCAAAGAAAAAACGTCTTTATAAAATTGTAACGAAAATATCTTTGTTGGAAGGAAAAAATCCTTGCATCAATGATTAATTCTTTAAACAAGCAAATGGTGCGTCTTCAACACAAACGACTAAAATTCTTTAAATCTTAATCAAAGAAATTATCTTTACCGTGAAGATAAAATATTTGCTACAACGATTAATTTCTTTGCTAATAAGGGATTGAAAAACGTATTTAAACTTAAAGACTTTTCTTTGTTTTTTTTTAAACTAAGCATCCCTGCTTGTCTGTAACTTTGAAGAATTTTGTCTTCAATGCATAGGTGAAGATGTTGCCTGTTCACACATGTTTGCTTGCAACGGTAAACAAGAGCGGTGAAAAAAAAAAATAAAGATAAAGTCTGTATCTTTAAAGAATTTAGTCTTCAAAGTTAAATTTTTTTACGAATGCATAACGAAACTAGTGTGGCCGATTGACTACAATATATGTAAAAAATAAAAAGAATTGTTTTCGTGGTTGTCATTAATTGCAAGTCAGTTGACAGGAATGCTCAATCGTCGTGGCAGCGCTTGACCTTTGTCAATATACTTATAACTATTAGTAGGTGAAAGGTGAATAAAAGGCAAGTTAATTAAAAAGTAACATATTAAGTGAAGTGTTGTGTTTTTTCTAATTAGGTATATGAAAATATTTGGTCAAACGAATTTTATCAATATTTGTTTTGTTGATTCTATTTCATGTGAATTCTTATATTTGCTTTCTGATCTCTCTTTTGTGTTTTTAATAGCATTACGCAGTAGCATCATATTGTTGTTATTGTTTTCGTTTTTGCTTGTTGGCGGCGCGTCGCTAGCTGCGTGATTATGTGTGTGTTGAAGGTAATGATCCTGTTTATAAATTTTTAATATTATTTATACGCATAACCGACATAATTACATAAGATGACTTTGACGATTGTACTGTAAAAATTCTAAAAGATTTAATTTCCAAGCATAACGAACTATATTTTGAATTATTTCAAGATACGCTTAAACCCAAACACCATTTTATGGTCCATTATCCAACAGTAATCGAGCAGTTGGGACCGTTGACGCATTTGTGGACCTTTCGTTTCGAGAGTAAACACCAAATATCAAAGCGACAAAGCCATGTCATAAGTTCTAGAGTAAATTTACCTTACACCTTAGCCATTAAACACAGCCTACAATTTTCTTGTAACCTAATAGAACAAAATTTTTTTCAAAAGAATACATGTAATTTCAAATCAATATCAGAATCTGATTTATCAAAGTACGATTTTTAAAACTAAAAAGTGTAACATATAAGGGAGCTTTATTTGAGCAAAATTTTTATGTAAAGTGTGAAAACGATATTATTATGAAAATTTTATTAATATTTTATGAAACCCAGAACAAAATATTTTTTTGTGGTTCAAGAAATGAATACAGTATTTTTGGAAAAATTTCAGGCACACAAAATTATAAATGCATATAGTTTTTTTTCATATTAAAAATATTGAATTATTCAGATACCCACGTCAGGAGTTAATATTAAACTCATCGTGTGAAAAAGTTGTTAGATTTTAATTATTTAAGTAAAGTTATGCTGTATATGAACTATTTTTTACTTCTATTACATTAAACTGAAATAAAAAAAATGAATAAAAATGCTGTGTTTGGTTTTATTAAATATTTTATATTGCAGAAAAATTTTAATTTTTTAAAACATTTCTATAGCAGATTTCAAAGAAAATTGCCTTTGTTTCTACATATCAGTCTGTAGTATATCAAAGAATTATTTTGTTGAATTAAATTGCGTTTCTTTGTTATAATGTTAAAATTATGTCTTTGTTACAATGAAAATTGTACTTAAAATCAAAAATTAAAGTCTTAAGACTAACGAATGAAAGTCTTTAAGCCAAAATACTTTTTCTTTAGAGTAAGGACTTTTTCATATGTTTCTAAAGACGTACATCCTTGCCACAAGATTTTAAGCATTTGATTTTAAGTATATATTTTATGGGAATCTAAAGATCTTTGCGCCTTTCCGGTAAAGATGTTTTGTCTTTGGGCACAATCTGACTAATAAAAGTCTTTGCAACAAATGGTATTTTCTTTGATTTTACGATTTAATTTTTTCAGTGTAAGAATAAATATTGTTTTAAAAACTAAAGACTTCAAATTCTAAATTTATATAACTTTTTAAACTCATACTTAGTTGAGTCCACTAAGACTGAAAACAACAAAAATATCGATTAAATAAATAATTTAAAAATACATAAATATAAATCGGGTGCTTTAAAAAATAAAACCAATATACATGAATTTTCTTTAAGTCCATGCTGTATACATTGTTTTAATATAAAAAAAACCTGTTTGCTACATTCAGTGACACGTTATCTGTTTTCAATCAAGATGTAATCAAAAAAAGCATTGTATAAGCTCTCATGTATACCAAAAACCACCACTTATACTTATTGCGCATTACATTTGTTAATTAACGCTTGTCATCAACATCATTTTATATTACTTTCTCTTCATAAACTCGTTGATTGCTGTAAATGGAAAACGCATAATGACAAAATGAAAATAACAATAACACACAATTAAAGATAAGGAATATACATCCATATGTAGAATTTTTAAACGTTATAGAATAAAAAAATGCCAACAGAAATCAGGCTCCATCAACCATTGCCCCCAACACAATTAAAAAAACTATAAAAATAAAACCGCTGTAACTGCTACAATATCGCTCTGTGGCTGCATGTCTGATCAACATGTAGAAATAAAAGCAGAAAATATATAAAAAAAAACCTAAAAGCCAACAACCATAACTACCAACGCCGCTACCCATTACCAGCGTCAACATATTAACATTGGACTCATTATCAACAACAGCCTTTTTTGTAGTGCACTTTGAAACCAAAACTTCACACAAATAAACCATACTCATACATAATAACATTCATGCATACAAATATGCACATATTATACGCACTCACACGCACAAAAATTGAAAACATTATATGGATGTGTTATAAATAAATTTATATGGAATATGTTTTTAGCAAGTGACATGAGTTTTCAAGTGATATTTCAGTTGTTTGTATTGCACATCGGGGCCAAACATTAAAAATATTTACATAAATAAAAATATTTCTTTTTTTTTGTTTTTGTTAAAAAATTGAAAAGTGTTGTAACCTTAAGAAAATAATAATAAAAACTATTTTCCTCCCCAATGTTTAAAAATTCAGTTTTTCTCAATGAGGAAGATTTTTTTCTCTTTACTCCATTTTACAATAGGTACTACTAAAATTATAAACTTTTATTAAAAGGTAGTTTTTGTTTAAAATTGCGAAGAAAGTAACTCTATTTTAAAGAAATAATTTATAATTACTAGAACTAATAAAACTCTAGCCCATTGTGCATTTAAAAACATTAACATATAAAGGATTTTATAAAATAACTGGAGTCAGCAAAAAATATCGAACACAGAAAAATATTTGTTTTTACACAATGATCTCTTTTACTTAAATGCACTTCTGCGAGCCATTTAAAAAAACTTTTAGCGGCACATTACAATAAGAAATGTCTTGCCCCAGAAAATAAGCTGAACAATTGCAGAATCGTTTATCAGAAAACCAATTTTAAGTAGACGATAGAATTCAAGACGAGTGTTCTAAGGTTGGCTAAATAACAATATTTTATTCCATAAGTTTTGTATAACAAACATTCTGCTAATGGCATTATTTAAGTCGTATTATAAAGTTTTTACTTCGAACTTGCGTATGCTTAAAACAGTTTTTATAATTGAAAAATAAAACACTCCAAAACTGTTTTTTTTAATTAACTTTATTTACACAGCCCTGCATAATTTTGGTAATGGCACTAAACATAACAAAAGCTTAACGCAATTGCTATGTTGTGTTAAATGTTGCCTTACAGTTCACAACAGCGATTTTCATTTAGAGACGAGCTAAAGCGTGTTGATTTTTTCAATACGAAAAAGTGTGGTAGCTTTTTATCGTTACTTAATTTTTACTTGCTTATATGTTTGTGTGCGTATGATGCCAATTAATAGAATTCAATCACAATAACATGCAGAAATTAATTTCTGAGGAAATGTTTATAAAAATTCTTGGCATACGGAATTAAAGTACGATTTTTGTGTTATTGTTAAGCTTTCAGTTGTGTAAGTTTTATCTTTTTAAAAGTAAATTTTAAACTCAAGGTTTTACACTTTGAAGGATTTTTTTTCTAAGGTGTAAATTGAAAGTCCCATGACTATAACTTGAAGTGAAAATCAAAAATTCCTCACTGAGAGTTAAATGCTCGCAATTAATAACATTGTCCTAGAGAGGAAGAAAAAGGAAAGAGGGAATAGCGAGGCTAAGGAGCAAAAAAATCTTAGTACTTGTTGTAATTTCGTTTTGAGACAGTGACTTTGTTTCATATCACATTATACTGGAAACCTTGGGATTTATTTTTTTATGAAAAACGCTGGGACCTGCAAGTGGAACAACAAAAGCTATTGTGAATCCTAAAGTACACTGCTTTCACTTTTAGTACTGAAATCGTACATCCATTTTATTACCTATTGGCTTTAGCTATCCAAAGGCTTAGGACTCATTTTGAGTAGCTAATGCAGCTGCAATTTGCAAAACATTGCAAACAATTTAATACCGCAAATTTATAATGTGAGAATCTAAATAGACACAACTAAATCAAACTCTATATTAACTTTTTTACTACTTGATCAAATGTATCTGAAAAATCAAGGGCAAAAAAATAATTTTTCTTCATTGTTTTAGAGAAAAGAGAAAACTATTTATGATTTATTGTAAATCATGTTGACGGCCGCTAATTGTATTGATTTAATTCTATATTCATTATTACTTTATCCTTGTGTGATCACATCAACAAACAAAATATTAAAAATTTTTTGAGATATTACTTAAATTATCAGAAAACTAAACTATTGAGAAAACGAATTTGTTAAACTCCATCTCGGTTATAAACTCCGGTTATACAAACCCTTTTTCGTGGTTCTTTTTATTTACAAATTACTATGTTTATCGAGAACACGCTTATGGCGTAATTTTTTTATAATGAATACTTTGCGCCGTCATAAAATACTTTATGCAAATAACTACGATTAAATGAATGATAATGATAATGTTATACGCTGTTTTAAGTTGTATAGACATGTATATACTTAAGAGACAACTCAAAAAGAAAACAAACAAAAAATATTGTCCACTTTTTAACATCCCAAGACCTATTGTCGACAATTTCTTAGGATAAAATTAAAAAAGTCGATTTGAATTAATTATTAGTTGAACTTCTTGATATTATAACAAATCAATTAAAATTAATGTTTGGGTTAAGTTATTTTTATTTCAATGATTACACTAGAGCCCCGAATTGCTTCGTCCCGATTTGCGTTGTTTCAATTTGCATTTTTTTTTTTTTTTTAATTGGAAATATCCGATTTGTGTCATTGCAATTTCAAGTCGCGTCAATTTTACCCTGATTTGCGTTCTTTTGATTTCGATTTGTATCGTTTTTTTTTCGATTTACGTCGTTTTTTTCGATTTGCGTCGCTAGAAAAGGTTACATTTTTTACTGCAGCATTGTGAATTACCATTTTTTGCCTGTTTTAGCATTTTTTCTATCTTATAGAATTTTTACAACTTTCAGCAACAGTGATCGTCACCTGTGAGTTAAAAAGGTTTCAGATTGCTTGAAATAAGGGGAATCCCTATGTTTTCTTTTATTATTTTTCTTAACGTATTGTTTTGTTATCTCTTTATAATAATTATAAACATTTTTTAAAGTAAATGAAATAAAAATGTATTCGTACTTGTTTTTTATCAAAAATAAAATTCTTTTAATTTGTTTAGAATATTTTCCCAAATAATTTAAAATTCAGCGCATTTTTATGAAAAAATTGATTCGATTTGCGTCGCGTTTTTCTAGTCCGCATTAACAACGCAAATTGGTGCTGTGATGTATTTACAAATAAATGCGGCCTTTTTCAGAGAAAACACGATAAAGTAGACACCAGCAGAATATAATACTAAAATTTTTTGAATCGCTACATCCGTCATCAGCATTACTTGTACTTTCTTTCTTGGGACGTTAACATTGTAAGCATCATCTATTTTACCAATTTTGTTAATAAGAATACGAAAATTATCCTTAATCAATCAGTAGTAATGAAAATATATAAAATTGTCATTGTAAGGGATAGTGCAATAACAAATGACTCTGTTGAGAAAAAATTTGCAAAATACAAATAAAAATTAAATTATTTTCTCATTCTTCTTCTTCCTCTAAGTAGTTATAGAGCTAAAAAATTGAAGATTAATAGCTGCCTGATAGATAAATATGAATAATGCTTATGAATCCAACTAGAAAATGCATTTCAATAAAATAAAATTCAGTTGAGAGACGAATGAACTTATGTTATGATGGTGGCTCTTCCAGTGTTAATAACGTTATATCCGAAATCTTATATACCCTACACCATTTATCTAAATCTAGTTTAGTGACGTAACTCCAATAAAAAAAAGGCACAAATATAGAGGTGACAGAGAATTAAAAAAAATTAAAATAAGTTTATTTCCTTGAAGATTTCTTTAAAAGCTTTAAAATGATGGCCATATGGATATTTTAAAAATTTTGAAAATTCAAGAGTCCCGTAACAAGGAAAATAAGGGCGAGCGACAATTTTTTCACTTGATGTTTTTTTTTTTTTTTTATATTCTCTATCGCTCCATATAATGGTTTTTTTGATTGGAGTTACTTCATTGTTTCAAATGATAAAGGAAAGTTAGAGGTAGACGTGGTTTTTTTGCCAGCTGCGCCGAAGAATCTTTCTGAATAGCACATTTTTTGACACTATGTCTGATTGTTTGGCGTATCTAATTTTTTTTAGCTGATCTAGTGCCTCGGTAAACTTGTTTTTCCCACTAACACGGACGGACATCATTTAATAAACTTGCATAAGAAGTCAAAATGTGGGGTCAGAAATTGATATTGTAGAAATTACAAACGGAATAACAGATCAGATAAACCATTTTTCCACTTTTTGTGGTGAAGGGCATAAAAATGTTGTTTGCTTTCACTTTTATAAAGAATCTATGCTAACTCACTACATGGAAGCTTAGAATTATATTCAATGTTACTTTAATAGATTTTAACATTACTATTATGTTACAATGATTTTATAAATTATTCCTTTTATGTGTTTCCAAATTTTAACCCATGGCTTATCGAGTTTCTCTTTTGTTCTAAATAATTATTGAGGGCTCACTGTCGTACCCACTGCAACCTCGTTAATTTATCGCAGAGGCTGCATTGCAATACTGGGTGCAATTGACTTGTTTTGAGTTAAATAATCAATGACACTGGATGTCAGATTGCCAGAGTTTTTACTATTCTTTCGAAGTGGAAGTGTGCTTTTACCAAACAATATCAACTGTGTATTTAAACTACATTTAACAATTTTTTTTTTAATTTACTATTGTTTGCGTTTCAGCTACTTATTTTTTCACATAAATTTAATTTTTTTGTGTTCTTGAACTATGCGAAATTTAAAATTCAGAAATATAAATATAAATGATTATAACAAAATATAGAAACAATTTGTACAACTATTCTTAAATTTTGCTTGTCGTATCAGTAAAGCCTGCTCTGTATAGTATTTTCACGTTATACGTTTGTTATACTTAATCATGTTTTGCTTTAAAATATAAATGGCTGGTAGTTAGTTGTAGCGGTTATTTTTTGCTACTGCCTCTTTATACAAAAATTATTTAGTTTCACTTATTTGTCCATGTGTTTTATGAATACATCTGTGCATCAGAAGCAAATTACTTTATGTAATTTTTCATCAAATTGCAATAACTTGATAAATTGTCTTAACACTGCAATTGTTTCATACCATCGCTATTCTGATGTCAATTGCTATCAATATATGATATGATGTATCTATGTAACCATATCCACATTTCAGTATTCAGACATTTTTATTTCAGTTGAAGGGTTCATGAAGTTTTTATGGTTACTTGAATATTTTTTTTTGCAGTTTATTATTATCTCTTTTTAATCTTGCATTTGACAGTAATGTTTTCAGTTTTATTTGCAATATTAACCAAAAGTGATTTCATCAGTACCTTAGCGATGTCATATATTATTTCGTATTGACACACATGTCAATATGTCTATGTACGCTTTTTCAACTAGTCGTTTGCAGGTGTATTTACAAGGGGATACAATGCAGGTGTACAAAATTGTGCTTTTGTAAGTGGAAAATATTAAGTACCAACACTTTATATACTTTTCATCAACACGAGATGTGTGTTTAATCGTATTTTATTGCATGAATTTTTATTCTGCAGCATTATTTAGGTTAATAAATTTATAAAAAAAATTTATTGTGTTATTGATATCCTGGAATATTTTGTAGGGTTCTGTATTGCAATAGCATGTTAATGTGTTTTTACGATTAGTGAGTTTGAATTTGACATAAATTCGCAGTAGAAAATTTTTAATAAAAAAAAAACGTGAACTTTTTTAGACAGGAATTGTTAGTTAGAAACGCCTAAAAGTGGAACATATCTTCCTTGCTATACCGATCAGTAGCAAAATTTTGCGGATTCGCGAACTAAATAAGTCAGAGCGATAAAAATATCATCGAAATATTAGACTATCCTTGGTAAAATAATAGTCGTTAGACTGGAGTAATTTTGTCGCTATAAAGCTTAACCACGAATTTACATCGTAACAATGGTTAAGATTAAACGAATAACCTGGGCCAAAATTTTATATTAAAGAAAAAGTTGAATTTTTTTGAGATCAATCTGAAGAAAAAAAAAACATAAACGGAGAGTCATTATAAAAATTAATAGAAGAGGAAATTGTTTAATAAAGCCTTGTTAAACAGCGAAAAAACAAAAAATTCTCGTGAGAGGTTGAAACAGCAAAAACTTACGTGCACACAAATTGTGTTGTATTCGGCTATGCCAAAGCTTATATATCCTTCACCATGTATGTAAATCTAATATAATGAAGTAACTACCCCTATCAAAAAAAAAAAAAAAAAAAATATCGCGCAGACAAAAAACTAAAAAATAAGAAAAATAAGTACTACATATATAAAAATGCCATCGGCTCCTAATGGGTTAAGCATTTTTAAAAATTTTAGAATTTCCGTAAAGATTTTTTCAAAAGATTTAAAGTGATAGCCAAACTGGTATTTTAAAAAATTTGAAAATTTCAGAGGCCCGTAACTCGGAAAATATGGGCGAGCGCTAATTTTTTCACTTGATATTTTTTTTCTTTTTTTAATCCTCTATCTATCTATTTGATTAAAGTTATCTTATTGCTCCAAATGGTGGTGTTTTTCCCGCTGTCTCGAAGGACACGGACCGATCATGCTGATTTCCCCTTTTGACACCATGTCTAATCGACTGGCGTATTTTGCTTTTTTCTAGCTGATAGATGCCTCGGCAAACTTGATTTCAACACTAAAACGGACGGACAGATGGATAAAGGTCATTTTACCTCGCTTCAAACTGGAATATTTAAACATTTCAGAAGCGTCACAGTAGCAACTAAAAACAGAGCACCACACGATAATTTCTTAAGGATTGACAGCTTTACCGTCTTTCAGCACACAAACATTTTTTTATTGGTTTAAAAATAACACAAAGTTTTTATCTGAAGTCAACGAGCTCTCTGCATTTAAAATTTAAATATTCTGGATTTTTAAGACCTTTTGTTTTTATACTAATGTATTTACGTTTTTTTTCGGTTACCCAATATGATAAACCTGTTACCTCTAACTTTATGCTAAAAACACAACTCGGAAAAATCACGAATTTTTGGCCAAGAATATTCTTCGTTAACAATAAAAAAATATTTTTTTAATTTTTTCCCAGCCCGTGATTGAACCGGTGATTTTCATAAATATATTAAAATTTACTTATTCGGCCTTGGTTAATTTTTTAATTTAACTTTAATAAAGAAAAATTATTTTTCAAACGTATGTGGACGTTTTCCAAACAAAAACAAGAAAAATTAGATACTGGCAGAATGTAATGCACATTTTCAGGAACGCCAAACCCATCGTTAGAATTATTCGCACCATCTACCTTAAGTAGAACCGAAAAAGTAAATTTTAAGAGAAATAAAAAAAAAATTTATTTATATAAAAATGCTCACTATCATGACGGCGGACGATATATGCAATAAGCGGCAAAATTTATTTTTATTTTTACTCCAGCGAATGACGAATTAATCGTTTGAATATGACCATGTTTGGTTTTAGTTTAGAGGTATTTTTATTTTACGGTATATAAAATATATACACAGGTTTTAAGTTAAATACTAAATAAGTTTATGGTTTGGTTTTTATTAATCTTTCTTTTTTTTAAATAATTTTTCGTACAGATAAAATATCAGGTCACAAAAACAACTTCAAAAATTATAACAGCTCTATTATTTCATCGTTATTGTGTTTTAACGATGAATTCACACAACGAGTTTTTTACTATGAATTCGTCTTGTTGAACGAAAAAAATTGGTAAATTGTCCCAGTTGTGTTTTTTAGCAGTTAGCCATATATTCTAAGATCCGAATACTGGAAAGAAGAAACTGAAGCCGATTTGCCCAAGTTCTATTAATTGTTGGTTATTCGCAAAATACTTGTAATTTAGCGCCGTGTTTACAAATGTGGTTAATCCACAAACTGTATTAAATAATTAAATTTTGAAATTTTTTATATTTGAGACTCTGTCTGCACATTTTTTATACGATTACTTTAATTGATCAATTATAAAAAAAAAACTTCAAAATTTCAGATGAATATCTTTAACGATACAATTTTTATTGCGTATTTTATATTTGCAGTTTTTGCAAAAAATTAGAGCTGAATATTTATTCTAGAAAACATATACATACGATTTTTAAATAACTTGTAGTCTTATTATTTTTCTTATCTTATAGTTTTAATGCAATACCACCTGTCTTTTTCTGCTGCTTCTACCAGGTTTGGATCGGTTTAAATAGCTAAATTATTTACAAGCAAATTTATTTTCTGCTTTTCTCTGCTTTTAACGATCGAAAGTAAATGGTACTTAATATGTCACTAATAAGCTGCTTGTCAGATTTGGATAAAGTAGAGCATCTGAGTAGAGATAATACATTATGAAGTCACAATTAAACATATTCAATGCCCTAATAATTTATTATCACATTACAATTTTATTTTGTAACAATTTCTTTTTAAATATATTACAGCTTTTCACAAAAAAGATATAAATAATTTATTTTCTAAATTTATTTTCTAATTAAAAAGAAATTATAACCCTTAAAGACTTTTTTGTTATTTGATTACATTATTTTTTTTGCTCTCAAAATCTCTGCAATAATTTAATTTGCCAAGGAATTGTCAACTTTTCTTATTATGCTCTTTTTTCTTTGCCATTCACCAAACAAACGGTGAATGAATGAACAAATGTCGCTCGCCACAGTTGTTCCTTTATTTTTTTGGCCATTCCTTTTTTTAATATTATTATTATTTTTTTTTTTTTTTTTTTTTTTTTTGTAATACTTGTTTTTTTGTATGAGCAGCAGAATATGTCTACGCAAAAAAGCATAATGGCATAGAAAATATAAAAATAGTATAAAAAAATATATATTTTTTTCTTGTGAGAAATTAACTTAAAAGAATTGTAAAACTGCCAAAAGTGAAAAACGGAAAGAGGATGCCTTACAAGCATAATGCGTTTTCAAAACTTTTAAACAGACCACAAAAAAACGGAATTGAAATGACTTAATTGATTAAGCGAGTATGTAGGTTAAAATCAAAGTTTCCTTTTTTAAGTTATATATAAGCATAAGTTAATTACGTGTTTTGACACATTTTGACTATTTTCTTTTTGTAGACTTGTTACCGATTTATGCATAATTATTAAGGATTGAAATATTATATATATATATATATATATATATATATATATATATATATATATATATATATATATATATATATATATATATATATATCAAGTCTACAAAAAGAAAATAGTCAAAATATATATATATAGGATTGAAATTTATATAATGACGTTTGTAGAAAGACTAAAATATTAATAAGGTGATGACAAAAAATTGTAATTTAGCAAATGACCCTTGAACCCAGCAATTATTTATTGCAAATAAATATTTAGATATTCCAGCATCAGCTTAATTTCGTTTATCATTTATAACATACTTGTGACTTTGTCCTTGCCACAAACCGTTTAACTACCACTTAACGCTAATGATTTAATTTCAGTTATTATTACGTTTACTATTGGTCATACAATTTTAATAAAACAGTTTAATTACTAATTACAATTAAAATAATATATTTTTTTTTCATAAGACACAAGTTTATGAAAGCACAAGCATAAAACAAAATTAACTTTCGCAATTTTGTAGATGGATGGATTAACATTTAATTTTTTTTTAATAGTTTATCAGTTTTAGTGGAAAATGTGTAAAACTTGATTTCTCAGACCAAAAATAACCTAAAATCCCACTTAGTAATCCTTATTACTTACATGAAAACAAAAAAATTTTTCTAAGATTTCTTGTTTTTCTGAGCATACTAAAATATGTATATTTTCTTTTAGATTCTTGCGACTTGAAAGCCATTAAAAAATAAGGGTCTCTTATACCAGTAAAACTTTGAAACTTTTAAGCACAATATAAAGATAGTGGCCCATAATCATAGTAAGAAATAAAGTGTACTTTTCGACTTCTAAAGCACAGTTTTCTTCGAAGCGCACTTTTTGTGTACAATAGATATGTAAAAGTACATTTTATAGGAAAAAATGGATTTTAAATTTAAAGCCACCTGAAGTAGTTTTTTATGACTTGGTATGGACTTTATCAAAACAATTCTATGACATAAATTTACATTTTATGTGTTGGAATTAATTTTTTTTTTACAATTTAATTCAATTTTGTATTTTGTTACTTGCCTCGTCGCCGACTAGATCAATACGTGATATCAGGGAAGATTCCAAGCCGAACAGCAGCACAGAGACAAGCACAATAAAAAATCATATCAAGACAAGCTAAAATAACAAAAGAAAAAAATAATTCAAACAACCGAAAAACTTTTGAGGAAAAGGCAGATGTTTTGCTCACCACTCGCCCACCCAACCAGGGACACACTACTCCAAATGCGATTGTCGTTGCATTCCCCATACAATGCTCACAAAAAAACTGATTTCATTCGTTTCGCCCGGAAAATAATCTGGGCAATAAGGAAATAAATTATGCTACATACTATGCCCTACCTAAGGGAGCTCTCTTAGGTGGTTTGACAACACTTTCCATTTGTATTACTTCAAAGTTATTACCTCAAACTCATTTTCTTCCGGTTAAACAAAAAAACAAAAAAAACTAGAGTATTTTAGTTCGGCACTAAATAATTCGAGATTTTTTTATAGGTATTAAACCTACTAAATTATTAATATATATAATTATATACATAACACATAACAACCACAAAACAAAGCTTAAGTATTCATGTAACTAATATCTCATTTGTTTAAAACTTTCTCATAACTAAAATTTTCTTCTTTTATGTGAAAATTTAATTTCCTACAATTTTTTTCAATTTCATCCAGACGAAAAAACAACATGGCCGACTGAGCCTATCCGTAAATAGATACTTCCAACCTAAGCCTACCTGATGCTTTCTCTAGGATAACTGCCCCTTTAAATTCACGGTAAGAATGTGCCGTTTACAAATTTTAATATTAGGTCACCTGAATTTTTTATTTTTGTTTTTTTTCAGCAAATCAGCGCAGGTCCAACACCGAAAATAAATTAAAGCAGCTGGGGAGTGCAAAGAGTCTTTCCCTTCTCAAGGCAATGCTTTCCCTGTGAAACAATTGTATTTCCTGATAATTCTCCTGTATTTATAATTTAAAACTTACCCTACTAAAGATAATTTTAACACTCGCACACAATTTAAATTTATCGCTCAAATAACTGCCCCTTATTTTCCTTTGTAACACTTGTAGGATAATCTTCTTTCTTAATTTTCCCTTTTTCCCTTAGACACTTCCGTTTACGTCCCTTTTTTATTAGGATAGATTATCATGGACATCTTAGTTCAATTGTCTTTTTTAATTCTATAATTATTCTCCTTCTCAATATCACAACTGCCCTTCCCTTTATATATATCTGTCTATATAAGTATATATTTTTTATACACAATTGTCCTTTTTTCTTCAGATTACAATTATTCCTTTTTAACTAACGGCTTTCAATTGCACTAGCTTTTCTTCAGACATATATTTTTTATTAAACAGTTTCTTTCGACTACCGAAACTATAATGTCTAAATTTTCTCTATCCATTATTCAGCTTATTTAATTTTCCAAAATTTCTCCGTTTTTTAAATTTATTCCATTTTTTTTTTTCAAATATTTCATAAATGTTTTTCTTTCCATTTGTCATAAAATTTAAAACAGACATGTACGGTGCTCTTAACCTGAACATTCTATGAATAAAATACCATTGTTTACAGCGGTTGAGTTTGTTTAAAAAAATACAACCCTCCTGTGCAATGATACTATTTTGACGTATTTTGAACAAATTAAATCAGCTAGCCTTAAGGCCGGACCACATACGAATTTAATATCTTAACGCACATAAATGTTACGGACTTGTCAAAACATCCTAACTTAAGGGAGGTACCACACCTGGGCTTATAAATGGCTCGGCACTACCCCTAGTATCCAGATTTACAGTGTCATCAGATTAAAGCTGCTCATATTCTCACATGCTTCATTTACTAAAGGAATGTATTCCGCTTGTAAACCACTGTATTTGCGTTATTCTCTCGTCTTAAGCAGTCTTGCTGTAAGCGACGTCTTCTCACAACAATATGTCTTTCAAATTGTCGTACTATAACTTTGCCAGCTTAATAGGTCTTCTGCAGTTGATTTACATTATGCAAACAACAACAAAACTGCTGAAATCAAAAGAGTGATTTCAGGCAAACACTTTTTACAATCTCTGAAAAGTTGATACATGTAAGATATCCAATATATCCAGACTGTGCCTAAGGTGTGTAAAGACAAATTTTTAATTAGATGAGATGTTAAGGCTTTCTCCTCAGTGTGCGACAATCCCCCGCAACAATTTATCATGTATGTAAATAGATTTACTATTTTATATTTGTGTTTTCTTTTTAAAAAAAAGTACTGGCAGGTGATCAGAGATGGATAATCTATTTAACCGTATCTTGTTTAAAATTATGGGCGAACATTTTCTTTATTTGATGTGTCACCCTGTTGAGGCTGGTTCAACTTAAAATATAATTTTTTTTTACTATTAAAAAATTTAACAGCAAATTTTAAAATTAAAGCACTTTCTAAGCTTATAAATGTACTTTAAGAGTTTATAATCCTTTAATAATCAAAAAACGACAAAAGTGTATTCATAACCGTTTAATAATCTAATAAACCTTTTTATAAAACTTTAATAAATATTAGTTTTTTATTGTAACCTCGACCCCACTTTTAAACAAAATGAATTTTGTCATTAAGCTATTTTTTTTAATAAACCTTTTATTCTGTTGTAGAAAAAGTAATTTTAAGAAGAAAATGTAAACTGATACAATCGTCGGTAACCCATGTGATAACTCAAACACTTTGTTCCGGAATGGATGGGTAGAATAGAAAATCCTATCAAAATTCGTATTAGGCGCCCTTCATATCATAAACAAATTTTAATCCATTAAAAACCAATAAGACTATCAAGAAATATAAATGAAAAACAAGGCCTTAAATCTTACTTTTACAAGTACCCCGCTATTCGTTGATAGTAAGGTACATATAACTAAGTATTTTTTGTATAAAAAAGAGCGAATTTTGTTAATCAAAATGAAAATAGTAGAAAAAATATATAATAAAAAGTTCTAAATCATTCAACTGGTTTTTAGTATGCTAACAATTTTTCAACACAATTTTGTAAGGATTATTTTTAAAAATAATATATTGGTACATTTCCCCGTAGAATAATTGCAATTTCACATAAAAACTTAAGAGGTTCGTAACTCTGAAAATATGAGGTTTCGAAGGATTTATCACATAATATTTTTCGCTTAAAATTGCCATTTCTGTGCCCCGGACAAATTTTTATTTCACTGGGAGCCATAATAAAATGAAATTAACACATTTGTTTGAATAGTGAAGTATATTAAATGTAAGCAGATCGTCATATAACTTGTTACTTGAATATTTTCCATTTTATCCATTAATTTATAATTTTTTTATTACATTTCTTCTTCAGGTATTTTGCTTTAACAAAAAACATATATTTTTATTAAAAAGGTTCCTTGGCTTTCTGGTTAATTGAAAATTGGTTTTTAAAAGCACTAAGTAGTAAATGATAGTAGGTACTGTCAGGTAAAAAGTAAAAGTGTTATTGATTGTTTTTTATACGATTTAAACAAACAAAACAAAAGTATTCGATAACTATTGTAAACTTTAAAGCCAAAAATATACACTTTTTGAATTACGAATTTTGTGTTTTCAATAGTTCATTCATTTTATCATTTCATTGAAAACATTTTATAAAAAGCATTATCATTAGCAAGAAAAATGGTAATGCTAAAACACAATAATATTATTTACCACTCAATGCTAATGAAATAGATAAGTAAATAAATTAGTAATTATTTAAATTTAGGTTTTTTAATATGAATTATTAACAGCATCCTGGCCAAAGGATTTCTCACATTAATTAAAATTTCATATATAAAACAACATTTATTGTTTTTTACTTTGAACTTTCAATGTGCTCAAAAATATAGTATTTAAGTTATTATCTTCTTATCAAAATGTTTATTGCAATAACAACTTGAATAACATTCGCGTATTTCAGATTTTTTAATTTTTTTTTTAAGTATGTTAAAAAATTAAATCTGTAATTAAATTCTAAGAAATTTTACATTTTTTTGTGTCATTTCCAATTTTCTTAAAATTCAAATTTAGAAGAGAAAATTGTTTTTAAATATTTATAGTAGAGTTCTGTAAATACTGGTAAAAATATTCCATCTACAAAAATTAAATATAATGACAACTATTTTAGTATCTACATTGGTAAAATTAAGTGCTTTCAGTTCTAAACCTCTAGGTTCTCTACGAAATGAGTTATTTTTACAAAAAAAAGTTTTCTTTTTTTTTTTGAAAACGTTCCCAGGAACCTCCTTACAAAATTTTATTAAAATCGATTCAATAGTTTTTGTGTAATGAAAACATAGACAGACAGACAAAAATTCCAAAAATGGTAGTTTATATTCCATATTTTATGTACTGAAATGACCCCGTTACTGCTTTATTATATGCCATAAATTGCTCAAAAGTGTAAAATAAATGAATAAATTGCACGAATTTCTTTTATTTTTTATTATTTATTACTTTTTTTTTTTACACCAGTAAAAGTAACTGCTTCCAATGTGACAATAATTTGAAAGAGTGTGTAAAGTAGCAGTAATACGAAAGTTATAAAAAATTAGAAAAAGAAATTGTGTCAATATACAATTTTTTTATTTTTAACGCAACATCACTTTAACACAACATCAACATTCCCTAACAGTTAAATGAAGACGTTGTCTGCTTATCGATAATGTCAATAAAAATTAATACAAATTTCTAATTTTTGAGTCAGTTGATGAGTTTGTTTACTATTTTTTATTGTGTTAAAAATAAAAGTTTTGTAAAGATTTGATTCAAGGGGCAAAATTTACTCAACAATACAAAACTAATAATGCAAAGAAGATCTCTTACACAGAAATTAAAAATCTTCAGTTAACAGATGAAAAGTAAGTGAAAAATTTAAAGATATCCATTTCAAACTCTTTCTGTAAACATACTAAAATATTGATATTGGACCTCTTGGAGCAACATGGCTTATCATTTGAAATGATTTAAGCACGTTTAAATAGACGTTGTCTATGACTCCAGGAAGTTTTTATTTACTTAGGATTGACTTGCTTTTAAAAATGGAAAGGGTTTGCCACAGTTTTTTCCAAAAGGGCCTAGTACCAGCTAATTAAATATACCGCCTCCACTAGCTTTACAAACTTGTTTGTTTGTAACCACCCTTTTCTTACTTTAAATATGAAGTCGTGCCAAATCTGTTAAAAAAGAGTTTTGTAAAACATGATTTTGCAGAGCGCTATATATCATACATTTTGTCATCAATCACTCGTTGTATTTGGTGGGTCAAGGGCGTTTAGAGCAGTCGAAATACTTTCCAACTTTTCCTTAAAATTAAAAGGAGTAGTTCCTCTTCGAAAACCTCTGACAAGTGGTAGTTTTCATTTTGCAACTCTTTAACTAATTTTTCAGATTGGTTAGTGTTGTTAATCTTCCGTTTGTCCATTTTCAATCTTATTTCTACTATTTTATAGTTTATTTAATTTTGTTTCTTCTTATCGTCACATTTCCTTACAAAATACTAAACTAATATTGCCAGTCATTGATAAATGGCAGTATTTTAACGAAAATACCGATAAAAAAACGATTAAAATTGCCATCGCCTTGTATTGCAGACGCCATTCAAAATAGGGTGATGTAGATATGTTTAAATTTGTTACACTGTTTTTTGTAACAGTTTATTTGGTGTTGCCTAATTGTTTTGGAGTTTGTTATTCTCAATGGAGTTCGTAATGAATAGTCAAACGTTTTTGTTACTTATATTTATTCATGCACATTTTGAAGAGTAAAGTAACGACCTGAATCCATTTTTTATTTTTTTATTTAAAAAGACGACAATAGCAAGCAATATCAATATTTACATATCTGAGGAGAAAAACCTTTGGATATGTTAGTATTTATATCGTTTGTCATTTTTTGTCTTTTTTTCATTTAAAAATTTGACCTTAAAAAAACTTGATTTTGAAGCGACACGTAAATGTCTACGAGGGCTGCTATATATATTTCTGGCCTGGCAACACCGAGTGCTGCCAAGTGCAATCTGACATTTCCATTGGAAAGTTTGTCATTTTTAAGCATAATCGTACTCAAAACGTTTTGACCTACGACCATTATTTTTGTTGTTTACAGTGACTTGAAAAAATTAATATAGAAAAAAATGGAATTAACTCGTGAACATTTTCGTGCCATCATTTTTCATCATTTTCGACGTGGATTATCACGACAAGAGTGCATTGATGAACCTAAATCTTTGTATAGCGATGAAGCACCATCCTATATCACTGTGAAAAATTAGTATAATGAATTTAATCGTGGCAGAAGCTCGCTCAAAGACGAATTCCGTAAGGTCGTCCAAAAACGGCTGTTGTGCCAGAGAACATTGATGCCGTACGTAAATTCATAATGCAAGATCGACAAGAGATAGAGACATCCTTGGACATTTCTTCCACCAGCATACATTCGATACTGCATGAACACCTGGCCGTAAAAAGGTTTGTTCTCGTTGGATCCCGCACAATTTGAAAGTCGCTCAAAAAAAGGCTCGTGTCGATTGGTGCAAAGAAATGTTGCAAAAATACGATTGCGGTGCTTCAAAAGACGTTTATAAGATCGTCACAGGTGACGAATCATGGATCTATGCGTATGAGCCCGAAACGAAACAACAATCGACCGTTTGGGTCTTCAAAGACGAGCAAAATCCAACGAAAGTTGTTCGTTGAAGAAGCACTTCGAAGCAAATGGTCGCCTGTTTCTTCGGCAAAACGTGTCATGTGGCGACTGTTCCGCTTGAGCAACGTAGGACGGTCACTTCTGAGTGGTACACTACAGATTGTTTGCCTGAAGTCATCGGAGAAATTCGAAAAACCAACAAGAGAAGATGAATGATTATGCACCATGACAATGCGAGCTCTCACACATCGGCTCAAACCAGAGCGTTTTTGACCGGCCAAAACGTCGAATTAATGGGTCATCTGCCGTACAGCCCTGACTCGGAACCTAATGACTACTTCTTGTTTCCGCACATCAAGAAAAAAATGCGTGGTCAACGATTTTCATCGCCAGAAGAAGCTTTTGAAGTGTTCAAAAACCATGTTTTAGAGGTGTCTCAATCGGAGTGGAAAAAGTGCTTCGACAACTGGTTTGAGCGCATGCAAAAGTGTATAAATCATGCTGGAGAATACTTTGAAAAACAATAAAACCATTTTTGATTATAAATATTAGCATTTTCACTATTAGGCCAGAAATATATAGAGCAGCCCTCGTATTAGCCTTTCTCAAGACGTTTGCCAAAATTAATTTATTTAGGGCCGTTTTAAAATGCAAAGTCAATTATCGGTTAAACAAAAGCCTGTCTTTAACTAACAGCAAGATGTAATAATAATAATAATAAATAAATTACCCTTACGGGCATAAAAATTTTATTGTTTTTAAAAAATATTACCTCTGGATTCTCAAGAACTATTTCTTTTTCGATCGGAATTCTGAAGTTTTTTTTTTTAAGTATAAGTTGTCTTTTATGGTTGAACATTATTAAGGAATCAATTCTCGTCTTATGTCGGAATTTAAAATGTTTGACTTTTTTACTAATTATATTTTAATTTAAACAAGACAGAGTGCTAATTCGGCTATACCCTTCATAATGTATTTGAATCTAGTGTGGTGAAGTAAATCCAATCAAAAAAACATGTATTGGGGTTAGAGAGAAATTAGTATAAATTTTCTTTTCATAAAAACGAATGATCTCTTCAAAAGTCTTTAAATGTTGTCCATATTGATTTCTTAAAAAATATGTTGCAAAATTGTACTTTTCATTAAAAAGTACAGAGGCCCGTAAATCGGAAATGTGGGCGAATGAATTTTTTTCCTATTTTTTAATTTACTAATATTTGCTTTTTGATTAGAGTTAGTTTATTGTTCTAAATGATACGGACATATCAGAGGCATGCTTGGTGTTTTACCCGCTGCCACGAAGGGCATGAAACGATATTGTTGATTTTCAATAGCAAAATTTTCGAAACTATATCTAATCCATTGGCGTACCAAAATTTTTTTCTTGCTCATCTAGTGCGTAGCAAAGTTGATTTCAACACTAACACGGACGGACAGAGGAATATCGCTCAATCGACTTCGCTTTGCATAAGAACTAAGAATATATATATACATTATGGGTTCGGAAATGGATATTGTAGAAATTTTTATTGGTGAAGGGTAAAAAAAAATCAAATTATTTACGTAGGTATTTTTAAAATAGAAAATTACATTAATACTATCGAGTTCTAAAGTAGTACGAGAAGAGACGGCACATTTTATTGTTAAGAAGGTTAAAAAATTACTAAACAAAATAAAATGTTTAAAATACTTAAACAAAAAAAAAAAATAATGCCGTACTTAAACACTTAAGAGAAATAAATAAAGTAAAAAAAGTAGCCACATTAAATTGATATACAAATCTGTGCCTTGTTTTTCTAATTTATGTGAAAGACTTTTCACATGAAAACATCAGGGTGCGTTAAAGCTATTAAAAAATTTTCATAGAAAGTAATAAAAAAATACCGGATTAACTGTAGCTCACGCTATGTAAAGTAAGGTTTCTTTAATATTCTTATGTGAAAAATTTTTCACTTAAGATATCTAAACGGGTACTGGTAGTAAATATCACTACGGGTAGACTTTAACCTACTGCATTTAAATAACTCTTATTGGATTTTTTTTGCAGTAAATTGTAGAAAAAGCAACCCTTCAATAACCTAAATAATAGTAAAAAAAAATTGGCAAGTGGGCAAAACACCTAAAATACTGTAGCTAAATACCAGAAAGTGACCTTAAAGTAAGCAAAATATATTTTTTGTTTTCAAACAAAAAACTAATTTTGTTAGATATATAATGGCCGTTGAAAAATTGAGTTTAAATAATTTCAATAAACAGACACAGACAAACCTTTCGTTTGGACCATCCCAATAATCATAACAAAATTTGGTTTTATTGGAGCAAAATCAATTGTCAATGTGTAAATTAAGGATATTTATTTTTTATGGGCCGCTTGACTTCTGATTTAATATTCATGAAAAAAATCCCTAAAAATGTTACGCATACATGTATATAATTTGATTTGATATTCAATAAAATATATTATGGAAATTGACTTGTAAATGGCACATAAATAACAAAAGTAGTAAAGAAGTTATTTTCTTTTAATATTATTTTTGTCAACCCTAACATTTTTATAGACGGTATTGATTCGTATGTAATAAAAAGATATTGCCAACACAGCAATAAATTATATTATAAACTTTTATGTTTATTATTTTTTTTTTCTTTAACCGAAGCACTTATAATGTTATTTACTTTTTTTGTTATCGGGAAATCAAAATAAAATATTTAGAAAAGTTTTTTTATAAAGTACCAGACGAATTAGTGAAATATGTAAAATGAAAACTAATTCTGATTTGATTCATGTATTTAACTAAATATGATGATATTTAAAATAAACTGAATTCTCTTTTATAGTCATAAGACTCTATAACAAAGATAATATATTGAGTCACCTGCTTCGTGCCAAATCATCTTATCAACCCCTTATTTCCACAGAAATCCCAGCATTGATGTTGGTGGTTTCTTCTTGGATGGTTAAAGATGCTGTGACATATATCACAACAGTCCCACAGAATATGCTTTGATATTTTTCTTTTTCAAATAGCAGATTTTGCACTTGGTGCTGGTCTCAATGCCAGGCCTGTTCAAATGCTTCTTCAAACTGTAGTGTGGCCTGCGAGAAACCAGTGACGGTCTTTAAGACACTGTTACCTAAGATACAATTGCCAGCTACGCATGCCTTAAGCACACCATTACACCCCAGTGTTCTTAGTCCCTTTCAGATTTCCTCTCAAAAAAAAGTTTGATCCATGATCACAAAATGGTTTCGGTTCAATTATAAGTGGTCATGCTCCATTCCGCCTGCTTATTTGTTATTTCATTGTCTTCCCTGCTGGTGCTGCCTAATTAAGTTGAATACAGTGAAGTCATATGAACGAAGCAGCTTGGCTACCGAAGAGAATAGCTGTCCTTTTTTACCTGTAGCCGCTGGTAAAACTGAGTCAAGCACATCTCTTAAAGGCATAAATCTCAGCTTGAAAGATAGTGGTGATTTTTCCTGGTCATCAAATACACTATTGTCTTGAAATTTTGCAAACATTTCAAATGGGCCAGCTCCCGTAACATGGTTTTTTATCTTCCGCACAAATCTGTTGATTTTAGTATAGAAAACTGTAGCTGTTAAACAAATAGCGTATGCAATACATACGAAGTGTAGATAGACATTTTTCACGTAAATCAATTGTATTCGAGATTAATTTTGTATTTCACTCATGTGACTGTAACTTAACGTGTGGAAAAGAACTCTGAGATATATGATCGCGCATAACTAAATGTTTGCGTGCTTGGCTCGTGATATTTTTTGTTCTACTCTTAACTAAGCGACTTGCATCTCAGTGAAAATGTTTTCTTTTTTGTTTAATTTTTGTCGGTCAGACTTATAAATATTAAGCGATTTTTATACCATTAAAATTAGAATTTATTATGATAGTATCTCATCGTGAATAATATTTTTTCATACTCGCGAGAGCGTGCACGAACATGAGCCAAAAATTGGATCCTAAATAAGCGTACATGAGTAAAATTTATTTTTTGTTAAATTATTGTAAGAGTCTCTCACTATCCTATCTCTAATATGAAATATGTAAAAAATCGCCAGTTATTTCTGTTCAACAATATTGATTTTATTTAAAAAATGATTGCTTAAATTTATTTCCTTTAAGGCATCTAACTTTTCTCAATTAGAAAAAAAAATTCTTCAAATTGACGGGTTAGTTAAATTAATGTTGTCTTAATTTAATAAAGGAAATTTATATAGAAATGTATGCGGACGTTTTCAAAGCCAAAATTACTTAAATCCTTTGTTATAATATTAAAGAATTCAACTTATAATATAACTTAATTTCTTCAAGTTATTATATCATATTCCTTACGACTTGTTATATATGTCGCTTTAAAAAAAGGTTAACTCTGCCTTAATCAGTCATTAAAATGACCAAGTAATGCAGTGGCCGTGGTTGTCCAGAAGTAATTTATTATCCTAAAATCACAATTACTTTAAGGGTAATTTAACAATAAACTTTTTACTGTGGCTAATGGATTTTTGCAATGTAGTACATTAATAATACGATTTTTTTCAGATTTTATACGTCAACAAGTTTCACTTTAATATTATCATAACCTTGGATACCAACCAGCCGTAATACTGGAAAAAGATTAAGAATACCGGAGGTTGGCACAAAGCAAGAACGGATGTCAAAGACGAGTTACAGGCACTACAGCGAAGAAATGTTTTGTGTGGACTTTGATTGATAATGGATATTCCTTTTTTTATTTACAAAATTTGTTGATTAAAAATATGATGTACACAAACTACGGT
The DNA here is from genome assembly GCA_937654795.1 of Cistogaster globosa. Taxonomy (NCBI): domain Eukaryota; kingdom Metazoa; phylum Arthropoda; class Insecta; order Diptera; family Tachinidae; genus Cistogaster; species Cistogaster globosa. Next base: position 136,972,734 of record OW569403.1, on the reverse strand, counting down.
AGATTTATGTAAAGAATGCTGATGTAGCGATCCATTTAACGCAGCATTAAGCTCTGCTTGTGAGTAATTGTTCCTGTTTTCCTTGAAAAACGTCCGCGTGTATTTGTAGATAAATTTTCTTTTTTGAAAATTTTTGAAATTAAAATAAGTATGAACTTTAGTCAACTCAATTTTAATTCATTTTATATAAATATGTTTAGTAAAGAAAATAATTGCTGCTTGTGATCTCTATTAATTGTAAATAATAACTTGTGACATACTGTACTTTCTTATTTTTATCTTGAATTATGAAGCATTTAAGTAAAATAATATATTCACTATGATTGTGTGAAAATAAATCAGGAAATCAGGTTAAAAGCTTTCTTCTTATGTCCTAAGAGTAGTTTATAATCATATTCTACGTTTATTTAAATTGTATAATACCTAGAGCAGATACGAAGAGTGCTGATAAACGATGTAATGACCCAGAAAATGCATTTAATTCTCTAAAAGTCTTTTTATCTATTTTTCTTAAAGATAGTACACCATTTGAAAACACTTTTTCTCTTAATAAAGTAATACTGTTTTTTAGTAGACAAATTATGTGAATTTCTAATATAAGAATAATACAATTTAGAACCACCACTACGATATAATTTCGAGTATATACGAGCTAAAGCCTATCTAAGAACAATTAATTAATGTACTTTAGTTTTTAATTTGTTTGAATAAAATATAAACAACAAATTTTATAAAATTATTCATTCATTTATTCAAAAATTAACCAAATATATCTTGACTACAATTTATTCAACATTTTCCCCTTCACTAAAACTGATTTGTAATAAATCTCACCTCTGAATAAAGAATGACAACATCTAAAATATCTTTATTCAAATGCAAATATCTATGCAAATGATAACATTACACAAACAACTCAAGCTATATTAGCGAAATAGTTCAAAAAATGTATGAAAAAAAAATAAAATAAAATCATTTACCAAAATAAGTACTTTACCACACTTGCAATCATCCATTATGGTAAACGATATAATTTAGATAAATTTTACATGTGCTAGATCATCACATTACAGCATTTTGAAAATACTGATGAATAATGTATGGTATAAACTTACAGTTTTCTTTAACAGTCAAAAGCCAGCAGTAATGGTTTTTTGGCATTGATGGCTTAGTAGAATGTTTTGTACTCTAGTGAAATATATTTCAAAAGTTAACAGAAGTGAAAGCAGATGTAAAACAGTTGATAGTGCCATCTAGAAAGTTATTAGAAACTATTTTTAAATTCTGTCAACTTAATAAAAATTTAAGGCGACATAGGAGAACAATATTAATAAATAATTGCTCAACTGGACTCTAAAGTATTGAATACTTGAATATCCAGTATGAACGTACCTATTTAATTTGCCTGCATATAAAAGATTACAGCTATTTTTACAGTCAGAGACCGGAACTCCACGTTTACTGATATATATTTCATTGTATATTATAGATAATTATATATGTTCGAAGTTATATTTTTTTTTTTTCTAAAAATTTCGGAATATGTGAAAGATATATGATTCCTTATTAAATTTTTATCAGTTATTTGATTTATATTTTAAGAGTAACAACTATCTTTCACTCTTAAGAAGCAGTTTATTTAATAAAATACTTTTTTTAAATTTAGTGAAAGGGTCGAATAAATTACCGGACAATACACTGAACAGTTAATCTATTACAATAACTTGATCTAATTGGACGTCTTTAGCAATGCTCGGCCATATATTTATTAAACCACTTACCAAAGTATATCTGAACATATCGAAGTGTAAGGGCCAGACCAAACCTTAACTTTTTGTAATTCCTTAGTTCGATTTTGAATTTTTTAAATCAATTACTAACCGATTAGATATGCGGCAGTTCTGTTTTTTTTTTTTTTTTTTGAAAAGGTCAATAGTTATGTCGACGATAACCTTAAAAGATTACTACGCTTAGTCCATGTGTTAAATACGAAAAAGTGATCGCTAGCGACAGTTAATACTTTGAATGAAGTGCTAATTTTAAGTTTTTTCTTAACAGAGTAAAAACATAAATTTTTACTTACTATTTCCTACAACACGCGTCTTGGGTTCACAGTATTGAATTTATATTCAAGAATTAGAAAAATCTTATCGGTTTAGAAAATGAAAGTAAAGCATTATGATAAAAGAGCTTTGTGTTTTGTAAGGACCTCGTCTTACCAATTTAAATTAATTTATTATGAATTATTCCTTGTATTCTAATTTCTCAAATTTTTCGGTTAGATAGTTAGAAAAAGGTAGATCGATACAAGAAATGCGGTACGGTACCGGAACACAACACATTGCTATATGAAAAAATAGTATGAAAGAGTTCAAATAAAATTGCATTCGTAGCTGAAGATTCAAATTACATGTTGAAATTCTTTATGAAATAAGTTGCATAAAATTTCTGTTTAATGGCAGGAGGCCTAGAGCAGCCAGCGGGGTAAGCAAAATAGCATGGCTTGAATTTTGCTTTGCATGCATTCGTAGAAATGTATAAATGTACAAACTTCTATGGAAATATCATTAAATCGTATCAAGAAACTCGCTGCCTAGCTGGAAGGGAATTAAAAAAAAAGTCAAACGAAAATAAAATCTGACTGCAGAAGACAATAAATAGATGTGAGAATTAATGACGAAATTAACCTTTAGATTATGTGTGGACGTCGCTTTACCAAGTTAAGATTTATTAATTGTAAATAATTCCTCGTATTCTATATTGTAAAATTATTTGGTTAAATAGGTGATGCTTGCAAGGTACTACAATTATCGTAGGTAGATGCGAAGGATGGCGACTACTCAGACGGATGTAGCTATTTGTAACTGTCGATTTTTTTACTTTCTTTAAAAATTAACACAACAACCTGCAGACAGTTATTTTTGTGGTACGTTTTGAAAACTAAGAAAATTATGTAATTTATGGTAAGCCGAATTAAAGGTATTCATTTGATTATAATAATAAATAGTTTGACAAGTAATTACAAATTTTTTTATTTATATATTTATTTATAAGAACTTTATAATGTGCTACTAAAACTTTTTCTCTGCTATAATGACCTTTGTATAGAAAAAGATATGTCCTGAAATCCTAATATACTCATTAAGCATGTTAAATAACAAAGTTTGTGACCACTCATGACAACGTTACGAGATTTGAAATAAACAAAAATACCCCTCCATCATTTTTAAAGTAAAGAATATGAAAAGAAAAATCACCAATTTTCAGCAAAAGCAGCAGTCGTTGTGGCAGGAGCTTAAATGGATTTACCACGCGGTTTAATAATGATTTCCGTTTATAAATATATAAAAACATATGCTTATAACATTTTTGACAGTATTTGAATGGATTATGTAAAAAAGCTAAAAAAATTATTATATTATGTATGTACGTATGTGTAAGTAAATACACACATATGCTTTCATAGTTAAACACTCACTTTATCAAAACAGGGTGTCACTGCACGAAAATATATGAAGTATTTAAATGGATTTGATGTGTATTTAAGGAAAAATATTTTTGTGTATAAAATAAAATTTTTTTTTCAGGAAAAGAATGCTTTTCTCACATTTCTATAAAGCCTTATTTGGCAGGAACCAGAAAGTAGCCGGTTGAAATGCAAATGCGTTTGTAAAATGTAGTAATTGAAAAAAGGGTCTTATTTTAAAGGGTAAGGGTGTTGTATTGTATATTTGATTAGTTAAGAGAGGCTCTTCTGTGGTCTAGTAGTGGCATTAACATTATAAAAAGCATTTTAATTCGTTCATAAAAAGTCCATCTGTTGCCTCATAAAAACTTTGTTTTTATTTTAAAGACATTTGCATTGAAATTCCCCAGAAGATTTAAAAAACCAGCCATTTTAGTTTTTCTCTCTGGGTTATTTTAAACATATTTTAATGTTTTAAATTTTGACATATGTGCAAATGCTTCTATTATTAGTAGAAAAAAAAAATAAATTTTTTGTATAATATTTTGCGTAAAAATTAGATATTTTATTTTGCATCCAATCAGAGTTGCCACATTCAACAACGTAATAGAGTCAATTGTCAATTGTGTAGATACTTAATCAATGAGATATAAGCAAAAATATGCAAGAGAAAAAATTGTGGAATATTTGCACATGTGAAAATCTTTGTATTATACCAATATTTTAAATCTTTTGAATACATGAGATTAAAAAATTTAATTTCTGTTTAGATGAAATGAAATAATTTATAATTAAATGTATTACGAAGAAGAGAGTGCAGAAAAAAAATAATAATAGACTCAAAAGTCTTTTTTTCCCAGTAATTCTCATTGTTAATAATAGAGGGCGTTTTTATACCCTCCACCATTCCTTAAAATATAAATATTTCATTAGAATATCTTATTTAATTCTTTCAAATATAAATATTTCATGAGCACCATTAAAATAAAATAATATAAAAAAATACCAAATAATAAATTTTTTAGAAAAAAATTTCTTATGACGTTTGATAGGTACATGTGGTTATACATGTAGTGAAGGGTATAAAAGATTCGGCATAACCATTCGGCGATCTTATTTTTTTAGTTCATAATTTTATAAAATAATAGGAAAAATAAACATCATTGCGAAAGTAGGTTAAAAACCTCTACACTACTATTACAAAAACAATTTTTGTAAGGTTTTACAACACAAAAATTTCGCTTTATGCCGTTCAAACTGTTAAAACAATAATCGCTAAAATATACATGTATACAATACAACAACAAAAGAAAAACTTTCAACAAAGGGAGCAAAACACGTCACGTATGCATGACTGCTCTGAATAAAAAAAAATAATGAATTTTTTAGAGAAATAGTTATATTTTGAATATTTTAAAACAATCGTAAAATATGTATATCTTTGTTATTATTTATTGATGTTTTTCAACTCTAATAATCATAAAATCCCGTATTAACTTACTCAATAACTTAATAATTAAATATTTAGTTTTTGGGCCTCTGTTAATGTTAAACAATAAAACAATTTAATAATATTAATTATTTTAGTTGTAACGTAGAAAATAGATAATGTAATAGACATTTAAAAAAAAATTGCAAGCAGGTCACTTATTATTGTTGCATCATTCTTTAAAACAGATCATGCCCTTACGAACATAAGTTAAATTATAAAAAACTAGAAAAAGTTGACAGATCTTTTTAAATTAGACTCTTAAACACGTCTTTATTGAAAATCGTATTAGCGAACTGTGAGGCAGTATTTAAAAAAACTACGAACAGAGATGCTTCGTGAAGTAAGAAATGTGTGGTGTTTGACAATGTTGTTAAAAGAATTATGCGCACCTAAGTTAATGAAGTGTAAATAAAGAAAATTATTTAGCCATATTTTGCTTTAAAAAGAAAGAATAACAATAAGTAAATAAAGTGTAAAAATAAAATTATTATTGACAATGAAAAAATAAGCCATTAATGGTTGAATATAATTTCGTTTATGTCGTACCATCTTGATGTTAACTTTCTAACAACTCGTTAAATTATATTTTAGGACCGGCTTCATTAGTTATAAATTTATTATTCAATTGTGAATTAACAATGGTAGTTCTGTTATAATAAAAGATCTTAAAAATATGTATGGAAATTCGGTGACATGTCATAGCGTCTAAGGACATAATGATCACGGATTTTTTGTGGTTATGTTATAGATATTGTGTCAATTTTACTATGGACATAATATCATTTATAACAGTCTCATAATGCCTGCACTTAAAAAGCCAATGTATGTTTTTGCTTAACCAATTATTTTGGAACGAATTGGTGCTATATCATAACGTCCAAGGACATTTTATAAACTGGCTTGCAAAAAATCTATGATAAGCAAAGCCAGTGTTCTTTATACTATAAAGGAGAAAATCTTTTCGCTTTAACATGTCATAACATCCAAGATCACAATGTTCATGGACATTATATCGCAACAGAAAGTGACATTATGTCAATGGATATCATCATAATATCATATTTAACGACATTGATTGTTTTAGAAGCGACATAATGTAAACGGACATTGACACTTTTGTGTCCGACCCAACTTTCAAGAATGTTATATTAATGATATACCACCAACAAATCTATCGGCACAGATCAAAAAAAAAAAAAAACAAAAAAAAACAAGTTGACTACGGGGAGTACAATGCAATTTTAAGCAAAAGATGATAAGTGAAAAATTTACGGCCAAACCTCACTTTTGGAGTAAGGGGCATCCAAAAATTTTACTTGTAATAAGGCATAAATCAAATATATTACGGCAGAATGAGGTAAAATGGGTATCGTAGAAATGGTAATTAAAGGTTCAATAAAATTACATAAATTAGGCAATAAAATTAATAATTAATTCAATAAGGGCCTAGTAAAAACAATTTTTTTTTCTATGGCATAACCACCAGCGGCTTTGCTAACTAAAGTTATGTTGCATAAGCGGCTTTCAGTTCTGTGTAATGATTTGATTTTCTTCTCTGTGGAAAAACGAACCTCGGCTTTGGTTACTAAAAGTTTTCCATGTCCATGGAGATTATGTCCATGGGTTTTATGTTATGTCACCTGGAAAAAAATTTAATTCTATTTAGTTACCATTGAAAGTTTTTTTAAGGGTTTTTATATCCGTAGACCTTAATTTTGCTATTTTTGTTAAATTCATGTTATTAAATATTTTCTTACTAGGAAATAAGCCAAAATATGGCAACCATTTTTGACGCAGGACTGTTAGCGTTGTCTATCATTTTGCTGACATCATCAGTCGTTTGCTCTCGGTTGCAAAAATGTCAATTTAGTGTTCAAGTGATGAAGATTTACTATGATATATTTTGAATATTTTTTCCCTGCAATCTGTGAGCCTTAACAACGCACGCATACAAATACATCGTTTTAAAATTGTCTATATGCGTGTATTTGTACATGTAAGCACATATCCACACACACACACGTAGATGCATTGATATGTGTGGGGAACTAAAAATGCACATGGCGCAATGTATGGAAAAGTGTTGTTTTTTCCTATTGTGACAAATGTTAGCATTGCAAATGTTCTGTAGGGTATATTTTTGGGAATACGTTTAGATGCTTCATTGTGGTTTTATAATTGGTCGCTTGTATTTAACAGAGATGTGGTTAGGTTTCACTGATTTATTTACATTTTTCTGTTTTAATCCAATAAATCCGGTCATGCCAATTCATAGCAATTAGATGAAGAATTGTTTTTAATCATATTCATATTAAATTTAAAAATTAATTTGCATCAACATGAGTTTAAGAAAAATATATCATTTTAGTTTTAATATTTCCTTTATTTGAATATTATAATATTTTTTTTTTAATCCTATTTTTCATAAATAATATACTAAACTTCATAATAAACATATTAAACTTCATTTAATGTTATTATCGTTATAGAAGCGCATTAGGATTGTCTGCAAAAAAAAATCTAAAGTTTGCAATTGACCCAGAAATGTACGAATTCCATGTATAAACCACCACTACCACAACAATTCAAAAATATTTGCCGATTTATTTTATTATTTCTCTATGTAAGAATTGCAATTTTATTACAGCATTTAAAATTTGTTCAAAATTTATTGCAAAATCATATCATACAAATACGCTCAGCAGGCAGTTAAAATATAGCAAACATTTTTATTTGTATGTATATAGATAAGCAAAATTAGCTTTAAGCGGTGTAGAAATTTCCTAAAAATTTTTGAATAAAAAAGAGATAAAACTACAGACAGTAAATTACAATGACATAGACAAATACGTATATTCTAAAATCGTTCATTACTTAACGTAATTTAGCAAAATTCCTGTTAAGCTGTTAGCATTTGATTAAAACTTAAAAAATATTTTATTAAAACATTTTAATTAAATTTTAATATTTTATTTTTATGACAACTGCATAATCTTTTTTCAGTTAAAGCTCACGTAAAATTTATTCAGAAAGAAAATTGATTTAATAACTTAAACTTAAAAAAATTGGAAACAGGCAGAAGGTAATGCAGCATCTTGTGGATCGCTGCATTCTTGATTAGCATTCTTCACGTCTATTACCCACTAATTTAACAAATAAAATTATTCAATCACGATTTATAAAGACGACAAAATAAAAAAATTTGCGTTGTATGTGGACCTTAGCAAATAAATATTGATCAAATATAAAAAATAAAGGATATTTCCATAAAAAAACACATTTTTGTACGTTCGAAGTATAACTGAAAGTTCAAATTTTCATACAATCTACATAATTTTTGTTGTTGAATAAATAAATGTAAAATAAAAGGGTCTGCCCAGAAGCACGTGATTTCTACGTATAAGACTTAAATTTTTTAACCATAACATACAGGCGCTGGAAATTTTAATAGATCGTATTTTCGATACTTGAATAGCATTATTACAGCAACAAATACTAAAATATAGGATTATACAAGACGTGGTATTATAATAAATGTCCTAGACTATTTACAATCATAGCTCAAATGTTTCCCATATAAGAAGTGACTTTGACTAATCAAGCTTAATAAGCAGAACCTTTAAACTTGCATAGAATGTCTCATAAGGGTTTCTATTAAACCGTAATAGGCAGAAATTTGTACATTGTGTCTTAAGATATTTTGTGCACATATTTTTTAGTTTAAAGTTTTTTTTTAATAATATCTCAAGTGAAAGATAAAGAAAGAATAATCACTATTTTTGGTAGTGTTTATGTAAACTTTCTTCTTCTTCTATTTGAGAAGGATGTTTTTTACATAATTTAATGCCTAAATTTTTTTTTGGTTAGATATAGTCTAACCGTAACTTAATATTTTAATTCTAACAAAATATTACTCTTTTCTTTTATAAAAAACTCGAAAATCGAAATTCATTAAAATAAAAAAGTATGTTGTTAACCGGCTCTTCTGATAATTTCCTCAGGAAATTATATAGCTTTTGATTAAGGCGCTCACAAAAAGAACTTAAAAAAAAAACAAAATTATAAATCGAAATATACAAATATATTTTTTTACATTTTTTATTTTCAGCTTTTTATTTTAAGACAGTCATAAAAATTTGGAAATGAACAATTTTAATCTGTCTTAAACTCACAAAATTTTATACACAGCTTAAGTTGACTGAAATTTAAAATTTCTTCACAAATCTTACCTACAAATTTTAGCAGCAAATCGAAATATTGCATGTTAAAATAAAGAAATATTATGGAAAGTACCGGTATGATCAGTATCTTAAATATTTTTTCGTTATTTTATTTAAAAGCATAAACTGTAAAGGAGACAATAAGTAAAATTTTCAAGCAACTAATATTGGTTTCTTATGTGAAAACAATGCGTTTAAAAATTTATTAATGCTACAGCGTCTTTTAAAATTTAGATTTTTTCCAAAGTAAAACTAATGTAAAATGAATATGAATAAATATCTATGGTATTTATTAAGGTACGGTCAGATTAGTCAAATTTTTTACCAAAAGGACGTAACCACTAAATTATTCACCAAATTTGTTATGTTTTCCAAATACTTATTCAGAAATATAAAATCCTACACAAAAGGTAAGATATCACATTTATTTTATTATAAATCGGCATTCTTAATTATACATATCAGGAAAGAATCCTTTTAGTACCTTTACTATCCCGCAAATTTCACGCTAAATAGTCTGGAACTAATAATCATTAGAATTTTCAAGTTTCTTCTCGATCTAGTCCACTTAATTTGTTCGATTATAATTATTATTATTTTATTATCATTATTATTATTGTTATTATTATTATTATTATAATTATAATTATTATTATTATTATTATTATTATTATTATTATTATTATTATTATTATTATTATTATTATTATTATTATAATTATTATTATTATTATTATTATTATTATTAGTATTATTATTATTATTAAATTTATGGACATTATTAAACCGAGTTGGCAATATATATGTCAATTAATCATAGTAAAATTTATTTTAAAATTTACATTTATTTTTATGTTAATATTTTATTTAATTAAAATAAATAATTATTTATGATTTAGAACACAAAAAATGAAATGTTATACTGTAATGCAGGTCGTATACCTCGTCAGTGGACTTTACCATAATTTTTTATAAAAAATTCATAAGTCGAATTGAATAATGGCGCAATTTTTCTCAAGCAAAATGGATACTCATAAACCTTTAATGCAAAAATACAATATCCAATGAGAAAATACATATATATTTCTTTAAAAAAGTCTGTGTTACAACTTTTATAACAACACTTCAGGTTTAGCCAGGTCAGTTTCTATACCCTTTACAATAAAGAGTCGTTTATCATTTCATTTTTTATTTCTACAGCATCCATTTTCGACCCCTAAAGTCTATATATTCTGAGTTTTTATGGGTAGCGAAGCCGGTTGAACAAAGTCCGTCTGTCGGTCCCTGTTCGCGTTGAAATCAATTTTGCCAAGGCACTAGATGAGCTTGAGAAAATTTAAATACCTGGCGTATCGATCAGACATAGTTTCAAAAATTGTGTTATTAAAAATCAGCAAGATTTTTCCATGTTCTTCAAGGTAGCGGGCAAAACACTATGTCTGCCTCTAATTTTTTTCAAATCACTTGAAACAAATTTAGTTTTGTAAAGTTAGTCCAAGCAAAAAAAACATAAATATATGGGAAAATAGAAAATTAAACAACAAGAAAAAACATCAAGTGGTCAAAATTGCGCTCGCCTATTTTTTCTGAGTTATGGGCCTCTGAACTTTTAATAAAAAAGTAAAAGTAAATTGAATTTATTAATATTTTTGTTTGGCGTGTACACCTCGACTCATTTTGTTTACTTGTCATGGTTGTACTTGTTAGGATATACAAAAAAAGTTGTGTTATACACTAAAAATCTCTTTGATTAATTTAAGATTAAAGGGAGAAAAAATAATAATGCTTCATGGAGCTACTTTTTTTGCAGCGTTTTATAAAATCGTTTTATGTGCAATTATTTTACAATGTTTTATTTTATCCATAACAAGCTGTTGTTTTAAAACTTTCGCAATAAAACTTATATTTGTAACTTTTATACATTTTTTCGTCATATTAAAAACTTTTTCTTTGAAAAAACTTTTTTGCAGTCCTCATTATTTTCATAAATTTTTTATTTTTTTAAAATAAATTTTGCTTAAAATATTCATATATGAAAAATATACAAAAGATGTTTCATATTGTTTTGCAATTATTTTTTACATGTGTCCTTGAAATTCTTTATTGTCTTGTTATTGACAAAAATAAATTAAAAAATCATTAAATTCAAAATAAATTTTACAAATATTTTTTTTTTGTTTTCGCCGGATAATATAAAGTCAGTGATGATACGTTTTATTACTTAATATTGTTTGCCCTAATTTTTTTGTTCATAAATTATCCATATTTATTTACAAAGTTTTAAACAATTTTATACTGTTGATATAAAGCCAAAAGTTTTACGCACAATTGGTTAAAGTACATGAAGAAGATTAAAGTTATTATGTCTCATGATAAAACAAAAATTATAAATAAGTTAAATATTATTCTTGTGTATTTGTCATGAAAAAACTGATTTTTTAAAGGCGAATCCAAACATAAGCATTCTACAATAGCACAATGATTACTCCAATTCTAGCTGGGTTCTTTATTGGAGACTAAAAAACGATGTAAACTTACATCATATTTTAAATAAGATAAAATACAAAGACTGTAAAAACCTTTCAAAATACTAAAACTAGTATCGTTTTTTTTTAGATCTGCAAAATGTTTTTTTAGCGTCATGCTTAAGAAATTTCTGTGGTCTAACAGATTCGTGTTATCTGGTTCGTAGTCTTTTTAATATTCCAAAATTTAAGATTCAGTAAGTACGACTTTCGCTTTATTTTCCTTCCTAAAATATTTTTTTACCTTCCATATCTTGCAAAAAGAAAAATTTGATAAAAATTATTTAATTTTAGATGCGACGCACAGGAGGGTTTAGACTAAGAGATTTTCATTTCTCGAAGAGATCTTTTCGAAGTAATAATAAAGTTGAATTGTGGAAGGATTCATTTTCCTAAGGAAGCAAGTCCTTTTTTAATGTTCGAATTTATTCTCGACAGTGAAGAATACGCCAGCGATGATAGTAATGATATTTATACCTATAATACAGATTGTAATAATGTATATGGAAAAGAAATGTTTAAATAGTTTTTTTCCATTTTGTTAAAGTTGTACAGTTCAAAAATCTTAACAAGTTTTTTGTACTTTTTAAAAGACAAAAAAAAAACTTTATTACTCTGTTATTACTCTGCTGCTAAACCATGTTAGAAGCAAAAAAATAAATAATAAAATCAGTAGGAGATATTATTATTTGATGATGTAAAGAAAACAAAGCTTAAATTGTTTTGGATAAAAGAAATTAAGATAAATAATAACCCGATTCGTTTTTTTTGCGAGTTAAGGGTTGTTAACGCGGGACTGCCGATATATATTGCAACAAAGTTCAATTAAAAATATGTGAATTTAAGTTCTTTATACTAAAATTAGAAACAAGGGAAGCTTTCGAATCGTCGATTTCATATTCCGTCTTTTAAATAACGCATACAAAATTCCGGCACACTTAGCGTTGTAACTTTCTAGATATCAAATCTTTGTTTTATGCTTTGTATGGGAGGAGCCCTTTCCTACAGCTTTTTCTCCAATTTTCCCCTTAATTCGAAATTTACTCTCTTTCGGGGGAGCCCTTTCCTACAGTTTTTTTTCACCAATTTTCCCCTTAATTCTAAATTTGCTCTCTCTAAATGGTATTGAGAAAAAGAGATCAAAAATTAGAAACAGAAAACCTACACGAAATATTTCCCATTTTTGGCATCGAAAACTGTACTTCGCGATGACTCCTATTCATGCAAGGCATTGTGCAGAAGCTTAAAAATTTGTTTTTGTGATGGGAGAAGAAGGGAGTCGGAAAGCCGATATGATATGAATCTTTCCACACGAATAAAATAATCTGTTTATAACAAATTCTGTGATTAATTGGTCATGACAATTGGACTGTCTGTTAATGAAAAACGAGTCAGGTATGAAAGCGTTTTAACTATTATCAACTGCATTATCGACTAATCACCAAAAAAACGTTCCACACGAAATAATTTACTAATAAAGCTTACTTACCAATCTTATTGATGGATGAATTATTATGCTCAGTTATGAGTTCTTTCATTTAAAAAAGTCATGTGACTGGAAAACCTTATCTGTTATTTTTCTAGGTTTCTATAACAATAGTAAATGGTAATATCTTGCTACTTATGTAGTTTTATCACCCATCATACAACCTTGTGTTTCAAAAATGTGGAAAACGAAAATTTAGTAATAACACATTCACTAGGGGACATAATATTTTAGAAACAAAAAATGAAAATAAATATTTTAGAAAAAAAAAAACAATTAAGACTGAAATTTGGAAGGTTAAAAATAGAATGGCTTTTCAACTTCCAGTGATCACGCTCACTCTTTGAATTACGTTTGAAAACAAGCCAAATTAAATTAGGAAAAAAGTCGTCAGTCACAGTTTGACAACTTAAACATGTTTTTTGTATTTTTCAGAAGACAAAAACAAAAACGTTATTACTCCGATGCTAAGCCGTGTTAGAAGTAAATACAAAAAAAGAAAATTATTGGGAGATATTTACTGTGGAATGAAAAATTGAAATACTTTTTTATTTTTTAGTAAATAATTTTTTTAGATTGAATTTCAAGTGCTAATGTACATGAACTCGGAAATTTGAGGCTTGCCTTAAATTTTGTATTTCAGATTAACTTTTTGTGTAAAGAAACTTTTCTGCCACTACACTAAATAAGTAAAAGTTTCGCATTTTTTCATAATTATAGTACTAGAAAATAATTCGCTCCGTACTTCTTGAACAAACATCCTGCTTATTGTTTTTATTTTTTCTGTTTTGGTTTTTTTGTGTTCTTTGTTATTCATTTTTAATTCTGGTTTTAGTGAACTTTGATTATTATAAACCAATCAATTTTGTTTTTCTTTTGCCTTTTAAAGCTTTAGAAGTCATCGTTTAATATTTGCCAAAAATGGCACTCTAATAATGGATGCAAAAAGAACCACCCACAATATCTTTCATATTTTATAACAGATGTGTTTAATAGAAAATACAAATAGATATAAACTAAAGTTTGTACAAAGTTTGCTTTATGCTTGTTTTAGTACTTGCCATTTTATAGCACGCTGCATACATCGAAATGTATTTACCATAAATCTTTACGATAATAATTTAGCGAACTAGTAGCACCAGAGTTATAATGATAAGAAGGACGATAAAAGCATGGATTTGAATTCTTCATTAAAAAAATTAAACAGCGTGGCTTTAAGGAAATTTAAAAGTAGTTAAAAAAACAACTAAAAAGACCTTATTTTGACATGAAAATTATGAAAATTAGCAAGAATATGGAATGTTTTCATTTATTTTAAAATAAAGCCAAGTAAAAAAAACTTAGTTACACAGCGTGTTAAAGCCCCATATATTCCAAGCGTTCAGGCAACACAATTCTAATTGCTAAGAATGGGGTTGGGTAATTTTATAATAGAATCACTATTACTTTGTGTTATTTCTTTTTGGGGCAGGCTGATGAATATGCGTTCGTCATAATTTCCACAAATTTTTGTTAATGCGTACAGTGTACTAATTCGTAAGTCATAAATTTATTTTAATAACTTTAGTCTATAATAAAATCCACCTGTTAACAAACTCATGTTGAAGTGAAGATATTTATGTCAGGAGTTCTTATCTAATTCCTCTTATTTGTGTTTTGCGAGCTTTTAATGTAAAAAAAAATTTAAATAAATTTACTTGGGGTCTACATTAAGGCCCAACTATAATGTGCATAAACTAGCTTGAGCTTATGTCAAAAACCCAACGAAAAGCCTGTCAAATGCTTAGGTAATTCTTTAAAGATTTTTATGTGGCTACAATGTACTTACATAAATTTAAAAAATAATTTGCCACAGTTGCACATTCATGTTTAAATCGTACTTTCCCAAAAATATATTTTTAAATAAATACAACTTGTAAAGAAAAAGGCATCGAAAAAATATATTTTATATATTTAATAACATTGATTTCAATAAATTTACTTTCTTTTACTAGTTTTCAATTAAAATCGATAAAAAAAATGGCATGTTTTTGAATGTATTTTTTGTCAAAAGTACCAAAAGATGCAACGGTGTCACTGATTTAATTTGAAAGCAATTAAAAAAAATTATAGCGAATTGTAATAATAAAAACGCACCATTTTCTCTCATATAAACCCTTCTTTTTTCTACATTTTCTATTAAATAAAAAAAATCTTTTTCAATGTCGCTCTCCACTGCAATTTTTTTGATTTATGTATGTATACACCAAGCGCAATCAGCTGTTTCTGTACGGAATGTACGATCAGCTTCGTACATTGCTTAAGCAAATGGCATTTGACGAAACTTGACGAAAAGTTCTCTCAAGTACATTATAGTTTACCACATTTGATTTATATGTATTTGCACAGTTGTATAAGTTGGCATAAGCTTGTATATGCACATTATAGTTGGGCCTTTAGAGTTGTTATGAAATATCTCATAGGAACAATCTTATGAGATGAACTGTCAAATATCAAAAAAACAACTATGTAGCTGTAAACAAAATGCCGCCATTACAAATTTGATGCACAAGTTATTAAAAATTTCTGTCTCAAGAGTATAATCGTATATTAAATGGTAAAAAGAAAATAATCAGTTATTTAACAAATTTGGTTGAAAATTTTGATGCACATGTACATATAAGAATATTTTCAACTAGTTGCAAGCTGGATTAAGAGAAATAAGTGTTCCCCTTGTACGATATTAAGATTAAGATGCAGAAATGTTCTGCTCTGCCGACGTTTTCTCTCATCTTATATTAGAGTTAATCGCAGTTGTAGAGTATTTAAAGGCAAGCAACTACATAAAATAGTCATTCGACTAATTGCTTAACTCAACTTATGATAAATCAATTTCACAAGTGTTTGGGTTGCTTTGACTACAAAAACATTAAACCACATAAATTTTTTTAGAGATGTTTTTCACAGTCTGGAGCTTTGGTTAGATTTGTATATAGGCACGATCCATGATTCATTAAATAGGTGCTACTCACCCTGCACTTCGTAGATTTGGCTATTCAGTGTCTTCTTTGCAAATGCACAAATCTAAATATGCGTTGGATGCTGCCAGACGCGAACTTACAAATCATAGGGGGCAGAATCAAAATATGTTTGAAAAAACTCTGCCATTTGTAAAGGTCTGTGTCGATTTTATATAAACATAGCAGAGGAGTACCTTAGGTAAAATTTTAAATCTGAGTACAATCCAATTACCAGGAGTGAATCTATATGATCTTAAAGTTGTACATGCATTTTTTTCTAATGATTAGCATATAATTATAATTAATTTATTTTTTTATATGATAATTAAATTGAAGTTAATACCTTCAAAATGGTGCTTTAAACAGCAAATATAATTTAAAATAATCAAGTTTTATAGTTTTAAAACTTTTAATGTTTTTATTTGTTTTTTATTTGTTTTTTTATGTTGATACCCTGGGCCAAGTTTTTTTTTTCATTAAGTACAATCTTCAGCAAATGGTTTTAAATTCTTTATTACAGTTAGCGAGAAAAATTCAAAATATTTTGAAAAAATTTGAAGAATATTTCTTTTTTAGCTGATGCCCTAAACGGCCTTTTTGTGATAAAAAATACTTTTCTAAAATAAAATAAAAAATCGATCAATAAACTAAAAGAAATATATTTAAAACAATGAGAGATACAGTAGCCAATTTTAGGCAATATATCTTTCTATCCGTGGCTCGTTTTTTCTTACCTCTAAATGTACGTAGGAAAAGTTAATAACTCTTATAGCTTTGGTTTGAAGGGCGAAAATTTTAAAAAAGTATAAAAAATAAAATTAGCTATAATCACAAACTTTAGTAAATTTTATACTAATTCGTATGCAAACAGAGTAGTTGTAAACACGCTGCAGCGCGCTGTAGTAGTTAAACTTTAAAAAACAGCCAATTTCTATACTAAAAATAATAAAATGTAAGTAAAACAAAAAAGAGGTCATTTACATAAAAATTAAAAAAATAGGAAAATATTTTTACCAAAAAAAAAAAAAATATTGGCAAGAACAACCAAGAGGTATTAAAATAAACAAATTAGTTTTCAAAGTTTTATTTTAAAATCGTTGGAATTATTATATTATTGGCTTAGTTATTTTTTAATTAAATTCACTGAAATTAATTATTAGTACGCGATTTTTCTTATTAGAGATTTTCATCCCCATTTCAGGAATAAAGTAATTCATATAACGCAATTGCATGAAAAATTAAATTAAATGAAAAACATAAAACTAGAAACGAAAATGCAAAAAAAAAGCAAGTTATTATTTGCATTCCATTAATCATTATTTTTTTTAAAGAGAACCGGTCGCAACGACCTTAAATTGAAGTAAATTGAAAATAATTTCAATACGTTTAAAGACAAAAATAAACTTTTAAATTGCGAAATCAGAAAAAACAATAATTAACAGAACATTTAAAGGAAGGCTGCCTTTAGCTATACTTACTTCACGACAATAAGATGCCATTAAATCAGCATCTTATGTGATGAGGAGAAAAAATATGAAAACTAAAATTAATACGGTCTACAATTAGCAAAAGATCTAAGATATTTACCTTAACAAACGTCAAATTCAATTTCAGAAATACCTTTATTTTAAATTAGTCTTGCTACCGCGCTATGGTATTTTTGATGGCAGCGTTTTCATTGCAGATTTCATTATAATAAATTAATAAAATGAGCTGTCAAATTATCACACATTATTACAAATAAACTCTATTGAAAATATATGTCCATAATTCTGAAAGTGGTCTAACTAAGTCAAAATAAAAAAAAAATGAATTTTCCAGTTATTTTCATGCCATATTATTTTAAACTAAATTTATTCAATGTATATCTCGAAATAAGAAATATATGAATATAGGTGGTCACCTTCATAAATATGAGCACATATATTTTATTAATTATATTTTAAGAAAGGAAGGAAGCATCTTTGGTACTCTGCTGGCGTTCTTTTTCATATTATCCCCAAGTTTTCCTAATTGCAAATAATATATTAGCAAAAGTAAATACAATGTCAATTTTTAAGTAATTTTTTTATATTCTTTGAAGTTGCATCAAGTTTTGTCATGTGCTTCAATGATGAAATTTTTAATATTAACGGAACTTGTTCATTTCTCTTTAAATTTGATATTCTTATACATCGAGCTTGCACTAGATCCACAAAAAAGTCCTTCTAAAAATAAAAAAAAGTTTGATTTTGCTTGCCCCCTTGGTACTTTATACTTCTTGTCAGAAACATTTTATGCCAATAATTATACCGTGTAAACTACCTCTAATTATAGCACATAAAAAAATTTAGCTTTATGCAATAACTTTGGGCTAACGAAACTAGTATTCTTGCACGAAAATTAATTTCTTAAATAGATAATGTTAATGTAGTAGAATGCAAAATAAAAGTCATTAAAAGTATGCAGAAAATGTTAAAAATATACAAATCTTTCAAGTTTTGTTTCATACTGTACATGTTGCTTAACAAAAAAAAAAAAAAAAAAAAAAAAAATTATAATAAAAAAAAAATAAATAAGAAAATAAATCCTGACCGCAAAAATTTCAAATTTCATTTGCTTAAATAAAATGTAAAAGAGCGACCGCCAATATAAAATTAAATGTTGAAACAGTCATATTAATAATTTTAAATATGAATAACTTTATCGTAAGAATTTTTCTTTAACTTCCTAGACCTAAATGCAAGAACTTTGAAATAGATTGTATTAAATATTCTTACTTTATTTAAAATGAAGAATTTAAGAAACTTTGCAAAGACATTTAAAAAACCGCAAACAAACAAAGGAAATATCTGCAAAAAAATAAATAAAAAAATTTAAATTAAAAACAAAACTTCATTTCTTTGCTGACCATGTATCACACATTTTTTTCATTACTCAGTGCATTATAACACAACCTCAGTGGACAACGAGAAACAGAAAAAGGAATGAGTGTCAAACTAACGTGCACTTATATCCAAACAAACTCGGCACTATAATCCAACTTTCATTCAAACACTTTACTTAAGTAAAATAAATTCTTATGCTCTACTCAGTTTGTGGGATAAATCAGCTTTTATGAACACCAACCGCATACAAAATTATTTACAAATGTACTTAATCATGGACACTTTTACTTTGTTCACTGACATTGACACGCTTATGTGCTGATTCAGCTTGACGTTTCAGCACATTTTTTTATTTTTTCTTGATGTGCTTTTTTATCTGCTTTCACTCAAATAAAATTGCTGCGTTTCGTATTTCGCAAACAATTTACTAAAACGGAATAATAATTTTGCAAGCCTTTGAAAATATATTACAGTCCACTTAATCTAGTAACATTTTTTAGTATATCTGTTCCTTCGTCCTCAATAATTTTTGTTGCTTAGTGGCGTTTACAGTGACTATATTGGTAAGTCAATATAACAAGAAAATTTTAGGGTTTCGAGAAGTTCTTGTGACTTAGAGCGCGGTATTTTAATGAACGCTGGCGCATTAAAAACGAATTTTGTTACGTGTTTACTTCTGTTGCCATCGGCTCAGGCGTATTAACTCTCTGTTCTATTTAGTTGCAATAAATTAAGAAAAGCAGTACTCATTTAAATCTGAAATGAATTAAAGTTATTTTTGGTTTTAAATTAACGTTTTGTTTTAATAAGTTGCGATTACTGAGATAGGAAATGTTGCTCAGTGTATGATAAAATATTGAATTTTTTTCAATAATTTTTTTTTAATTCAAATGTTTAATATACGGAATTGACATTTAAAAATGATTTCACTCATATGGCGAAGCACATTCTGGTTGTATAATAACCGGTCACTTTTTCGAACATTGCTTTCTGTGTGTCACGAATAAAACGAGGAATATTTGCCGCGGATGCAGTAATTATTGCTGGTTTCTTAGCATAAAGTGACCACGTGACTCCACAAGCAATAATCGAAAGATATCAAATCCCACTCCTTTGTAAGCCAACTAAAAGATCCATTTATTGAATTCAACTTATTGCCATATTTTGATTTCAACAAGTTGATTGTTTCAGTTGCCGTATAAAACCTATTCGAATTCTATTAAAACCACATTTCGCCCAGATCAATGTTTATTTATTTAATATTTATTTAAGTCTATGAAGTTATAATTGCTACAGACTAATTAAATCATATTTAGTGAGAACAAAATTTTACGTTTTATCAGATTTTCATTTAAGAAATAATCAAGATTAAAGTCCTTACAACATCTAATAAAAGGATCAGAATTTGATCCGTTCCTTCTTAAATATATTATTTCCAATGGAAAATAGTATCGGTTAGGATGCTGAGGAACACAAAAAGATATATTTTCAATTAAAAAGATAGAGCAGGTCTTACCGTTAATTATATTAAAAATTATCATGGCATTTTGTATAGTTCTGCGACCAGACAGAGATGGTAACTTGATAAGGCATTGCAGTCTTCGTAAACAAAAAGTTAAAAATTGTTTTTGAACTGCTTTATTTACTTTGCTATATATTTTTTACTGTGGATCCCTTATAATTGAATCATATTCCAGAACTGGATGAACTAGTGACCTAAATAAATGTTTGGTGATGTAAGATCATCATCAAGCTGGCGTCTTGCCCAGCATATAATTAGGAAAATATGTTGAATGAAGCTTAATTTACGGTCAAGTTCTATGAAACTGCAAACACTTTCCAAATCATTGCCACCTAAAAAGTATCTAATGTTTAAATGCTTTCTTAGGAAGAAATACATACATTTACATTTATCAAAGCTCAGTTTAATTACGTTCAAATCACACCATGAGTACAAACAATCTAGAAACAATGTAGCAACATATGATGGTCATATTTTTTATATGTAAAAATATTTTAACATCATCATATTCATTGATGAATAATGAGAAAAAGAGTTCCAAGACGACACCTTTGAGGAACACCGGTTGTCCCTGGGATTGGCTAAGAAGAACATTGAACATTTTGTTATCTGTTGATAAGGTATGAATTTATCCAATTTAAGCAATTTTCTGTGAAACCTATTTAATGTGGTTTTTTGATAAGTAGTTTATGATTAACATTATCAAATGCCTTGCAAAAATCGGTACAAATTACGTCAGTTTGCATTTTATTAACAAAACCACGATTAACCAAAATAGAGAGTTATAAAAGATTAGTGATAGTAGATAATGTTGATTGGAGAATAATATTGAAGGCACTTGCAAACGTAAATGATCCGTTATAAGTTTTTCAAATAGTTTAGGTATAACACTCTGTTTTGTAATTCCTCTATAATTTCTTATGTCATTTTTTCTACCAGACTTAAACAATGGAATGACTGTCCGAATTCATACTCCACGAAACAAGATCCAATTATACCACCATGTAGCGGGGTCTCTATGAACTTTTGTTTCATTTGTTAGCAAACACATTAGGTTGTAGATAAGCCACCTGGTTAAATCCGTTTGCAGCGTTGTTCTGGTGTAAGACTTTTCAAGATATTTTCAAGAGTTTATCGATCATAAGTGCCAAAAAGTGAGTACGGTATTTTACTAATTTAAATTACATATATTAAAAATATGGATTATATATATATATATATATATATATATATATATATATATATATATATATATATATATATATATATATATATATAAATATATAAATTCAAATTTTATTTTAGTTATGACGTTTAAATAATTATTGGTGATTTATAAATCTACTCACTCAAAAACCGTGCAGCGATAACAAATGAAAAGGAAGTTTATTTTACATTTAAGCACAGCTTGCACACATTGCTATACATAAAAATAAATACAAGTAGATTTCCGCATATGGATGGATTTTTATGTTGTATATGTTTAGTACATAAAGCACTCACAAGTTATTGTATTTGAATTGTGTGTATGTTTGCATTTTGTATTTCTCCTAGTTTATTTATGTGAATAGGTTAAAGGGTAACTTACATACATTTCATAATCATACAATCAAGCGACACTTCAGTATTTCTTAAATTTTTTCAACATATTTCTGATATTTATCATCAGCAATATCATTCTGTCATGACCACTGTCAATGCTCTACAGTTATAAAGTTGGAATAAAAAAGTGAAATGCTGAGCTAAGTGATCATCGACTATTTCATTTATTTTAAAGAATGAGAGATTATTATTATTATCGTTAAACATTGAAAAGATGAGATTTAAGGAAGTTATATTTTTTCTAGAAGCACTTATGAGAACCTGCTATGAAAACATTGAAAATAAGTTTTGTTTACGGTGAAAAATTTTTACTCATTGAATGAGATGTCTAACAAAAACCGTAAAGGCCTTTGGCTACCAGATGGTTTGGTTATTTTGGGCCGCATCATCATTGTGTATATCCAGTATTCCGGGGTTGCCAAAATTCCGCAATTTTCTTAAGTGTTTATTAGAAATAGTAGAAATTATAAGGATTTTTACCACTGTTTTACTTAGGATGATTTAAATTAAAAGCTTAAAAGATATATGAATATGGAAGATATTATTTTGTGTTGCATATTTTCTTAATTGTTACATTGTTACACAACCGAATATTATAAACGTGTGCATTCTTGCACATTTCATTTGGACTTATTTCTTTTAATTTTGGTGACTTGAATTTTTAATTAATATGTTGTTATTCCCGACATCACAGATGTTAAAAAATATTTTAAAAAACAAAGAAAAGAAAGAAATTATAATGACAATTGATTTTGGTCCGGTTGCAGCTTATTATAGTTGACCAATTATTAAAGATAATAATTATTTTCTAAACATTAAGATGGAATTTTAAAATTTTCATTGATCACAGGGTACAAACAAATTCCACAACCTTAAAGTCCTGCGAAATATGATCTAGTCATTATAAGATAAGCGTGCCGAAGTACAATTAATACATTTGGTCTTATTGGGTGGCCAAAGGTAAATCTATTCATAAGAGATTCAGGCTTTCCATATTTAAGATCCCTTTAAAATTGAAGCATCAGTCTAAGATTAATGAAGATCTCAAAGTCACATTGCAGAAGTTTAATAGCAAACGAAGTAATATGCATATTTGCTCTATAATTTGGTCCAAAAATATAGCGAGCTATTCTGTTTAAGTACTGTTTTAATTTATTAAGAATGTCACGAGATTTTCCAGAATAAACTTTCAAGCCATACAACAAAATAGGAAGACAAAAAGACACAGTTACCAATTTCTTTACGTTGCTTGGTAAAAACATTCCCATATAATACAATTTTTTCAGAATAAAACTTATCTTAGATATATATACACAATTAACATAAAAAAACTCAAGCTGTAATCTATGTAAATCGCTAAGGCTTTATATTGAATTATAAATTAAATATTCCTACTACCTGAAATCAAGTCAAGTTGAACATTTATCTGGGAAAGTAACATACATCAATGCTTGAGGGGGC
Source organism: Cistogaster globosa (assembly GCA_937654795.1). Classification (NCBI taxonomy): domain Eukaryota; kingdom Metazoa; phylum Arthropoda; class Insecta; order Diptera; family Tachinidae; genus Cistogaster; species Cistogaster globosa. The sequence goes on along the minus strand of OW569403.1, from coordinate 136,949,094 downwards.
TTAGGTTAAGAAAATTTTACCCTGACCATTTTATAATAAGTTTTAACCTTATGACCTAAAAATTATAATTCATGTCTCTTATCATCAGTAAATAACTGGACATCATCAGCATATATAACATATGCAAAATTCAAGCTGCTGGTATAAGTTATTCATATAATTCATAAATAGAATCGGCACCAAAATAAGACCCTGAAAAATACCTCTGTGAATTTTAAAAGTTGGAGATATATTTGGCCCAAGGTGTATGTATTGGCATCTGTTAATAAGAAAAGATCGAACCAAATTGCAGATAGATGAGCCCAATTCAAATTGTGATAGCAATTTATGACAGTCTACTTTGGAAAAGGAATGGACAGCCCTGCTCAAAATATGTAAAAAATTTAGATGAAAGTTTTAGTAAAGTAAAACTCTTAAAAATCAATTTGCTGCTATTTAAAATTTATTAAAAATATTGGTTAATCCCGCTGCGCTTCGCCTATGAATATAATCGTACCACTACCACTTAACTAATCCAGCCAGTTTTCTATTTTATTATTCAACATAATATAGACGTTACTTGCAGAACATTTAAAACCCTTTCCCTTACAGTTCCCTAGGTAAAAGATAAAGAGTTTTTACTTTATATGGGAGCTATCATGCCGACTGAACCAATTTTTTTAATGCAAACTTCGCATTAGATAACCATTTTTTGACTCGGATAAGAAATTCATCAATGTAATTCATCGCTTAAGGTGGTGGTCAGATTAGTCAAATATTTGAACGAAAAAGTGTAACCACTATTTTTACAAATGTTTATTTAATCTTTTCGGACAAATAGCACACTACTAATAAGTATTCGAGAAGGACAAAAAATTTTTTTCAATAATTTTGTGGTTGCGACTTTTTGGTCATACATATGACCAATCAGACCGTACCTATAGATTGTTTTTTTCAATACAGCTGAGCTGCCTTTTATTCTGTAACTTGAAGCTGTGTTTTTATAAAACCTAAATGTTTCAATGTACAAAAGAAAGCAAAACCCTAAGCTCCTAAAACGTTTGAATAATTTTAACAACCCGTTGTGTTTGATTTAAAACATTAAAAATATTAATTTAGATGCTGCCATGATCAAGTAAGAGTGTCTCTTTTTATCAGTTTAAAAACACACTCAAATTCTAAAGGAATTTATATTTAATAAAATAAAACTAGATATTTCCCAACTTTTTCTTAGTTTTAAATAAAAATTTAATAAAACAAATTGTTATGTTTTAAGAGAAAATTGCAAACATTATGCAGCTAATAACGCATTACGTGTTCATTCTTTCTACATTTGTTTTGTATTGCACAGATGGCACTTTAAATTTTTATTTCAATTTTTCATACAAGTGAAGATACTGCTACTATATATTTTCTTACTTTCTGTCTTTTCTTAAGCTTATTTTTTGATTTGTTTCTTACTTTTTTTAACAAATATAAAAAACAAGAATCTTTAATGCAATACGAGTGGTTATTTTAGTATAAAAAATAATAATAAATTCTTGGCAGTTAAATTACACATTAAGGAATAAAATGTTGAATAATAAAAAACTGAATAAAAAAAATATTCCAACTATTGTATATGTTTATGTTGTAAAGCGAAATAAGAAAAATATCCGACAATCATAACACAAAAAAAAATCTTTATTGTTACGCGCGTACATTTGCATCAAACAAAAAGTACAAAAAATGTATATACTCGTAGCACAGATCTTTCAGTTTGACAAAGACAAAGTTAGACAAAGTTAGCTTTCAGGTTAGGAAAAATATTATTTGTTAATTTATTAAATATTATTTATTTTAAGTTGTTCTTTAAATATGTACAATAAATTAAATTTCCTCCTTCGTTAATATCATTTAATATTTTAACAACTTATGCAGCAAAAAAAACTTACAAAATGGCTCAAAACTTTTTTCACCGTTCTCTTTATTAATCGTCACATATAAAGGGTCTCCCAAATAAGTTTTTTTAAATGCTATAAAAAACGCATTAGATGATCAGTTGGCTCAACTCCTGAAAAAAGTGGACTTTGTATGGCGACATACCAAGGTCTTTATGCAAAATTCGACTCAATGATGTATCCGAAATGTTCAATTGTTGAGAACGAGGGTGAAATGATGTTGATGGTACTACACGCACACTTTCTGCCACAACAAGCCACGCTTTGGTTTATCGATGAGGACGTCAGTTGCTTTCACATTTTTCACATGATAACGAACATACGAAGCTGACGGTGCTTCTCGTCTTCCAAGATCCGTACGCAATTTTCGCACACATTTTGCAACATTACCATGATTTTCAAAGTAATGTCGCAATATTTCCCAGCGTTATTCAAGCATATACACAACCATATTTGTTTAGCGGAAGGATAAAAATAATTATCTGTCAAATCAGACATGAGCTAAGTGTAACCATTCATGAAATACGTACTAGTTGAAAAAAAAAACGTTAAATGGCGGACCCTTTTTTGTTCTAGTGTTTTGCTAACTGTCGAAATCTATGCAATTTGATTTTTTCATAATTTTTCTTCATATCACAGTAGATTGTGTTACAGAATTATGCTGACTGCTATCAGAAAAGTAAGAATGAGCAGTTCCTTGAGTATAATTAATATTTTATGAAATTAGTAGTATAAATATTATAGTACTTGTTTGATGACATTGATCGAATTTATATACCATCGAGAGATTTTGCACTCGGATGAGTTGGAATTGTGACATATGTGTTGAGGTGAGCCAAAAAATTTTTTACTCGCTCGATAGGTAACTAACTAGCGAATTTAAATCACAAACATCAAGACTCTCGCGTTAAGCGATTCCGTCTCCGTTTTGTAGAAAACTAAAAGACTTGCACCTGTCAGTAGGCTTATACGTCAGCAAAAATTGAATTAGAAAAGAAAGATTGTTCAAAATTTTGTATACAGCCGAAGTATCCAAACTTAAAATATTGTTGCAACATCACCTGCGCTTTATATATTACAAAAATTAAGCTTGTCGACTCCTCTACTAAAGCAATGAAAAGCTTTAATATAGTCGATCTAAAAACTATAGACTTATTTTCATTACTTTTACACCAAATTTTACCCTGTGTGGAAATGTAGGCGTCAGTAAATTCCATTTGGAAAAAGCGTTTTACCCTCACATTCTTAAATGGAAGTAAATACGTTGCTTGATGGTATCACATACGGTGTATATTTAAAAATTTTATTGCTTTGTAAAAAAAGAAGATACAAAAAGATCAACAAACAACAAACATTTCGTCTATTACGGTCGGTTACAGTAACGCGCGGTTAACTAGAACCTAAAGTTTAACAACCTTCTTCGAGTTAATTAAAAATTTTATAATTTGCATAAAAAATTTTCAAATTTAATTACAAATGCAAAAACAGCCTTGTTTATATGGAGTACAATATAAGGTTCAAGAATAGGAAATATAGTCATAATTAGAGTTAAATTAAATATTAGTCATTATTTACTTTGATTAATTTGTAACAAAAGTGCACAGCTCTGCTCTTGCAAGTGAAAGTTGGAGACAACTTTTCTATTGTTATGTTTGCAAATGCATTCAAGAAATAAAAATATTTTATACAGACCCAAATGTATAAGCAGATGTGAAAATGTTTTTCTTGCACCGTTCAAAATTCATGGTAATAACTTGAGAGGATTTCGTACGACTACATTAACTACATCCTTAAATTATATTATTATGTGATTTGTATAAGAAATTTAAAAGAAATATAATACTAAAAGAAAAAAATAGTGAAAATAATACATAATGTATTTTTAAATTAAAAAAAAATCGCTAAATAAACTTCGTGTATTAATTTGCTGCTCATTTATCGGCAGTTCCCATTTCTTAAAAGACCAGCATGCTGAACTATACTTACATAGGTTCCATAAATTAATAAACTGAGGTACATTAAACATTACTTATCAATAATAGTTGCAAATTTCTTGCCAGAAGCACAAAAAACAACGTTTTAAAAGCAACATCTGGAAAGTGTAGATGCAACTTCACAGTCAAATTATGCATTGTGGTGTGCAGTGAGTAACCTCAATAGCTGCATAATCGCAAGACCTTTACTACGCCATCTTCACGAACGTTGAGCAAAAAGTGATGAAGAAATGGGAAATCCTTTCGAAAGTCATCTACAAAACTTGTTGACTCCTAATGCAGGTACTAATACGAGTAAACTACTGCCTGTTTTTGCTAGACCACCTGTAGAAATACAGTTTCAGTTTCAGAGGTCGTTAAAGCTGTTAAGAAAGCTATTGGTTTTAATGAAATCAGCAACAGGATGCTTTAAGTACTGCCCCGCATCGTTAAGAGAATAATCCTCTTTCTATTTAGAGCTATATTGTGACTAGAATACTACCCATTGGAAAAGGATCCTGATGATAGTTGTTTCTTAGCACTAACGAAGATCCTAAAGATTCTTCGATTCAATTACACCGCCACATTATCAAAGTGGGAAAATGGCAAGAACAGTTGGGAATAAAAATAAATAAACGAAATTTGAACCCATGTAACATTCACCCTACGTTGGGAAACTTGCCCTTCAAATCCGTATTAAAAACCAGATAAAACCTCGCATAGAAATAATGTATAGATGCTAAGCTGACGTAGTTGAAACTGAAAGTAGCGAAAATTCATTATTTCACCGGTATTAACTCCGTCCTTTAGCTCTTTTGCAAGCTTTTACTCTACAATTCAATTTTAAAGCCAATATGGTGCAGTGACATCAAGTTATGGGGCACCGCATTTGCCTCCAATATTAAGAAAATTCAACGCCTTTAAAACAAAATTCTACGAATGACAACTGCCGCTTCATCGCATATTAAAAACAGCAAGATACACAAGGATATTGACGTTCCATTAGTCAAATATGAAATAACTAAATACGTGGCCGCTAATTTAAGTAAACTGGTAACTCACCCGAATTCCCTCGTTCGGAGCATCTTACAACGTAGCGGGAATATCCATTTGCGACGAAGGGACACTATTGCTCCCAGATGAATTAATCCAAGATGCTCATTATAATTTATCAAATTTGAAAAGTAGAGTTTTGTCTAGCCTTGGCTGTGCTTTTATTAATTAATTTTTTGTTTTAATATTTGAACACTTATTGTAAGTTCATTGAAATGAAGATTTAATAAAAATAATTATTATAAAACCTTGTTTTTTTTTTTGCGTGTGTATATTTTAATATTATGCAGATATTTCGCTTTGAATGGAAAGATAACTTCATATATTTTTACTGTGGTACTAAGTACAGAGAAATGACGTTATATTATCGCAATCCTTATTCTCTAAAAATGTATGAATACAATATTATTCAGTGGCTTTTCTTTAGTATTTTACTTTCATTCAAATGTAAGCATGAGAAAAAGACAACAATGAATACAACTTACATAGACTATTCTTCATATGCTTGTTATGTATATTTTTTTAATGTATTTTAGAATATTTTTTTTAAGGTAAACAATAGTAATAGCAAGGGGAAATTTAGGGCCCGTTAAGAGGTCCTTATATTAAATCTCCATGAAGTGTTATTAGATTCTTGTTCTTTTTGTTTAACAAAACAAGGTTAGATAAGATTTTTTCGAGCCTTTCGCCATACATTTGGCTATTCCGAATCTTATACCATACACCACACATGTAAATCTAGTTGAGAGAAGTAACTCAATTCAAAAAAAAAAAAAAAAAAAAAAAAAAATTTGGGGTGAAAGAGAATTAGAAAAATAATAAATAAACTTAAGTATTATATATAATTTTACATAAAAATGTCATCGGCTATAATTGGTTTAAGCATTTTTAAAAACATTTTAGTATTTCCTAAAGGATCTCTTTAAAAGCTTTTAAACGATAAAATAAAGTGCACAATCATACTTTTCTATGAAAAATTCAGTGGCTTATAGCTCGGAAAATGTTTTTTCTTAGTATCAATTTCTCTTGACGGAGTTACTTCGCTTAACTCGATTTGTTCTACAGGAAATAAAAAAGGGGCGGCAGGTATTGTGTTTCATCCGCGGCCTCGAACGACATGGACCTATCGTGTTGATTTCTCTAGCTCATCTAGAGCCTTGGCAAAGTTTTTTTCAACACTAACATGGACGGGCATGCGGTTATCGCTCAACCGAATTAATATTTCTATAAATTAATATTTCTATAAATGTGATTAAATATAGAGAAAAATATTTGATTACAGAATTTTCTTTTAAAAATTTAATAATTCAGTCTATTTAAGAGAAAATTAAAAAATTCAAAATTTTCGTTAGTTAGGTAGCCAAAAAGAAATTTTTTATTTTTATTTTATGTACGGGCAAAATTAATGTTTAATGTTAAACTTTCTGTGCCAATTATTACTCTGTGAGTGTGCAGGATAATGTAGACTCCATTAAGGTTCTGTTTTTTAGAACTTGTTTTGTTAAAGAACCGAATTGACAGCTGTTTTCCTATAAGTAAATCATCTTTTTTTATTTCATAAAGAATAGACTTAAGCCATAATAAAGTAAAAATTTGAAATGTTTGTTAATTTTTTATACAAAATTTTGTTAAGCGATGTAGCTCAATTCTTACTTTATTCTCTTTATTAACAGTTATTAAATCTAGTGCGAACATCTTTTATATCCAGAGAAAGTCACTCAGCGTTCCGCATTGCGCCTTAGTTTTGATACACAGCATGCAATAGAATTAATTCAATTCCACAATATCATTAATATTCCCACCCCACAATTAAGAAGACAAGACTTAACACTAAGAATGCAGCATTTAGTAAAAGTTTATAAAAACTGAGCGTCGAATTTGTTTCAACTGTGCATCAGTCACAGTTGTCACATTACTAAAAGCTTATTCAAACATCAGTGGAATTATTATCTTTCCAACAAATCCAGTTTGGCTGATATGAATAATATTATTCTTTGTTTTATTTTTTATTTTAGTTAATAAAGCTTTAAAACAAATACTTGTGGCAGAAGAAAACATCTTTGACTATTGGACATCTCATAGGAGTATAGGTCTTAGTAATAAACTGGTTTAATAAAATTACTTAACAATGAAAATAGAATCCATTAGAAAGTCTTAAAAGGCCTTCAAAAATGAAAGCTTAAGGGATTTACATTTATTTGCGACTTCTCTTTTATTGTATTATAGAAATATTTCGTTATGTTTTATTTCAATTTACCGCTATATTAAATATGTATATGAAGTGGTATTCAGAGCGATAGAATAATCTTCAAATTCAAACAAAAGAGTTGCTTATGCCCACATATGTACACATACATACCAGGCTAAATTTAGTTAGAATGAGGCCAATACTAATACAAACTAAGAAGTTAGTTTTTTCTGCTTAAAAAAAAAATTAAATTTAAGAAAATAGAACACGTAATTACTTTTTCTATTGTGTGATTTGTGCACTAAATTGTACCAAATTACAAAACTAATAAAATGCAGAAACATTTTATAATCTCCTTAAATGAATACGTTGTATCTTATCTTTTTAAATTTTTTATATTCTTAATATACATGAGACAGGGTGAGTGCTATGGGTATATTTTTTACCACCTTTGGCGGCTAAACATTCGGAACCAACGAACAAAAGCTTGATTGTTTATCGTTTATTGTGATCCCATTATCACAAATGCCTGAAGTTTAAAAAATGTTGTACAGACTTAATTCATTTTAGATAGAGTTTACAATTTGAAACGAATTTGCAAACATATCGGCTCATCAAGACAGTCTGTATATATTTCTGCACTTATTTCTCAATTGTTTGATTTTATGTTGTCATTACATTAAAATTCATTAATAAGACTACAAATCTACTGATCCAAGGCTATTTTCTTCTTAATTTTTTTTCGGCTTTGTTTTGCAAAATATAATAAATATAACACTATGTAATTGGCCCTGCATATAAGTCAACCCGCCAAGTGTGAGTCTGCTCACACACAAAGGGTTCCGTATCATGTGAGGATCGCCATTTAGTTATTAATTTTATTTCTTAGACTTGTTATAGCCAACACAGTAAAACATACTTTGGACAAATTTCTAAGGAGGAAGTGTGAAACTTACGTTTTTATTAGGACACCTTCTTTGTAATACTGCTTATATATTAAGCAAAAACACTTAAGATAATTTAAAAACAAGTAAAGCTATATTAATAAGAATATAAAACTAAAAAATTATAAGTCGCTAATAAAAAGCAACGGAATTTTAAATGCAACTACAAAAAAATGTATTTTGCATGTCAACATTCTTAAGTTGCCGAGAAGTTATCGAAAATATTATTTTGACATTCATTCTAGCAACTAAAAATAAACTCAAACAAGCAAGAAATACATTAAAAAATTAAGTGGTATAAAGTCAACTTAGTAAAAATGACTGAATAAAAAATTTTCTTGAAAAAGGTAATATAATAAAATAGAACAAATGAAAAAAATTAAGCAAACAGACAGAATTAATTTAAATAAAATTTTTATATATTAACATTCTTTAATAAATTTTTCTTGTTTAGATTCTGGTGATAATTTTACGATTATGTAACGTACAAGCAAAAAATATATTTTTAAATAAATAAATAAGTAAAAACATTGTTACTTTTTTGTTTAACGATCTTTTTTACTTGAAAAATCTTTAAAGCAACAGATAATATACGGCGGCCAATATCATTTTTATCTGAAAATTCCAGGTACTAACTGCCAACGCAACTAAAGTTCAGTTGCTGAACATAATCATCCCATAAAATTTATTTGCAAGTAAAAAAAAAAAAAAAACAATTAAAAAAATACATTTACTAAAGCAAGAAAACGCAAGAAATATTTTTAATTTTGCTCAACTGATAACTATTTGGACCTTGTATTTTTTTAAATTAAATTACATAGAAAAAATTTAGGTAACTAAAAACGAAAAGAAGTAATAGCTACCTTGGCTTTCATCTCCAATTTTAGATGAAGTTAGATTTTTAAATTATTTTCGAACAAAAATTTGCAAACACGATTGGAAAAGCATTAAGATAGTTTTCTAACTAAATCTTTAACGTTAAATATTATAGTTTGCTTACTGCTTTTTAGACATTTGTAAAGTATCGTTGTATCGATGTATCCTTAAACTAATTTTTTTTAAATTTACTATTCGAATTCTACTGAAAGGAAGGTTTTAAATAATTTTATTATATTAATGTATTAAAGTAAATTTGCTTCTGAGAATACCAAACAGATTACGAATAATATTTATTTAAAATATTTTATTTTTAATTTATTATTTACAATTATTTTTATTACTTTTACCAATTTAATTATAACATTTTTTATCAATTTGTTTTGCGATTAAAGTAATTTTTTAAAATAAATAGTAAATAAGTGTTTCTTTCAAAGAATAGTTCTATTGAAAAAAAAAAATAATTTTATTAAATTTAACTAAAAGAAGATTTTTATGATCCTAGTAATTGAATAAAAAATTTTAATTTTTCCGTAAACAAATATAACTAAGAATTATAAATTAAAATTGATTTATGTTCTCAAGTTGAATTCAATTAAAGCAAACAGTAAATAAATGAATAAAAGTAATTTTATTGAATCTGATATTTAAATCATTAAATTTTATTGACAATTTTTTATTGTGAATAACAAATTTACATACAAAACTTTCATCTGTTTTAACTAAAGTACGACTTATTTAATAACTCTTTACATATGTCTAAAATAAATATTTTTTTATTACTGATATTTACGAGAAATAAAGTCATTTCATATGAATTTAATTTTCCTTTTATAAAATAATAATGTTACTATTATAATTTATTTAAAATTAAAAATATTCATACAAAACAGAATATTCCTGGAAAGTTTTCGATTTTTTGTATATTTGTTTTCTCATAATTTCCTATAAATAAATTGTCATCACACAGTCGAATTGTGTTTAATGAAAAAAGGACTTATACGAAATATTGTGAAATATTGTAATTAACTTAAATGTTTGAAATACACAACATGTTTTTAACTGATAATGGCAGAAAATACAAATATTTTTCAACATTCATGGAATTACCAAACACAAAGTGCAACAAAATTTATAAAGAAATAATTGGAAATTGAAAATTCTTGATATGCTTTTGTGAGTTATAAACATAATTTTAAAATAAGTTCGTACAATAATATGCAATAACTAAACAGTTGAATATAAAACCACATGTTCTAAAATAAATAATTGGAATCTATAGTAGTGGATGTTATTGAATAAATTACTGATGACTTGTTTTAATATAAAATTTGCTGTTTTTGATTTGCATATATTTGATTAAAAATTAAAATATTTCAAAATATAAATCAATATCCTTATACGGGTAGGATTTGAACATTAGAAATATATTTTTAGTGTGATCTTTTATACCAGAAATGTATGTTGCTAACTCACAACCAAACAGCAAAATTGATTCTGATGAAATTTGGATAACAGATAGTTTTTAAAAATACTACGATTAAGAAGCTATTTTTTTATCATTTTTAATATTAAAAAATTTAAGCAACTTTTTAAAACATTGAGCAACTAAGTGATAGAGTTTCGCATTACACTTATTGCCACTTATCTCTAATGTGCTGGCACAGGTGAAGCAAAAAAATATTAACCGATAATTAATTTATATGATTAATTTAACAGAATTATAATATATTGCGAATAACTGTTTGATTAATCGGGAATGGATTCAAACATTTTATGATTATTTGCAGAATAAATTGTTAACAGTGTATTTAGAGCACAAGTGTTAAAGCAAGATTTTTTAAATATTTAAAAATTAAGTCCAAAAATAAGATTTTATTTTGTATTAGAAATGATAGAATTATTTTCCAGAACTCAGCATCTTAAGGAATTTCCTTTTAGACCAGTTGTTCAGGTTTTAAACAAATTTTACAAACAAAAATACTTTTTTTAATCCCCTCCTATTAATTTTTAATGCAGAAAAGTAATATTTTTTATGCAAATCTTTAAAATGAAGTGTTCTTGTATATTATTACGACAGTTATGAAACTAACATTTTTACAAATGGTTTTTCTGAAAATAGTTCTAATAAAGGGTGGTTTTTAAGCCCGACAGAACTTTAAATTAATAATAATAACACCAAAAATTAAATATTGATGAAAAGTTTTTTCTTATTATTTTTAGTAAACTCTGGGAAATCATTATGAATAGACTAACGCTTTAACAACGCTTATTTAAAAATAAGTCATCAATTCGAGAAAATTATAGACGACTTCGTTATATTTACGGTGCTCTTAATCGTCCGACTGAGCAAGCCATCGGCGGATAGATTTCCTACCACATAATCTCTAGAGGATGCAATAACACCAGCACGTCGACGGAATGTTCTGCTAAAAAAAATCGCGCAAGGATCTTGGCTTACACCCGTATAAGATCCAGTTTGAGCAGGAAATGAAGCCAGAAGACCATTATGTGCATCGTTCTTTCGCCGATTGGGCTTTAGAGCGGTTAATAACTGACCTGTTGTTTTACCACCAAATTGATACCAGCAATGAGGCTAATTTTTGACTTAACGGGCTTGTTAATATGCGAAATTGCTGTATGTAGATTGAGACCAATCCATAGCATACCCTACAGACTCCATTGCATACAGAAAAATGCACCGCTTGGTGTGGTTTACACGCTGGTGGCATCATCGGAACTTATTGCTCTTTTTTTGTTTGAAAATATAGATAACGTTGACCCGCACGAAATGCGGTTTCAACAAGATGGCGCTTTGTACCGTACGGCGACCGCAACCATCGAATTATTGAAATCAAAATTTGACGATAAGTTGATTTCGACAAATGGACTTGTCAATTGGCTTCCAAGGTCGTGTGACTATTTCCTGTAGGGCCACGTGAAGTCACTTTTTTATGCTGATAAAATAGCAAAAATTGACGCTTTGGAGGCTAACATTGCTCGTGTTATTCGTGACATACGGGCAGCAGTAAATGAAAAAGTCACCCGAAATTGAACGTCCAGAATAGTCCTTATCATGAACAGCCGCGGTGGCTATAAACTCGAAATAATTTTCAAATATTAATGCCATATTCTGACCTTTCGTTTAAAAAATTTCTTCTTTACAATTCAATTTTGCTTTGTTCTTTCGGGCTTAAAAAAACACCCTTTATTAAAGCTAGTTTCAGAAAAGCCTTTTGCAAAAGTTAGTTTCATAACGGCCGCAATAATATACAAAAACACTTCATTTTAAATATGTGTGTGATCATGTCTTTTTTGTTTATATGCCATGGCTTTGATATAAGGTTTTAACTTAACATAAAAAGAACGCTTCAGAACGAGTAGTTTATGCTTTTATTTCTTATCTCTTGTATATTTTATAGTTGCATATAAAGCTAAAAGAGATCTTGGAAAGAGGTCTTTTAAAATCTTGACACTAAAAAAACAACTACCTTTTTCATATGAACAATGAACAATTTTTGTGTTAAAATTAAAAAAAAAACCGTAGAATTATTATAAACAATTTGTTACGGTTTTTTGTTTCAAAAACTGTTGGCCATTTCAAGTCTAAGAAACAAAAGTTCTATCAAGTTACTTGGAAATGCATTTGTGATAAAACTAAAATGTTTAGACTTAACTGTGCAACCAACATTTTAATTTATAATATTAGTAAGACAATCAAATAAATTTTTGCACCTATCAACTAAAACAGAGTGTCATAATTTTTTTTTCAAAATATTTTGCAATGTAGAACTGTTTATTTTATTCTCACTACTTATTCTAGATATTTTTAAGTGCTACAAACAGATTTTGTTGGTCATAATTTTTTATCTGTGTGCATAATAAGCCAAACATTAAGAAGCCAGCTCAGTCAGTCACAAAAACTGATGTTGCTATTAAAATTGCTAAATTTATTAAAAAAATTTTGTGATCTAACGTTTTTTGGATTTTTAGTTTTTTAATTTTTAGCTTAAGTTCCTTAAAAATTGTAATAATCCAAAAAAAGGTATAGCTCAATAATAATAATTAAATAAAAAACAATAACGATTTTATTCTTATCACATCATTACTATTTAATTAGTTTGCCATTTTGAACATCTGCTTCCGCCAGCTTGTCACAGTTTAAATACTCAGCTTTAAATGAGTACTGTAGACTTTCTGTGTGGATTAAATTTCAATACACAAAGGTAATTGTGTTGGACTATTTTTGAACACCAACAAGATGTAATTATCGTTAAAAAACTGGTCTTTTTAGACTAAAAACTTATAGCGATTTAGTGCGCAGAACAGACTTTCATATGTTCGACAGTGTCCTAAAGTTCTTCTCGCGGTGTCCTACATTTTTCTTGTTTCTTTCCTTGAATATATCATTTTTTATACTTTTATACTTGGCTTAATAAATTTGAACTGTATCAAGAGATAAATATATTGTAAAATAAAAAGATTTGAGGAATGGCGAATAGGCAGTTAGGAATTCTGTTTATTAACAACTCGATTCGTTATCGAACTTTGTTATTAAATTCAGATATTTTTTACCAAAAAATAATTTATTATCAAAGTACAAGAGGTCATTGAATCAATATAATCATTTTTTCACTTTCAGTTAAAAAGCCTGAGTGATTTTTCTAACGTGTGGCGCCCAATATGCTACCTTTCATTTTTACTGATTTCCCAAAGTTTTTTGCTCTTTTTTTTCAAACATAAATCAATAACTATCAGTAACATTAACGTTACACAAAATAAAATCTTTTTAATTTTGAATATTCATTGCTGCCTGTGCCAAGGAATCTACGCCAACAGTCATTACCATAAAACTTTTACACACTTGTGCATACTCATATTTGTGACAACACTTGAATGTAGATGAAAAGTTCTGACCTAAGACAATATATAGAAATGGGAATAGGATCTGCTACAAAACAAAAAAATATAATAAAATACGATATGAAATGAAATACAAAACCAACAAATATTAATAAAGAGGAAGAATGGGTATTCTTTTGTGTTCATAAGCAAAAACGACCGTAACTTTGTTATCATCATAATCAAGTTTATAAGCGCAATTATTAGTTCAAGTATAAAAATATTAAAAAGATGTGCAGATATGTTAAAGTGTTTACAAAATTATGCATAAAATACGTGATGATGTCTTGGTTTTTCTCTCTTTATCTTTTTTTTTTAGTCATTCGAGTATAAAAAATCAAATGGGAATATATAATATCAAGGTGAGAGAATAAAAAAAAAAAAAAAACAAAAACAATTAAGGCCGTGTCAGATAAAACTTTTGCTTTGCGTTGCGTTGCAAATTCGCTTTGACATTTAAGATAAAATGTATGAACTTATATGAAACATGTCACATAAAGCACTTTTAACGCAAAGCAAAGCGCAAAGTTGGTCAACACTCATCTTTTGGCGCGCTTTGACAATTAGCTGCTATACATTTGAATATTATTTTTTGCAAAATCTAAAGTAAAAGAGGTAAGTATTTTAAAATGTAATTTTTTTATTAAATATTATTCCTTTATTATTTTTGAAAAAGGATTCTAGTATTAATTTGTAACAAATTATTTTAACTATAGGAAAAAGTTTATTTTAATATTCTTATGTATACATGTAGTTATATAAAAATGCTTCATTCATTAAGATTAGGATTAGAACCAATTCCAATATGTCCTCCAATAACATTTTTTAATATTATTTTAATGAAAATATAAAAACTACTATGCACTTTTAACGTAAACAAACAATAATTAAGCGCTGTCAAAGTTTTTATTGTGACATACCTCTTGCGTTTTACACTTTTTTTTCAAAGTTTGAAACGTCACGCAAAGCGAAAAAGTTCTATCTGACACGGCCTTTAGGAACATTTTTGGACAAATAAAGGGAAGTAGGTTAAATAAGAGTGTTTTAGGACAAACTTTTAGAGGATGTGTAAGCTGAGAGCATTTAAACGTCATGTGTAAATATTAAACTGAGGAGAGTGCACTGACTATAAAACTGTGCTATTGGAATGTTTTGATGGAAAGGAAAAGAGTTTTAAAAGAGAATGCAAAGAAAAAAGAGAAAAGTTAAGAGATTTTATTCCTAGTTTGTTTTAAAAGTTTCAAATATTTTTGAAGTATTTAATTTATTATAATTTGCGCATGTAAGAATACACCCAAAATGTTATGCTCTCGTATAACATTTATCTCATAAATTTGTAAGAGATATTTATGACTATTATTGTTATTGTACTGGAAAATTACCACAGATGACATCAAATAACAATAATGTTCCTGTCATTTTACAGCTCTTGTGTTTATTATTGCAAGCTCAAGATTTGTATCCTGTTTTAAAAGTGCGTCAGATGCTGGTTTGTTTTGGATTTATACAAATTACATGCATAAACAGTGTTTTTAGCCACAGAGAATAAAATCTAATTTTTGCGACTTTTAAAAGATTTTTAAATACTTTTATATAGTAATTTTTTTTAAATACTTTTTAGATGTTTTTGTTTCAAAAACATATTTAAGTTCTGTGTTTTTATTTAAGTTTAATCTCTGAGAGAGAATTGTGTTTGCAACATTAGTTATAAGATTCTCTCTATGCTAAAATAAATTAACGAGATGCTGCCATTTGGTGGGGTATTAAATGGATATTTATTTTATTTTTGTTGAATAAAAAGTTA
The DNA here is from genome assembly GCA_937654795.1 of Cistogaster globosa. NCBI lineage: Eukaryota > Metazoa > Arthropoda > Insecta > Diptera > Tachinidae > Cistogaster > Cistogaster globosa. Next base: position 136,933,435 of record OW569403.1, on the reverse strand, counting down.
ATAAAAATATTTTAGTTATAGAGAAAGTTATTTTTAATCTTATTTTTATAAAATTATTGTGCCATATAAAAAATTTGATAATGAAAAAAATTTACATGCGTGACACAATGCAAAGATTTTAAAATTCAGTTATTACTTGGAGTTTTATTTAAACTGAGTAAACTACAGATAAAACGAAAAGTATGTAAGCCTACTTAACATACAGCGCTAGCTTATCTAATGGATTCATTACGTTTTTCGAAATCTGTAGTATATAATTGTCGAATAAATAAAACTTAAAACTTAAATTTAAAGTCTTATATTATTAGTTCATATTACTATCCCCACTTTTGAGTTCTTATCATAGATATAAAAAATCTGGCAACATTATCGTATTTACAGCAGCATTCTGCTGAGCATATTATTGTTGTTTTATTGTGTATAATTTCTAGAGTGTGAGTGTAGCTGTGCATTATTTGTTTAAATTCTTTCCACTGCTGCGTTTCTTTCTTTTTTTTCTACACAAATTTTTTGTTACTTGTTATTTAGCCGACTTTTCCGGCCTGTGTGTCCTAGTCCTTTAAGTGTGTTCGGCATAATGCTGGAGCTCAACATTACATCAGTCGTATATCTAATGCCGTTGTCGTGCGTTCATGTTTAGGTAACGGGTGGTACGTAGCGCATACGTAATAAAAAACAAGAATAATTCAAATAAAAAAAATAAAAAAAAACTGAATTACAAATAACAACATAAATATTTTATAACAAAATGTAGAATGTAAGTTAAAAAAAAATTTACAAGTGTTTGTGCTAGAAATTAAAAAAAAAAAAATTTAATTCAAGGGTAAACGGAAATGTCCTTTAACAAAAATAAATTTTAATTAATCAAAAAACTTTTAGTGAACTACGTTTTTTAAACGCTATGTAATTTAAATCAAATTATATTAAATAATAAGAATAATAACAATAAAAAAAGATTGTGCAACCTACAAAAAATATAAGAATATTTTAAAATTTTAACAAAAAATTATATAATAAAAAAAAAGAAACTGAAAAACAAAATATTTATTTAAGATTCATTAAAATCGCATAAAAATAAATTAAAAACTTTTTATGACACTATTCCCTTTTTAGCTAAATTAACATAAATTATTAAGGATAATTATAAGCGATACGCTAACTTTCTCATCATATTTTAATGGTAAGTTTACTTTTCAAACTTTTTTGTCTGTCATCTAATAACAACCACAATTTGGAAGCTGAAAAATTTCACCCCAAGCTAAACCTTATTGTGGTTAAGGGTTTTACAACTATTTTTATTTAAACAATGAATTTAATTTTTTCTCTTTACTCTGGCGATTTATGTGTATTAAATCTAATTATAATTATATTTTTTGAGTAGCTTGAGTTAATAAGGTGAAGAAACAAAAATATCTTTAGGGCTTACATTAAATTCTTATAAATTTCGATTAAAGTAGACGTGAATATGACATGAATATGACGTTGTGCTGTGCTGAATAAAAATATGAAGTGAATAATATGCACATTTTTTTTTTTTTTTTTTTTTTTTTTTAATTAGGACTAGCACCCAGGGGATGACCCCTACTTATGCTACTTATGCAATGCATTGTGCCAGAACTAGGAAATTAGGTTTTGGGATGGGGGTGATGCACAGACCTCCGCAGGGAGTTTATTCCACATACGAACTGTTCGGCTAAAAAACGAATTTTCTCTGTAATGCGTTGTGCGATTCACTGGCCAATCGACCACAAAGGAATGCGCTCTTGATGCAGATCGCGTTGCGCGTATGAAATTACGGTTTTCAGGAACAAGTTCCCTGATTCCATAAGAGCACATTCCGTTGTAGTAACGATAAAACAGTGAAACATACCCCACATTGCGTCGATGCTCAAGTGAGTCCATAGAGCTGGATACCCTACTGTCACCGATGAGTTTCTTCGCTCTCTCCTGTACGCGGTCGACCCATACATGAGAGTTGTATTCCATTTTCGGTCTGATAAAGGTGACATAGATAGTAAGGAGATCAGATGGAGTGAAGTATTTCTTACACCGTTTCAGAAAACCTAGGTACTTGAATGCTTCTTTTGCAACATGAAAAATGTGCTTGTTCCAACGAACATCGCATTGAATGATCGGCTGTGATCGGCTTTGTACTTAAATCTACCAGTTTTATATAGTAAAATAAGTTTTTAATAATGAAGCAAATATTAGGGGGACAGAGAGTTAAAAAAATAGAAAAAGAAAAAATTTTTATATTTCTGTAAAAACTTTAGAGAACCATAACTTTTAAAAAATAGGCAGAAGCCACTTTTTTTATTTAATGTTTTTTTCTTAATTCTTGATTCTCTATCACCCCGCTTAGTTGTTTTTTAATTGGAGGTACTAACTTAAGTAGATTTGTTTCATCTGATATGGAAAAATTAGAGGCAGGCGTGGTGTTTTGTCTACTGCCTGGCAGGACATCTTGCTGGTTTTTCATAGCGTAAATTTCGAAACTCCGATCAATTGGCTTATATCAATTTTCTCTAGCTTATCAATTGCCTTGGCGAACTTGATTTCAACACTCGACTTCGCAATGCATAAGAAGTGAGAATATATATACTCTATGGGGTCGAAAATGGATATTGTAAAAACTACAAACGGAATGACAAACTTATTTATACCCTTTTTCCACTTTTTTTTTGGTGAAGAGTGTAAAAATATTAAAAGTTAAGACATAATGTTTATTATTAAAAATAAATTGCTTTCGTTCTTAGCTTAGAGCTTTTCTAATAATTTAATTAAAATGTTTAATACAACAAGCGACAGTGTTTTATTCGGTTGTGCAAAGTCTTATACACCCTTCACCAAGAGAATTGTGTATTAATTTTTTTCAACATATTCTTATGCTGAAATAGGTATATTTTTATATAGCAAAAATATTTAGGATGAATTTGAGTTTTTTGCATTAAAAAAATATATGGTCAAGCAAAAATATGTAAAAAACAAAAACATATCGCCGGACACAGGTTAACAACTTTTTACGTGTTTTTTGTACTTTTCAAAAGATAAAATAAAAAACTTTATTACCCCGTAAATAAAAAAAAATAGTTGGAAATATTTATTGCGGGATGATGTAAAGAAAACAAAGCTATTGAAATTATTTTTTATTAAAAAAAAAGAGTTGTCAACCTGTGACCGACGATATATTTTATAATTAATAAATATATTATTTCGTATGCCTTTATTTGATCATAAATTAAAAAAAAATTGTTATGTGAGGCAAATATATGGTTTCAACATATATTATTGTAATTATATAATTGTAGCAAAATATATATTTATTTGAGCGTGTGTTTGTAAATTAAGTAAACAAATTATTGTCTGACACACCGATTTCGCTTATTTCGGCAATTACGATATGAAATGTCAACATAGGTGCCTATAAATTGTAGTCCTTGGAAATAGCTAGTTTCGAACTGCTAGCATATGCTAAGATGAACAGATTTTAAAGCGAAAATTTTCGAAAATATATTCAAATAAAGTTTGTGTTTTGCAATAAAAAAAGTTTGTCAGTTGTATAATTTTATTTTTCTAAACATATATTTTTTTTCATTTTACAATAAACTGCTGATATTGACGTACAAATTAGGTTAATATAAATTTGTTACTATATTCAAATATTTTTAATTGCGAATCTTAAAATAATAATTCTTAAAACATGCGCGAATATAACTGGCATCAACTTGCAAACATTAGCTTCTACTAAACCTGTCAAAATAAATTTGTTTCCTCTTGTATTAAAAGACAGGAATTTACTAACATTTCTAGTAGGTGTAAGTATTTGCAATTAAATGTTGAAATTTATTTTAAAATTTATTTAATAATATTTACTGTAAAGGTATAAGATTAAAAGTTTGTAAACTTTTTTGAAAAAAAAAACAACACAATTTTTATAAATTTGAAATTCTTAAAATATCTTTAGAACTTCTCTAGAGAAGACTTTCTTGGAAAAAAATTACTAAAACCTAGATGCACATACTTTGGGGAACTGTATGTAATTCGAATGTGAGATATTAGAAAGATACTAGTCAAAAACACTCTGACTTTTAACAAATGCGACATGGCTTATCAGCAACAAAAACATACACAGAGTTCTTCGAATTTTAATGGTAACAGATAAGATCAATTACTTCATCATTCCAATATGTTAGCAATAAACCTGTTACAAAAAATAAATGAAATTCGGAGAATTCAAAGGTTTCATGTTTTGATCCTCCCTTCCCTTAGTTTGTCAAATTTTATTTAAATTACAAAAGTAAAATTAGATTTTTTTTTAGTTTTGATGAAAACTCAATGTATGTTATTTGAACGTCGTGAAATTTGCTTATTATTTTGATTGTAAAATGGATTTCAAATAAAACAATTAAAAAAATTCTCTAGATAAAATTAAACAGAAAACATTTTGTTTCTTATACATCATACCAAGTTTTTCCTTTCTTTCAAAAATTAATTAAAAGCTGCAAAACAATTACTCGGCATTCTTTATATTTCTAATATATTTCCAATTTAATTTTTAAAAATAAAAATTTGTTATAAAAAATAAAAAAATTAGTTTTTTTATTAAGGAGATTTTGTTTATAAAACACGTTCACTAAGGTGCAGTTAGCTTTATTTAGCTTTATATCTACCTACGGCATGTGCGCTTCATGTTAAAAGTCATGAGAAATCATTTTAATTGACACATATCCTTTTTATAATTTTATACGGAATATATTTAATATATTAAAAATTCTTGAATTAATTACAAAATTGGTTAATTCAAGTTAAAGTTAATTCAAGTGCAGAATTTTTTTTAAAAGTTTCTCTTTGTACTAAAATTTGTATCAGACATATTATACAGCTGAAACTTAAATATTTTGTATTTAATGAGTAATTTTCAGTTTTATAGCTTGGGTATGAAAATAAAAGAAAAAACACAGGTTTTATATTGAAAACAAAAAGTATTTTAAACATAATTTGAACTTTAAATGTGATAAAAGCTTTATTCCCGGAAATAGGTTGCAACAAGCGTTTGGTCTCCAAAATATATTCATTTTAGTAAACAATATAATACTTTAAAGACAATTCAAGTATGTGAGTGAAGTGTTTCTTCCCATTTAGAGAAATTAACAATCAAAGTTCTAATTTCAGTAGAGGATGTACAAAACAATAAATCATTATTCAAATACAAGAAGTTAATATTAAAATGAAAACTTAAATGAATGAGGCAACACTAAAGTTATGTTCATGAATTGCTATTGGGAAGTGCTTTCATGCTATTTAGACTTTAACTTGGAAGATGAATTTTTAGAACATACCTTGGTTGTGGTGATATATTTTACGTCTTTTAAAAATATTATGTTTTTAGAAATCAAGAGTTAAACACTGTTATTATAAATGAATTAAAATTGATTGCCGGCTAAGGTTCATTTTTTATTTTTCGTAAAATTTTTAGAAAAAAAAATAATTTATAAATGTTAGAAAAAAAATTTAATTTAGACACCAGCAAAAAGTATTTGCTCGATTGCTACTTCCTACAACAGAATTTTTCACACCTCCTGTAATAGTCGAGGCAATTTTTATGTTACCCGCATTTCAGAAATAATTAATGCAAAATAAAAATTAAAATATTTTAGTACAAAATATTGATAATAATAAAATATATTTATAGAAATGTAAAGTCCTACAAAATCTGACATAAAGTTTGAATAATGATATATGTTATTAGCTGGACCTAAAAGTATTTTAATTAAAAGGATTAGAAGAAGTTAAGTGACCTAAATTTTTTTTCTGAATATAAAAAAACTTCTTACAATTGTTTTTCATTAATTAAATTTTTAATTAATTATCGTTAATAACTCTCTTTATATTCTGTGAACCAAAATTCTAAATACAACATAAACTATACATTCATATAATATCTTTAGAAGTGTTTGCGGAACCACGTTATGCATACCACAAATGTGGTCTCCTTTTATTCATTATACAGATACTCATTAAAATAACATGTGCTTTTGAAATAATACACAATGATGGCTTTTAACTAACTAATGCCTTCTTTTTGTTCTCTCTCCCATCCCACAATGAATACGTCTACAGCAAAGGAGTTATAAATTGTTTGGTTTAGCTTTTCCGTTCGCATTATAAATTATGTTTTTTGTGTTTTCATATTTTAAACTAAATGTTTAAGTATTCAAAATTAATTTAAGTCATTATTTGATGTTTGCAAAAATAAATAGTAAAAACTAAAAAAATAGAAACGTCGTTCGTTAACATTTTTTGGATTTAAAATAGGTCAGCCATTCATTTGTTTTTTTTTTTTTTTTTGTTAATTTTTAAGCGGATGACTAATATAAAAACTTGGAAAATAAAATTTTTGCTACATGTGCTTTTGATGTATTTCGGCTTGCTTTCACACAAAAATATGTCTCAAATATCTGTTGTAATGAACTAATAGTTAAATTTTGTAAAAAATCATTTGATAGACATTTTTTTCTCATATTTGATGTAAAAATTTTAATTAAAAATAAATATGTAATTAAATATAAAATGATTTGTAGACAAAATTTCTAGTTCGCAGATTAAAAAGCTAAAAAAATAAAAAATAAATAAATCTGCCAATCATTTTAGAGAACCGAGAATTCAACAAATTTTCTATGACATAAGCATGCTGCCAGAAAATTGGGGTATTATAAATAAAATATAATAACTGTGTATTTACTTACACCAAAAAATTACGTACTTGAAGTCATGAGCAAAAAAATAGATATTTTAAATAAGTTGTAATGAAATTATTTAAATTTAAAAATATTGGCGAAGCAAAAATATATTTTTTATTTATTCCACCGGCAATTTTTTTATGTTTTTTGTTTGTGATTTTAGTTTCATGTCTAACGTTCGAAAGATAATTTGGCTCATTATAGTGACCGCCTTAAATTTTTTTCAAACCCATGCTGGTTGTGTTGCTTATTTGACACAAATCCTATTTCAAGATAAGCTCTTAAATAAAGTAAAATTGTTTAAAGTTGTTGGCTAATAGTAATTAATAATATTCTCTATTTTATATTTTATTTATTTTTTTTTTTCTGTAAGTCATTAATGTAAGAGATTCCTTGCACTCACAAAAAAGCCTGCTCTAACCTGCAACGCAGCTAATTTCGTTTTTTTTTTCGTCAAAAGTATTAATTTATGAGAGTTACTATAATTAAAATCTTTATTCATGATTTCATGATTTCTAAATTTTTAAGCGAAATTTAAAATTCCATAACCAACTAACGTTATTGTGTAAAGATTTTTAAAAATTTTATATAAAATTTCTTTTTTACGTTTTCATTTTGATTCTTCTACTTGTTTCATTCTTCAACATTAGCAACGGATTCTTAGACAAATAATGGCTAAAAAATAATTGGTCAATTAGAAAGATCATGCTTTGAAAATTTTAATTTTCAAAAATTTTGTTATATCTAATTATTTTCGCTTAACACCTTCTAAACAATTTCCCTAAGATAATTCGTAAGAAAGTGAAGATTTACTTAAATATTATTTTTGGAAATAAGATTTGCAGTGGAATAAAATTATCTTTCAAAATAAATGAAAACCCACATGTGTACTTTGAATTCGAATTAAGTTCAGGTATATTGTATTTTCTAAATTTATTAAAAAAAAATTCTTCATAAATTTTTTTAAACACAAAAATTTAGACACCGGCGTGCATCCCTTTGTTTATCGTCAAATAAAATTTTCGTTGCATGTTGCATATGCTACTTTATTTTTTTCATACTTTTTTTTTTATATGTGAGTAGACTCCGTTCCAATATTACACTGATTATTCTCAAAGAAACACGAATACGCGGTGCGTGGAATGTTAAATAATGTTTAAAATTTAAAATTATTAGGTTTTCCTTGAATAGTATAACAAATGAATTAATATATTTCAGCCTTGAGGTAATCAAAAATAACAGAACGTAGGAGTTATACTTCAATAAAATAAATATTGCTCATACGCCAATTCCACTGAAAAATTCTTACAATGCACAGTGGGGCAGAATCAAAATATTTTGGAAATAATTCAGCCATTTGAAAACGGCTAGGCCGATTGATTCAAAATTTGGCACGAGCATAGTAGAGGAGTACTTGAGCTTAAGTTTTGAAGGTGGTTACCCTCCACTTTCCAGGGATGGCGCTATGTGGTCTCAAAGTTGGACACCTCGCTCCTGAAAATTTTTCTAACGCTTGGCATTTCTTCAATTTTTGTCTGATTTTTAAATATTTTACATGGTCTTAAAGCTCTCGTAAATACCTACAAAACGGTGCTTTAAACTGCATGTTTGTGTTTAAAAATGATCGAGTTATAAGCATTTTAAAATTAAAATTTTTGATTTTTTCCATACCCTGGTCCAGTTATTTCGAAATATTGGGTACAATTTGCAGCAAATTTGTTTGAGTTTTTTACCGTAGATAGCAAGCAAAATTTAAGATTTTCTGAAAAAAATTTGAAAGTAATATCTTTTCTGGCTTAAAAATTATACGATTTTCAATTTAAAAAATCCAAAATTATTGAATTTTTGTGTATTTTAGCCTAAAATGGGACACTAATCTAATTTTTTAGATAGAAAAAAATTTTCTTAAGGAATATATAAAAATTTTTTATTTTTATTAAAGCTAACTATATGTGTGTACGTTTAAACCAAATTTCGTATAAAACTGATCATTCTTGTAGAAGATGTAAGTCTTTCAACTTGACCTATTTTACATCGAAATTTTGACTTTACCCCATATTTTCTAAAATCCCAAAGCTGGGATCGGAAAAAGAAGAATACTATAAAAAAGCTATATATACTCCAAATTGTTTCAAAAAGTATTTCGTGAGCCCTAGTCCATATGTGGACTTTATGGGCAAAAGAGTAAAAAATTCCAATTTTGGGATTTTTCGTCTTTATTTTGGGAATTATGGGATTTCCTTTAGCTTAATGTTGCAGATTTTTTTACCCTTTGATTTTAGTTAACAAACTACATATGCACAGAAAATTTTATCTGATTTGCTTAATTAATAAAAGTTTTATAGCATATTTAATATTTTTACTTTTCTCAAATTGGACCGTTTTTACCATAATTTTTCGAAATTTTCGGAGCTCAGCAACGAATACTAAAATTTTGTTCCATTTTTTTATTTTTTTTATGCATGTGAATAAAGATGACGCAATTTCCTATTAAATAAAAAAAGATTCACCTTAATATCATTCTTACGTGCAAAACTATGCGTTCTTAAATATGAGTGTTTCAATATGTATCTCACTTTTATACATTTATGTTACGGAAGTAAAAATTTTCATGCCTGTGTAAAAAATTGTGTAAAAAAACAATTATACCTGAATAGAGGATAACCAAGAGGCATATCTTAAATTAATAATCATTATAAAAAACATCAGATAAAAAATAAAATTTTCTGTTAATTTTTATTTACGAAAAGTCGTTAAAAGTATTTTATTATATTTATTTCCTTAAAATTATTATTTATTTTCTATAAAATAATCTGTCATATCATTATGCATGTCTAAAAGATAAAGTAAATCCTTTAATTCTGTTTTGTTAGAAGGTGAAGAAGCCTCATAACTAATCCAACGTTTTCTCATTGATGAGAGTACAGGATCAGAAGATAACAATAGGCTATAGAAAATGTCTTCGTTTTGTGACTGCCTAGAACATTTTTGAGAACTGAATATTTGAATGTACTTGAAATCGCAGTTTCTTGCTTCTTGGGCTTCTTTTGTTAATTCCCCAAGAGGAAGAATATTCGATTCTATAATTGTTTTACCATGACATAATATTTTATGTACTGTGGTCCTCATATCCCTCCGTGGATATAGGGAAACGAGTAGCTGAGATATTTTTGCTGTATATTCTCTAAAGCGAAAAGAATTAATTTGAGTTTTGCTATTAGTTGCCATTAAAACTACGTTAACCATTCTAAGCAACTCTTTGTCAATTCCAGTTATGTTTGAAGTAGTTTCAAAATCCCCAAAAAAATTTCTTGCAGTATTTCCGTCGTTAGTGTTTCCTCCACTACGAAGAGGCTTATCAATTATTAACCCCGTTTGTACTTTAAACTCGTCTTGGATTCTACTTTTCTCAGAAGCTCTTAGAGCTTTTAGTTCATCATTGTTTTTTGTTTTTTTTTTTTTTTTTTTTTTTGTTATTAAATTTTCTGTCGTACTTCTGTATTTTAAGTCGTATGCAATATGCAGAAAATGCTCCAAAAATCTTATTCTAGCATGAAGGGGGGATATTCCGAAAGATAGAACTTCTTCGTTGACTACGTTGGTTTTTTTTTATCTGAGAATTCTGACTTCTTCTGATCACATATGGAACATTTCCAATAAGAAGATGTGTTAGTTATAGCGTTACTAACTTTTCCATCAATCATTGTTAAACTAAGTTGAAAGGATATGTTAACACAGTATTCTTTTATTTTTATTGATATTGGTTCCAATGATCTTATTTCGTCTTTGATATGCTCGACTATTTTTTTGTCGTAGTATTTGATTCCTTTACATACTCAAAACAAATAGGCCTACAAAAATTTTTGGATCCTGGGGTTGTGTTTTTCCATATATCTTCAAAAGTGTTTGCACGTACTGATGAAGATGCAACCAGTGAGTATGAACGAATTCTTAGTGATACTAAGGATGCCATGAATATGCTCTTAAAATCTATTGTATTATTTTGTTTGTACTCAGGAAGGGCTGATATTCCATCACATCCCCACTTACACATTAGTACTACATCGCAGTTTTTAACCTTTTCTAGTTGGTCAGTAGAAAAATCTGAAATAATCCGTGACGCCGTATTTTCTAGCAAAGAAGATAGTCCAATAGAAGCTTTCGTTTCATCAACTGTTATTGGAGATGGCATAATCGCTTTCTTTTTTTCTTGAATAGACTTATATGATGGTAATATTGCATGCCCTTTCTCAAGTAAAGCTTTTCTCAAAATTTGGTACTTATTTCGGCTTATTTTCATTTCCAACATCAGAGCAATAGCTTCTTCCTTCGTAAAATTTGACTGCGATGTCGGAGTAGGTATGCTGTTAACAATTCGTTTCAACCGTTTTGGAGATGCGCTGGGAAGAATATTGGCGATGTGCACTGCCTCGGAAAGCTGATTTTCTTTTTTTAGCAATTCTTTGAACGTATCGGAAACTTCATCTTTTGAAACTGAAGAAAGTTTTTCGGTTAACCTTTTTTTCTTAGACTTCGAACATAAGTCATCATAAGATTTGCAGGGAGCTCCACATAATGCGATGTAGGTTGAGAATTTCGCAACAGTATCCATCCAAGTAAGATACTTTACTTTAAACTTGTTTTTGTTTCCGCGAACTGATTTCATTTTTTGATCAAATAATTTTAAAAATTTTTCCAGTTTTGCAGTACCAATGACATCAACTCTGCAGTTGTATGTAGCCTTAATAAATTTTTGCATGGCCTTAATTCTATCAAGTCCTTTTGTAGCATCAGTCCACAAAAAAGAACACAATGTCTCAAACTTCAATGTGATCGGCATGATGTTTTTTTTTTAAATATGATATCTATTGTATTTATGCAAATATTTATATGCGTGTTCAGGTCATCGAACAGTTGGGTACCTAAAGAAGCAAAGCATCTAGCTAAAAATCAAAAAGGCACTTAGGTAAGACATAATTAGTCATAGGTCATCCTAAAACGAACACCTGCACTATTATTTTTAATTGTTTTTTTTACACAATTTTTTACACAGGCATGAAAATTTTTACTTCCGTAACATAAATGTATAAAAGTGAGATACATATTGAAACACTCATATTTAAGAACGCATAGTTTTGCACGTAAGAATGATATTAAGGTGAATCTTTTTTTATTTAATAGGAAATTGCGTCATCTTTATTCACATGCATAAAAAAAATAAAAAAATGGAACAAAATTTTAGTATTCGTTGCTGAGCTCCGAAAATTTCGAAAAATTATGGTAAAAACGGTCCAATTTGAGAAAAGTAAAAATATTAAATATGCTATAAAACTTTTATTAATTAAGCAAATCAGATAAAATTTTCTGTGCATATGTAGTTTGTTAACTAAAATCAAAGGGTAAAAAAATCTGCAACATTAAGCTAAAGGAAATCCCATAATTCCCAAAATAAAGACGAAAAATCCCAAAATTGGAATTTTTTACTCTTTTGCCCATAAAGTCCACATATGGACTAGGGCTCACGAAATACTTTTTGAAACAATTTGGAGTATATATAGCTTTTTTATAGTATTCTTCTTTTTCCGATCCCAGCTTTGGGATTTTAGAAAATATGGGGTAAAGTCAAAATTTCGATGTAAAATAGGTCAAGTTGAAAGACTTACATCTTCTACAAGAATGATCAGTTTTATACGAAATTTGGTTTAAACGTACACACATATAGTTAGCTTTAATAAAAATAAAAAATTTTTATATATTCCTTAAGAAAATTTTTTTCTATCTAAAAAATTAGATTAGTGTCCCATTTTAGGCTAAAATACACAAAAATTCAATAATTTTGGATTTTTTAAATTGAAAATCGTATAATTTTTAAGCCAGAAAAGATATTACTTTCAAATTTTTTTCAGAAAATCTTAAATTTTGCTTGCTATCTACGGTAAAAAACTCAAACAAATTTGCTGCAAATTGTACCCAATATTTCGAAATAACTGGATCAGGGTATGGAAAAAATCAAAAATTTTAATTTTAAAATGCTTATAACTCGATCATTTTTAAACATAAACATGCAGTTTATAGCACCGTTTTGTAGGTATTTACGGGAGCTTTAAGACCGTGTAAAATATTTAAAAATCAGACAAAAATTGAAGAAATGCCAAGCGTTAGAAAAATTTTCAGGAGCGAGGTGTCCAACTTTGAGACCACATAGCGCCATCCCTGGAAAGTGGAGAGTAACCACCTTCAAAACTTAAGCTCAAGTACTCCTCTACTATGCTCGTGCCAAATTTTGAATCAATCGGCCTAGCCATTTTCAAATGGCTGAATTATTTCCAAAATATTTTGATTCTGCCCCACTGTGCAATGTATAAAACAAACTTAAGATTTTAAAAACAGAAAATAAACAAATAAAAATATCCTTTACAATCCAACACTTAGGCATTATATAACTACTTAAAAATGAAGAGTTTAATATTACATGTAAAAAATTTAATAATAATAAATATTTCACAATTAGAAAAATATTCAGTGGCTAGAGTGATTGATGGTATTTTGTTAGCATAAAAAATCCTAGGTATTATTTTCTTATACATGTAATAAAACTGCAACAGAATTATTTTTGGACATGAAATATATTTTTAAAGTTTTCTTGTGTGCTCAGTAAGTAATCGATAAGGAATACAAAACACCTTTTTTTTAATATTTATCTGTCTGTCCGTCTCTCCGTCTGTCTGTGTTCGTAACACATAAAACCTGCTAGATGGATTTGAATAAAATTTTGAGGACAGGTCTGCTAGAATCTTGGTTGAAATATAGAAATTAAGTTATTTCGTTAAGATACCAGATATAAAAGCACCATACATTTGTCAGCACATTTTATTTTTGTAAATTTAAAATTTTTTACAATAAATCTGTGTTGTAAGAAAACTAAAAATGGCACGAAGTCGAAGTATAAGGCACTGTTAGTTTTAAATTTAAATAGCAATATTTTCAAACTTTATAATTATTTATAAAAACTTTATTTTAAAATAACTTTAAATATCAGCTTTTTGTGTAAAGGAGCTCAATTTTGTTTCAGAATCCATGTAGTTGGTTCAAAAATATAAATTTCATGACTCTAGTCTCTTGCTCTTTTTCTCTTTCCCTCTATCTGCTACGAAGATAGTAATTGCTATAATAATAGCCATCTAGCATATCAAAATTTATTTTTATTATTATTATTATTTTTTTTTCTTAACTCAAAACCACTTACGCCTCTCAAGAACTATTTATTTCTCATGATCTTAAGCAAATTTTATTCAGTTTTCTTTGCATATGTTACTTATTCAGTGGTGCTTTATAGTATATAATCCATTTAATTTCTGTTTTTTTTTCATTAAATTATTAAAACAAAAAAAAAATAAAATAATAAAACTGTCGTACTTTTTCCACTAAAGAACGGTAACGTTAACACAAGCAAAAATTCAAATTTTTTAACTCTTTTTAAAGTAGGTAAAATCATGAAAGAGTTCTGTGTTAACGGTTTATAAAAATTGGCATATTAAATCTTTTAAAAATTTTTTTTAATTTTCCACTGTCTGGTAAAAAAAAGAGTATCTAAGACCCAGGAGTTTAACAATGCATTTAAAACCATTCGAAACCAAGTGAATTATTTGTTTTATTCTACCTGTAATGAAACTGAAATCAGAGCTAGTATAATTGTAAACATATTCAGATTCCCTATATATCGTGCAATTTTTCGAACACATTTCGAATTCGCGAAAATAAAAGATTTCATTTATATGCTTTTCATATCTAAGAACCAAATACCAGTTAGCATCTCTTTGTTTTATCAAAATTAAGTAAATAATAATTTTTTTTTGTCATGTTCATACAAAAATTAAATTCAAATATTTTCTGCTATCAAATTTTATGAAATTTCTAACAAAATTAATTAAATAATTCCAAACGCATGTATAATAATGGGAATTAAAATGCAAATATTGTTAGTGTTTTGTTTAATACAATAAATAAATTTAATTGTCTATTTAATTTTTTAAGTTTTTATTTTATTTTAATTAATAAATTTTTTGTCGAATAAATATTACCCACAAGCTATTAAAATACAATTGTTTCCATAGCATTTTTTTTCAGAAAATCTATTAATTTGCTTTTTGTATAATTACAACAATAAAATCTACTTGATTTAAATAAGCAGTACAGAAGGTAATAAACTTAATTAATGATTTATACAGAAACGAAAATAAAATAAGATTAAGAGCAAAAAATTAAAAAGCAACATTCCTTGGCAGACAATACTCAAGGACATTAAATACACAAACCTACACATATGTATTTTAAATTCTAAAGGGTTGTAATCTAGCTGCTTTAAAATCTTTTCTTTGAAAGCTGATAATTATCGACACGCGTAAAATTAAAGCTTTTTAAACACAGCCCACATATACACATGCATCTTTATAAATTTATATATTTCGAAGAGCCATTTTAAAATATATTTTTGTATAAAAATATTTTTGTGAGTGTAGTTGTAAACAAAGCACCAATACCAAAATATATTTGCGAAACTCAGCACTTGTGCACAAGTAAAGATAAATAATATTAATTATACTCAATCTTAATACAAATATGAACCTTAAATAGCTAAAAGGTAAATAAACGAAAATGATTACAGATAACATGCAAATTAATTGAATTTCATCCGGTTTAATGTCGTTTCATTTCATATGTACAAATGTGGCATTTGAAATAAATTCATACTTTTCAAAAATTTCGATATTAAATTTTATTATTATTTGTTCTCAGTATTTTACCATATTCATTCCTTTGATCAAAAGATTTTATTAAAACGTAAGCGAAAATAAATATTTAAGACCTCATTATGAACAAATGTAATGTTTCTCTTTATACTTTGCTCTGTTATTTCTAGAACGGTTGGGATGAAAAAAAACTTGTTTATGAATGATTGCTAAGCAGACAATAAAAAAATTTTAAGTTATAATTAAAGTTCCTTTTAAAGACGATTTCGCAGACAAAAAAAGTTTAAGTCAAACTTAAAGTTCTTTTTAAAGACGATTTCTCAAGTAATTTAATAAACCAAAAACCGCTGGAGCAACAGAAACCTCTTTAGTGGTCTTAAGTATTTACAAATCGATAATATAAAATTAATAGTTAATATTAAATTTTTAGTTAAATTTAACATAATTATATATTTTTAAAAACAAAAATTGTAATCACTGAAATTTATGAATATTAAAAAAACAATTTGGGTTAAAAAACTTGTATTTGGTTTCACCTTTTTATATAAATCTAATGATCTTAAATTTTCAGTTGACTTTTTTTAGAGAAAGTTGAATATTAATTGAATATAAAATATTTATTACTTCTGATATTTATTCAATAATTATTGTATTTTCTTCTTAAAAACTCTAGATAGTAAAGCCTAATTTGATTAATTAAAAGAGAATTGTATTCATTACAGAAAGTTAAAGATTTAAGTTCAATCATCAAGTTAACATCTCAGTACGTTTAAAGCTATTGCCAATTTTATGAAATAACAACTGCAGAGTGTTTTCTTTTATTTGATAAAACGAAAAATATGCATATTGACTTCAGTGTAATAAAAATTAATTAATTTTTTTCAACTTATTCTAAAAAGTTTTTTTTTTTAATTTTTAATTTTAATAAATGTCATTTACATTTAAAACTTCAAGAAATTTCCCAACTTCATTTCAATTGAAATATTCAAGTAAAAAGCACTTTGAAAAATAATTTCCAATTAAATAGAATGATTTTTCTTTAAAAATTCTGTCTTAAACACAGTTATAGTAAAATGAAAAGAAAAAATAATTCAATAAATAATTTTCTACTTTTTCTTTTTAAATTAAACTGTGTATTGGTTTTCATCTCTTAATAAAATATAAAATTGTTAGTTAAAAATAACTTAAATATAATTGAATAATATTTTTTATCACACAATAATATGATGTATTATGTGTCATCAAATTGAAGTATAGTTGACACATGCTGACGTAAATTGCAAACAATTTAAATTATTTTCTTTATTGTTGCAATTATACTTGTAACTAAAGTGCCTGCAAACAAATAAATACAAATATAAATAAACAGGCAACTTTAGTTAACAGACCAAACAGAATCAACACAAATCTTCGTATATGACAAATTAAAGCTCAGTAAAAATATGACACCTTTTGTAAATTTTATCATTTATTCATAACCACATATCATACATTTTAACATTAATAATCCGGCAGAAATTTTATTTAATTTGTTCATTTAAAAAAAAGACTGTTACAAAATTATTCAAAGAAAGCTATTGGAATTGAACTCTTATAAATACATTAAAAATAAAAGAAAAAAAAGGATTACAATCAACACTTTATACCTTAAACATTTAATATACGCAATAAGTCATTCTTTTTGAAAGTAACTTATATATCGATAATTCGCTTAATATTATTTCACAATTAAGTAAATATTATATATAACAAGATTGATGGCCCTTCAAGTCTAAAATACCCAAAAATGCAATAGTTTTGGTTTTTTATTTAAAAATTTTATAATTATTAATTAAAAAAAGAAATATTTTTTTTATGCGTTTACATACTTATTTTACTCGCAAATATAAATATTTTCTAAAAATCGTACACAATATTTTGAACCAGGGTGTCGAAAAATTAAAAATTCCGTTTTCAAAATACTTATTACTCAATCATTTAAGAACATCACTTCGTGGGTATTTACTAGGTTCTTAAGACTATGTATTAACTTCATAAATAGAGCAAAAATTTAAGAAATGCCTCTAGAGGTGCGATGGTACCCATTTTTGAGACCACATAGCGCCATTCCTGACAAGTGGATAATGTACAGCTCAGATACTCCTCTATCATGCTTATGTCTGGTTCAATCAGCCCAGTCCTTTACAAATTACTAAGTTATTTCCACAGTCCATTATCTCTGCAACCGTAATAGGTAGACAGATGGTGAATTACTTAAAAGGCTATTAAAGAAAATACTAAAAATTAATAGGTGTTCATAAAGTGACGCGATAGGCATATAAGAATTCTTTAAAAACTGATATGTATAAATAGTTGTATCGTTCTTTTAAAAAATAAATATTTTTTTTAAGTTAGTCCAAATTTTTATCATGCCATTTTTTGATGCACTATATGCGTTATTAAAAAATATTAAAGCAACAGTATAATTACTCAAAATGAGACTACGCCATATTGCTCTTACCCCTCTTGGCTAACTGTCAAACAAAAATTTCATACTAGTTTCATGAAAAATTTCGTTATGTAAATTAGCTCAAATTGTATTTACAAAAAAAAAAAAAAAAAAAATGTTTAATTCATTTATGAGAATCAAAAAAAAAACAATAAAATTGAATATATAATTTTTGTTTTGAAATTTTAATGTTTTTTAATGAAAAAAAAAAAAATCTAATAAAGCAATTTCATTTAAATAATGAAAAATATCATTGCGTTAATAACTTCATTTTGTGGGTCTTTAAATTGAATCAATAGTGTAAATGTGTATTCTTCTGAATGTTTTTTTTTTTTGTTTTTTTTTTTCAAATTACAAATTTTTTTTTGGTAAACTAAAAATTTTCGTTAAAATAAATATTTTGTGAAATTTTAATTGTTTCATGAAATTTCTTCGTTGAATTACCGGTTTTAAATGAAGTTTCCATTTTTTTCAAATACAATCTTTTTAGTAAAGTTTTACATGAAAAGTTGTTCAATGTTGCGATTAAAATAGAGGCGCTCGCCTTTTGCACATCAACTTATTTCAAACATATTAAGACAGACGGATGGACAAACAGACATCGTTAAATCAAATGCTTTATTTAAAAGGGTTAGGAATACATAAAAATTTCAATCGGAATGAACAGTTTTCGCCACACCCTATGGAAGAGAATACTGATTATGAGTTATCCATCTATTGGCCGACTTTACTTTCAATTTAAAAAATTATTAATTTCGGATAGTGAGAAAAGCAAAGGGTTTGGTGCCAGTATTTTTTTAAGAAATATGGTCTATGGTAGTGCATTCATAATATAATGTGGAAAATTCACTGTACACACAATTAAGAAATTAACAATAATATTCTGTTGTAAAAGGTCATTTCAAATTGTAAAATTTTTAAAGCACTTTGACGCTTAAAATGAAAACAGTTAAATGCACTAATTTTTTTTTTAATTATAAAATATTGCTGAACTTAAAATAATTTTCTATGATCTTGTACTCTAATAAAATACGAAAACTCACTTCTTTTTATGCTTCAAAAATACAACTCAATAATTTTTGATAGCATTATAAAATATTAAATTATACTGTGAAAATAATGGGAGTACTTTGATCAAAGTATAAAAGGATCTAGTGTTAAGACTTGTAACAAATTTTAATTGTTATTATGTATTAAATGAATTTGTAATAAAGTTACAAAATAATCTTGTTCATAAATAAGAAATAACAACATGTGTTTTTATTAAAGAAATGCAATATATTATCTTGGCATAAAACAAAGTCGGCAATTAAATATTAAAGTACTTTATTCAATAAAACCATCGATTAATCGATAGCAACAGCTTTTCAGTAACAAAATTTTTTGACGCCTTTTTATATTTAAAATAGATTTTTTTAAAAATGAAAATGAAAATTTAAAATTAACATTTTGGTTTTATTATTTTTGTATTCATAAATCTGTTTTGCATATAAATCATTATAAATATGCTACACAGTTTCAGCAAAAATATATTCTTTTTACTTTTAATTGTTTAACCTACCAATTTCGAGCAAAATTTAACAATATGAAACAATTGAAACCAATTTACATAATTTAAGCGAAATGCAAAATAGTATTCTAATTTACGAATTTTATATCAATTTTATACTTTTTCGTTTCTAATAAATCCTATTTTTATATTTAATTAAAAAACAATAAATGGAATATTTTTAATTTATTCGTATGCTACCATCACCCACTTTGATACGAATATAAGAGAGATTTTGAAAAAGCTTAAAATTTAGTAATACGTGCGGTTTAGCATTTCATTATTTAAATATTTATTAGGGCGTTAAATGTGAATAAAAATATTAATATTTACAATAAAGATAAAATTTGTTTAAAGATAATTTTTGTTTATATTTATTTAATAAATATTTTAGGCTTATTACAGTACAAATAAAATGAAATTTTTAGTCATTTTTAAATACTTTACATACAAAGCAATGCAAAATACTTATGTAATACTGATGAGCATAAAGTAAACATTCTAGAAGAGGTAAACGTAATAGTTTTTTAATTCAACAGGAAAACAAAAAAAAAAAAAAAACAAGGAATAGTGCTATAAGTTTGACTATGCTAAATCTTATATACCCTTTTCCATTTATCTAAATCTAGTTTAGTAAAATAACTCTAATAAAAAAAATATATATAAAGTTGACAGACAATTACAAAAAAAAAAAAAAAAAAAAAAAAAAAAAAAAAAAACATAAAAATGCCATCGGCTATTAATGGGTTAAGAATTTTTTAAAAAATTAAGTATTTCCTTTAAGATCTATTAAAAAGCTTTAAAATGATACCCATATTCATAATTTAAATTTTCTTAAAATTTTAGAGGCCCCTAAATCGGAAAATGTGGGCGAGCTCCATTTTTTTCACTTGTTGTTTTTTTTTTTTATTTTTTAATTCTCTATTGCCCTATAATTTGTCTTTTTTTATTGTAGTTACTTTATTTTCCCAAATGATTAAAAAAAAATTTTAGGTAGGCGTGATGTTTTGTCCCCTGCGTCCAAGGACTTGGACAGATCTTGATGATTTCCAATAGCACCTCTTTCGACATTATGTCTGATCAATTGGCGTATTAAAATTTTTGTAGCTGATCTAATGCCTCGGCAAACTTGAATTCAACACTAACACGGACGGACAGACGGACATCGCTCAACTGACTTCGAGTTAATGGGGTCGGGAATGAATATTGCACAAATTACAAACGGAATGACAAAATAAGTTATATCCTTTTTCCACTGTTTGTGTGTGAAGGGTATAAAAAAACAAAAATTATTAATTTTTTCAACAATATTTTTCAGAAAAATTTTAAGAGTTTAAGAAATTCCATAGTTCTTAATCATATAAATCTTTAATGTAAATATTGTAAAATCTAGAAATTCTAAGAATTAATTACATTCTAATATTTGCTGAAAATTTAGTTGTTAATAAATTCCATTATATTTTTTATATTAAATTTCTGTACGTGAAACATTTGGTAATCGGTGCGGAATTTAAAATACTTGTATTTGGAATCTATGTCTGTTTGTGCCATCATCACATAAAGACCTCTGCATGGATTGAGATAGAATTTTGTAAGGAAGTCCCTCAGAATCTTGGTTCAAATATACAATAAAGAAAGAATACTTTTTTTTCGTTAATATAAAGCATTTCGTAGAGAAAATAGAGATACAAATGTGAAAGCACATAATATTACCAGTATAATGGGATTAAACAGTTGCCAGCACATTCTATTTTTGTAAATGGAATATTTTTACACTGTCTATAGAACTCTGCAATAAATATTTAGAAACACATTCTAACAATTTGATTTTAAAAAAATTGGAAACGATATGCAAAAGAGAATTTGGGCTAATGCGTGATTAAAATAAAATTTTTATAAAAAAAGAAAAATATAAATTTTAATAATTTGTGTATGTTTGAAAAAAATTTTAAGTTTTTGATTGCAGCTAAATACCTAAACAAGAAATATAATCAAAAATATATGTAAATAAATATGTGTTCTTTATTGTGGTCATAGATAAAATAAAAAGTTTTCGATTAACGAGTCCATGACGATCTGTTTACGTTTTACATACTTCGTTGTTCAAATAAATTTATTTTTTTTTTTTACTTTTTTTATTTTATGGCAGAAAGCTAGTTTAGCCTAGTTGCTCTAAATGAAAGAAGTTGTCCCGCGCGCTCAAAAAATCAATTATAAGGATAAAATGTTATGTGATAAATCCTTCAAAGCCTCATGTTTTCAGAATAACGGACCATTAAAGTTTTTGTATGAAAATTTTCCGAATATTTTCATCTTGTTAAATAAATTTTATTCTTTTTGTACTACACATACATAGCTAAATATAAATTCCGAGGTATTTTTAGGGCTAGCTTTTCATTTCTAGTGCTTGTTTGCTATATGTAAGGCGTTTAATAGGAATTTTGATAAGATCTTCTATGATGCCTATATTATCAAATTCCGGGACAAAGTATTTGAGATATCACAAAATAGTTATAAGAACTTTAATATGGGCACGAAAATATGGGCTACGGATTTATCGTTTCTCATTTTTTTCTAAAAATTACTTTTTCTTCCAGAACAAACTTTTACTTCTAAAAAAATATCTTAATAACAAAATTCATTTTATTTTTGGCTACAATAAAAACCTATTATTTATTTAAAGTTTATAAAGGCTTTTAAACGTTTATAAATATAATTTTGTCGAATTAAAGGCTTGTTTATAAGCATTTTGAATCAGACTGTAAATGTTTAAGTTATTCAAAAAAAAAATTACCTACTAGCAATTTTGCAAGGAAAAAGCAGGAAACCCAACTTAAAAAAATGTCCCAATATCTAGAGTTAAACAAAGTCATGAAATAAGTTTTTTTTTAATTAATAACAATGTTTCAGTTTAGAGACGTATTTAGATTAATTCCTTTTTACTTTAAAAAAAAACACTTTTCTAATTTTTGATAAATATCTTTTGTTTTTATTCTAAAAAACTTCAACGTGTTATTTTAAACTGTCGTATAATTAGACTTATTTTTTAACGAAATATTTATGTACATATATATGTGTATTTATAGAAAATTTGCCGGTTTAAGTCATTAGATACTATTTTTTTACACAATTTCTTTTTACAGTTTTTAATCTATAATATCTTTATTTTGCAACATTTTCTGTAGCACTTAACATCCACAGAGAGGAGACACAATGGCTCTTGTCTTAAGACAATGATACTTGGGGGTGTTACACAAATATTTTTATTCGTTATAAAGTTTAAATGAATGGTGATTTGGTTAATGCTGACCAGTTAAAATAAAAATGCAAATGTTATTTTGTTTCCATAATTTCATAGTCTTGCTTATTGTTAGTTGTAAAATTTAAAACCAGAATTTATGGTTGTAAATATTATTTTTTCTTGTATGTATAGTGACTGCAACGGTGGCAGTAAGAATTTTTTGTATTTTGCTATTTATACATTGTTTTCAGTTCTAGTCTGGAGGAGATAGTGTTTTAGTTTTTTATGAAAAATTTTATGTTTTCAGGCATTTGTGCCTATAGTTGTTTTTGTAAGTATATTCTCTTCTCTTTCATTATATCCTCTTTTTTTAATTTTTTATATTTATTTCTTATTGTCCCAACTAAAGGTCAAGGCTTTAGTTGTTCTAATTATATCAGTTTCCTTGTGGGTACTGCTCTGTTATATTTTTTAATATTTGTATCATTTTATTTTCTTTAAACATAATCCTTAATATTACAATTGGAATTATATACCTTTTTAGAAATTGGTTTTAAGAAAATGAGCCTGCTTAGCTTGCGTAGCAACAGAGAAACTGACAAGTATCAGGGGAATACAAAATTCCTATTTCCTTTAGTTTTACTAAGGTAATAAGTTATTTGGTAGGTCGTTAGGATATCTAGCATTTTAATGTTCACACTCTTGTATTTCCATAGCGCCTATGTTAAAATGATGAAGATAATTCAGATAGACCATAGTGTTTGATGTAGCAAATTTTATAGCTATATGGTATTAAGTATTGTATTACATATGTTTTGTGTGTGACATGCAAAACTAGTTATTACAAATTTTCTTAAGAATAAAAACAAAAATGTCTGATAAATATTGTCTGTTACTTTGGCGTAGGTGATTCTTTGCAAGAAATCTTAAAAAGATCCCACTTGTCTAACTTGTACCTTTACTAATAAAGCATACGAATTTCATAAGAAAAAGACAGTTTAAAGCTATTAAACATACACAATCCATGACCGATAGTAGCTGCATGGCTTGTGGCAAATATTGTCCATATCCAGCTCAAAGCAACACTTCATTGTTTTATATCACTGGTCTAATCCTTTGAAACCTTATCTTAATAACATAAATTTTCCGAGCAGTGAAGGTAACTTAACAGTGTCTCGGCACCAGTAGAGTGGAGGGTTTGTTTTCATGCTGGATATTTATCTTTCATTTGGAGTTTATGGGTTATTAGCTTTTTGTACCCGTCTTTGCCTTAGTGTATTCTTAGAGCGTTTATTGCCACTTTGGGAAACAATATTTTTTAGATGAAAAAGTAATTTTGCTTAGTTATTATAGATCAGATCATGTCTTTGTTTAAAATATCACAAAATTTCACTTTTGATCTCTCTCTTCTCCTCTCTCTTAATACTTTTTTTTCAAAATTAACATGTTTAAAATTTTATTGCAATCGGTACATGCGTTAATGTCTTTTGCCCCTTTTTCTCTTATTTAGGTCCATACTCTAAAAATAGATGTAGATAAGATCATATCTATGTTTCGAACTAGTCAGGATTTTGTTAAAATTTTACCAGACAAATAAAAATTCGTGCCTTCTTTTTTCCTTCACTCCTAATCCACTATTCGAAGACATAAATACTCTACTACACTCTTCAAAATTTTATCTGCGCATGTATTAAATTTTAATAGGATCGGCTAAGATACTTAGCTGTGATTGGCGCATAAACAAACAAAAAATCAAACGAACAAATAAACAAATTAATTAAGAGATGAAAAACACATATTTCATTTCTTTGCTCTAACTATTTAATATTGCATGCTTTAGATCAATATTTTTATGGCTGTTTACGCACAAAATATTTTTTTGTTAAAAAAAAAAAAATCTTCTTAAAACAGCAAAAACGACTTCTGCAGTTATGTACTTGGTTTAAAAATTTCTGCAGAAACTATAAAATTGTTTAATGTTTAGATCTATAATGAATAGTTCAAAGGCAAATTTATTTATCAAAATTAAATAAATAAACTAAAATTAATTTATTTAGCATATTATGACCCTATTGAAGATTATAAAGAGTCACACTGCTTGTAGAATAAGATTTTATGGATGTGACTGATACCCCAGCTTCATGTTTCATTATGGTTTCTGGTTATATACCAGGAATAGCTCGGACGGTTTTAGCCCTTATGTCATGTATTGTATCTAGACTATTTGCATTGCATCGGCTTTTAATGACACCCAACAAGATATTTTAAAGCGGTCAAATTGCTCCTTCGAAGTGGCTATTTGACCTCATCCAGATGGCTAATAACACGATTACTGATTTTAGTGCACAAAATATAAAATGTTTGCAAAGCTGTTTAATATAATACATAATCCTACTGAAGTCAAAGATTATTCAAGTTTATATATTCATTTCAGGCTATTAAAAGTCATTGATCGTCGACTGAATGAAGTGGCGTATTCAGAGTTAAAAAAAAATAATAATAACAATAATAATAATTCAATAAAATAATTCAATAATACCAAGACCTCAGAATCAACTCCAAACTTTTATTCTCTGTGTATGCGTTAGACATTTATTATAATTCTCTGGCTTTTTGGTTTTTTTTTCCTGATTAAGCATTTTTTCTTTTTTTGTTGGCGTAACCACCGCGGATGTCTTACGTTTTGCTAGAAAATAAAATTCAATCTTTGTATGAAACTCTCATCACGTTGCTATGTGAAATGCTCATTTGTTGAGACCGATGGCGATTCGATTATTATATTGCATTAAGGTGCATAGGCCACAGCAGCCACATTCTGGTCAAAACGCACTAAATAATGGTGGGTATGAGAATCGGCCGCTAGCAAGCCAGTCTTTTCAACTTTTTGCATAAATTTGTCATGGTTGCTTTATTTCTCTTTGACAGAAGCACAACTTAGACAACTCAATAATCCTTTAGGAAATTAGTTTGCAATATTTTACACTATTGTTTAGGCTAACAGCGACTTAATTTGCTTAAGAATGGTACTGTGTAATTTTACTATTCAATAATGTTTGTGATAGACAAATTTTGTTAGTTTCAAAAAAGCCTAAGATACCTCTTGCTCCTATTCAAAGTAAAAAAATAAAAAAAATATTATAAAACTAAAACGCAACCTTATTTAAAATAATTGAATTAAATTACAATAATTTACGATACAATATGTTTTTCTATAGCGCAAGTAAGTATTTTTTTTAATCTCATATTGTTATGAAGACTGTATTATATAGATATTTAGGATAAATTTCTAAATAAAATCCTTCTGGCATTTTGTTGAAATTATTATATACTTTTTATTATACTTATCAGTTTTGACATCTTGTCACCAATTTTAATGTTTTTAATAAACTATTTATACTAAATATCAAAATTTAAATATAGAAAATCTAATAGTGGCTTTCAAATTATGTAAGTGTAACAAAATACAGTTATTTTAATAGCAAAATTATAATGAGCAATACAAGACAAGCAAGAGTGCTATAATATTTCCAATTTTTTATATTTTTTAAGTTTCCAGGGAAACTATGCTTTCTGAAAAATAAGAAATTATAGAACAGACACCAATGCCAAGAGCTTAGTTAAAAGTAAGTAAAAGAATATCTTTTTGCATGCAAGTTTGTTTGTTTTCAACTCCAACTAAAACAACGTTTACAGAAAAAAACTTATAATTGCTAAAACAGCACACACAGGCGCAATTTTCTAAAACAAAATCAAAAAATATATATAAAATATATTTACAAAGAACACAAGAAAAATGTTGAAAAATGTCTGGTCTGTTAACTGCAGGAATATGATTATTTTTTAATATTTCAAACTTGAGCTGCTTTGGTTCATTTTAATTATTTCGTAATTTTGAAAGAATAGAACCAAACAGAAAACAAATAACGAACATTTTTTTAATAAGAACAGGCTGTTCTGACAATAAACAAGTAAGAGTGCTATATTCGGCTATGTCAAATCTTATATACCTTTCACCGTTTGTCTATATCTAGTTTAATAAAGTAATAAAAATAAAAAAAAAACAAATAAATAAAAATGTAATCAGCTCTTAGTGGATTAAAAATTTTTAAAAAATTCTAACATTTTTTAAAGATCTCTTCAAAAGCTTTAAAATGGTACCCATATTGATATTTAAGAAATTTTAAAATTTTAAAATGGCCGCAATTTAAAAAATATACGAGAGGCCAATTTTTTCACTCGATGTTTTTTTCTTATTTTTTAATTCTCTATCTCCCATATATTTGTTTGTTTCGATTACACTTACTTCATTGTTCTAAATGATATAGAAAAGTTAAAGGTAGGCATTGTGTTTTGCCCGCTGCTGCTTCCAATATCAGCTCTATCGACACTATGTCTGATCGACTGGGGTATTAAATTTTTTCTAGCTGATCTAATGCCTCAGCAAAGTTGATTTTAACACTAACACGAACGAACAGACGGACAGATGGACAGACGAACAACGCTCAATCGACTTCGCTATGCATAAGAAGTCAGAATAAATATACTTTATGGGGTAGGAAATAGTTATTGTAGAAATTACAAACGGAGTGACAAAATTAGTTATACCCTTGTTACACTTTTTGTAGTGAAGGGTGTAAAAACTAAAACTAAGGGATTTTAAAAAGTATATAAAATATTTCATGTGGCATACTTTTTGGGGCCAAAATTTATGTATATGTATTTCATACCTACATATACATGCATTTTCCCTTTTGTAGACCATTAATATGTACCCTTTTCTTATTTGGTATTTAAATAAAAATAGTATTTAATAAAAAAACAATATTTTTGGAACACTTAAATACAGAAATTAGAGAGAATAGAAATAATTTCAATATTGACGATGTGATGACCTGCTTTTTTATATATTTAGTATAAAGTTTGGTACCCCCTTCCATATTTTACGTGAAATGCTGTCAAAATATACATTTATAAATATCAGCAACATGAATTTTTCATGAAAAGGTACTTTCACTTATTTCATGTAGAATTTTTTGAACAGGTTTTTATTTTATTTTGATTGTTGCTTTTTTAATGAACTATTTGTTAAAAAATGGTAAAAATAAAAAATCAAAACCCTAAAATGGAAAGTTTGTATTTTCATATTTTTTGTTTTATTTTAAACATTCACAATATTAATTGTTTCCTTGACGATATCGGGCTGAGCGTCCTTCTTGTTTATGTTGAAATGGGGTTTGCGCGGGATGTGGACAACGAACGAGTAATTTAAATCTATCAATTTTTCAGATGAAATTTTAAGATTATTACTTACAAAATTACTACATAAGTCGATAAAGAACTGAGAAACATCGCCTTCTTCCCTTTTTTTAAAGCAGCGTACATAATGTGTAAATATGCAAACCTATTGTTTTCGTTGAAATATCTGTCCATCTGCCCCTATTTCATAGCACTCTTACTTTGGGACTCTGTTAGACAGACTTTTGAGATTTTTACAGAAGACGTATTACCAAAGTCTTATAAGAATAGATACCAAAAAAATAAAGGGTGTTCCAAAAATGCAGTGATGGATGTTTTTATTTATTGAACTGCGATGCAGTTAATTCACAGCTTGATAGTAATATTATATGCGCTATAACAACAATTAGAAAAAATACGATTTCAAATTAAAGGTTATCCCAATATTATCATGATTTTCTTTGTAGAGCTTTGGTTACTTCACAGTAATTACAATTATTTTTGCTTTAGAAATTGAATGCTGTTTCCAAAAATGCTGTAAATTTGACGATTGTGACCTAATCTTTGAAGCCGCTATTGGCCGATGATTGAAATTAAAACAGAGGCTGTACTGCTATGCCTGCTATAAAAATAAGTGCAATAAATTAAACGAAAGGTATCCCGATGGTAACGTGGATTTCAGATTGACGGCCCGAATTTTTTGAATCGGAAGAGGCTGAAACTATAAATATATTTTAAACTAAAAGGTGTTCCATTATTTATGTGATTTTCAAAGGGCCTTGGTAAAAGTTTACCTAAGGTATGTTTTGCTTTGTCTGCGGCAAAAAGTTAAAAGGATAAAGTTAAAAATTAAAGAGGGACCCATACTTGGTACAGAACCCTTTGTAGGTGAGTCAAACTTACACTTCGCGGAATTTTTGGTTTAAGAACACGTCTTCATATTATTTCTGCTTTTTTAAGTTTTAGTAGTTTTTGATACTTTACCTTGTAAAAAAGGTTAGGCAGTTGTGCTCTAATACATCATTTCATTTTAATATAGAAGCTGTGAATTAATGTAAGATTTCAATCGACAAGAAACGCAGGAAATTATTTCAAGAGTATCATCAGTATAATTAAAGTAATTTCCTAACGAATTTCCAATGAGCAATGGACCTTAGTAAATTGTTTTTAATGTAATTCATTGCTTTGCTTTTTGTTGTTTCGTATTTTTCTTTTGGACACGTGTACGGGTTCCTTTGAAGCTACACACCCATGTGTTACTTCGCTGAGATAACAACTATTGGATTATGTCTTGTTTTAGTAAACTAAAAGACCAGACTTCTTAACATTGTTGCCCCGACAAAGGTAAAAAAAGCTACTTTACGCTAAAAGCTAGAGTTCTTTCTCTTATCATAAGCGCCTTCAATAACATATTTACCATAGCTATTTTCCATTTAATATTGCCTTTATATGAAAATTATTCTTTTCCGCTGCCACATCTTATTTTCATAACAATATGAAAAAAACTCCAGATTACTCAGCTATCACTAAATCCTTGAAATCACTTCTGTCAAGCACAAAAACTAAGACCGCCTTTGGATAACGTCGTTCTCTTAACGATAAAGCTAAAGAGCCCATATTGCGCCTGCTACTGGGATCGGAAACTAGAAGTAAAGCAATGTTCATTTCTAGACATACTGTTTTAGCCTCTTTTGGAAGTCAGGTGTGCTACCATTCTAATTTTTATGATCACAAGGCTCATTTCCAGAATATAAAAAACGGAATATGCAAAAACGGACACTATTCGTACAGAATTGGATGGAATCGCATGTGGTGGATGGAAGAATTTTATCTATTAGATCACTTTAACTTGCAAAAGTTCTGCATTTCGCTGATATAACACTGGGGCACATAGTCAATTTTATTTTATAGCTGTGCTGGTGTGTGAAAATGCAGCTGTTAATGCGTTGAAAGTCTTTACCCGGGTGAGACTACTGTCCTTCTAGAGAAAACTATACTTTACATAATAAGCTCAGTACTCTCTCTTTACTTAATTTATTAATTTTTTTTATGAAATGTAGTTGGTCCTGCTGTGAAAGGCACTATGCTAACAGGGTTCTCTGAAAGAAAATAGAAAGTTTTTACTGTATAAGTATTGTTTAACTAATTTACACTAGGATTGTGCGATTTGCACCTCTCAATTATTTCCTGTTAGATCACTTGAAGTCAACGGTGTATCAGCAAAATAGTTGATTACTTGAAAAAAAAAAATAATTTATGTTTATTATAACATAATCCTAGCATTGCACGAAAATCAAGAATGTGATTCTTTCGAAACGTGAAATAGATTTAAATTTTTCTGTGTTAGATTTAGCAAATTAATTTGTTATCGGGCTAACAAAAAACAAATTTAAAAATTACTGTTTTGATTATTGTTAGCAAATATTTGTATTTCTTACAGATAAAACTTTATGCTCGTCTATTCAGTTTGCAAAGGAATTATTCCATTAAACAGATGAATTAGATGAAAGGTGCTACTTTTTTTTGTTAAGATATTTAAATTTAGTTTAGTAAATCCTATAAATAAAAGCTTTCCGACAACATACTTCTTTAATTAAATATAAAAGGTTACTAACAAAATAATAGACTTCAATAAAACATCACTTGAAGTGCTTATTGTTGATAGGCCTAAAGCTAATAATGCAATGTCAGCAGAAAATAAAACTTCTTAGAAAAGTACATATTCTAGTCGATACGTTCTTTTATTTGTTTTTTTTTTTCTCATAGTATGTTATTTTCTTGTGATAACACAAATAAGCATTTCTTATATGTTAAAACCTAAATGTAGAAAATAATGTCAACATGCATGATTTTTTATCATAATGAAATATTTACTGTTTCAGTTTATTCCATTAAATGTCTAGACGTTACTTAGAGGACAAGTTTTTTTCTTTAAAAGGTTTATTGGTACCTTCGTATATTTCCTTTACTTTTACCTAAAGAAGAATTGTATATCACTTTAAATGCACGGAGTAGGAAGCAATAAGACATATTACTTCATGTAATCATGTTGTTAAAAAAATTAAACGAAAAAAAGAAATAATTTAAAAAACACGAACAAAAAAAAATACAATAAAATACCGAACTGCGACTAACTGGCAGATACTTAAGTTCATGATGATGACAACAATATGACACAACAATATATTTGAGCAGAACCTTAAACAAGAAAAATTAACTTGGCTTTTGTGTTTTGTTTTTTATTTTTGCAAATGGCAAACTTTTTAGCAGTGCGAGAATCCTTTTCAAAATAATAAACACAATTTTTTTTTTTTTGCAAAGTCACGTCCTTGGCCTTTTTTTCATTATGTGTAAATTTTTATTTTTTATATAAACGAGCAAATTGACAAATTTTCTTGTTGTTTGTCTTAAATTAAAAAAACATTTTATGAGATAAATTTGTTTTAACAATTTTAAACAATTTAAGTCAGCTTAAAATGAAAGTGTGCTAAATTAGTCGTTTCGTTGAAAATCACTTTTTTAGAGTGAAGACCTGTACTGACTTTTATTATGTTAAAGGTAAGACTGAGTAGAGGCTGGCAGCAAAAGTAAGTTTTATAAATTTATAGCCACCCCATGGTGAAAAACTAAAAATTTTAAAACACGTTCTCACTTAATTTTTACTGTGTAACCAAACATAAAGATCTGGAACCGTAAAAAACATTTTATATTTAAACTTAAAAAAAAAGATAGGAGATATTTTGTGAGCAGTTAGTTTTATACAGACTATTTCTAAGTTCAATAATTTTATGAATAATCTTAAATATTAAAAATAATTTTCAAGTTGAAATAAGTAACATTTTTAGTTTCTAAAATAATTTTTTTTAGATAAAATTAATTGAATTATATGAGAAAACAATTATTTGTAAAAATTTAAGTTAATTTTTAGTTTTAATCAGGTGTATGTTCTCGTTTAAAAGTTTTCATTATAAAATAAAAATAACAAAAATTTCATGTTTTCATAATCAAGGGAAAGTACTGAACATCTCATGTTTTTATTATAAAAGGAAAAATGAAAATCCTATATTCTGATAAAAAATGCGAAAATACCAAAAATGATATTTAAAAATAATTTTTTTGGAAAATTTATTTTTATTCCATTTTTTTATAAGACCATTTTTTTATACCATTTTTTTATAAGAAAAAAATTTTTTTTGTTAATTTCAAAACCGTTCTACAGAGAAGCTGTACCGATCGAAAAAGTTCTATGCGGTGAAATAAAAAATTGTGGCTTGACAGACGAAAAGGTGATGTTATTAGTTTATTGAATAACTAAAGGAAGTTATTCGATACTTTTTCATATCAAATGAATGAATCAATATGAACTTATATTTTGGCTCTTTTAACTACGGTAACCACTTAAAGGTTAAGAGTCAATAAAAAATGTTCTATATGTTTAACTTAATAACAAACGTTTATTAGTAATCACGATTAGTCTGTTTGGCGTCGATAACATCGTCATCAATTTTAAAGCAACATCACTTTAACACAATATTAATGCTTATTTCGTATTGCCTAACATTTTTATGATGACGTTGTCTGTTTATCGTTAATCTCAATAAAAAGTAATACACATATCTAATTTTAAAGTCAGTTGGTTTATTTGTTTATAATATTTGAATGTGTTAAAAATACCAATTTTGTGAAAAATTAAAAAAATGAGCTTTGCTTCCGGCGCTGACTCCAGTAATAAAAAAATTAAGAAACAAGATCAAGAATTTTTCAGCTAAAGGATGAAAAGTAAATGATAAATTCAAAGTGGACCTCTTGGAGTAACATGGCTTACCATTTGAAATGATTTAAGCACGTTCAAATAGGCGTTGCCTATGACTTCAGGAAGTTTTCATTCATTGAACTGAATCATACCCTTAGTGTTGACTTGCTTTTGGAACTGAAAAAGATTTGCCACAGTTTCTTCTAAGGGGCTTAGTACAGCTACTTAAATATACCGCCTCCAGCAGCTTTACATTCTTTTTTTGTTCTAACTATCTTTTTGTTACTTTAAATTTTAAGTCGCGTAAATCTGTAAAAATAATTTTGTCAAACTCAAACTAAAATCACTTGTTCTATTTGGTGAGTCAAGTGCGCTAAGAGCAGTCAAATTACTTTCCCACTCCTTCTTAATATTAGAAGGAACAATGCCTCTTCGAAAATCTCTGGCAAGTGACAGTTTTTTTTTTTGCATCTCTTCAACTAATTTTTCAAATAGGTTGGGGTTGGTTATCATCATTTTTTTTTTCAATTTTAGTTCTACTAGTTTTTTAGTTTATTTACTTTTTTTTAAACATACTTGTTTGTACATGACACTTAATCACAAACGAAAATATCAACGGCAATTCGAGGCAATATCAACTTCACATTTCCTTACAAAATACCAAATTCATATTGCCAGTCATCGATAAATGGCAATATTGACAACGAGAATACCCATTTTATTTTAGTAATAAATTTTGTATTCATGAAAAACTGATAAAAGTTTATGAAAACAAAAATTATAGAAAAAACGACAATCAATAAAGAACGTATTCTTATTGTCAAATTATTACTGGCTTTAAGCATTCATTTAAGTCCAAGCCGTTTTGATAATGTGCTTGCCAATACTAATCTAATGTTAAAATCATTTATTTTTTCCTAAATTGAACTAGTTCAGTTTTAAGTTAAACCCGTGAGCTAACTACTTCATATGCATGTCTTTTTTTCTGCTGGGACCTTATGTTTTCTGAACTATAAATAAAAATTAAAAATTAAAATTTTTTTAACTTTTTACTGTTTACGTCTCAGATTTAATCTTAATTTTACACGAATCAACCCATTTTTTATTTATTTGTTATCTCGAATATCACCTTGTTTTAAATGTGTAGTTGAAATATAGATTAATCATGTAAACTTTTTGCGACACCATGTCAAGTACATATATAAATTCTTTTTTTTTATTTTAGTAAGACCAGCACTCTAGGGATGACCTCTACTTATGTGATGCATTGCACCGAAATTAAATAAAATAATTAATATCACGCAAAAGAGTGGGAACATTCCTTGTAGACATTCGATTCTTATTTAAAAGCGATTGAAAATACCTCTGTAGGGACTTAGATTTATATGACCCAATAATTACAATTAGAAATTAAAGAGTGTCCTGATTGGTATTGCAGTTTGAAGTCTATGTCCTTATCTTTTGAATTGTGATTTTTTTATTTCATATTGTATTACCCTTTGGCCAGTAGTGCGTTTTAAAGATGACTTTTTTCTTAGTATTTTTCTTTCCATTTTTTTAAAAACACAATTATATGAAACTAATTTTTATTTAAAAAAAAAAAACAGAGTTTTTTCTGTGTCACTAAAATAATTTAAAAATAGATATAAGAAATCAACGAATTCTTATGCTCTTCTGATGCTTAATGAAATTTTTTCCAACTATTTTCTTAATAACCAATTATAACCTGTATTTAATTCCTATCACACCAAGACGTTAACTAATATATAATACATAAAATTACATCTAAACTTTATTTGATTACTAGAGTATTACTGTTAGTGTTCTTCTTGAAAACAAAAAAAAAAAAAAAAACAAAAAATAATAATAATAATAAAAATCTTAAAAGTAATATCTCCATCAACCTAACAGAACATTGCGTTTCTCTTTTAAAAATTGCGTAGTTAAAAGGCCTACTTTAATAAAAGGTCAAATATCTCTAAGCATTGTAATTTTTTAATATATATCTCATTATAACATTTTAGTATAATTCATGTTGTTCATTCAACAATTTTTCTGTGTTAATCCACAAAGTGTTTGTTTAGACGAATGAATGTTAAGGCGAAAAATATATATATTTCAAGGGTCTTCGAAAATGTAAAGTTATTGATTTTTTCTTAATACTTGACCAGTACTTATACGCTATATAACATTTTAGTTGATTTCTCTTTATGCTGATGTTCTTTTTT
This sequence comes from Cistogaster globosa, assembly GCA_937654795.1. NCBI lineage: Eukaryota > Metazoa > Arthropoda > Insecta > Diptera > Tachinidae > Cistogaster > Cistogaster globosa. The sequence goes on along the minus strand of OW569403.1, from coordinate 136,898,451 downwards.
ATAGTGAACAGAATTTTTCTCATTAATTTTTTAATGAAAAATATTAAGAAAAAAAAAAAAATAATAATAATAATAATGAAAGCAAAATATATATTTAACCCAATTCTCCTACATAATTATAAAAATAACTCAAATAAAAATTTTAATGTGTAAAAAAAGTCTTAACTATAACTTCAAGCAAATTTGGTTTATAAAAGAGAAAAAGAGAACAAGTAATTGATCTTTATTAGTTACTTAAATGCAAAAGGCAATTTAAGTGACAGTTATACTAGTAGTAACCTCTTTTATTGTATTTCTTGTAAATAGGATTTATTATAAAGTTAATAGTTTTATGATATCAAGTGTTTTAGAAGAAGAAAAAATAAGGAAAAAAATAACCACAATTCCATGGTATATAACATTGCCCTAGGAAAAAAGCTTGTGCTATTGTTTAAGTTCTTACTCTGTTAGGCATCTCTTACTTGAGTGAAAAATTCAATTTTTAAGTCATTTTGAGGAAATAAAAATATATGTTTATAACTACACGCGTCTTTCGTATTTATGTGAACTTTATTTTAAATGCTTTCTTTTTTGTAAAAAATATTTATATAAAATGATGCTATAGATTACAATATATACAAATTTACTTACAACACTAACTTACCTCAAAATAACTAGCGATTAAAAAACAACATAAAATGATATGTACGTAATACACGTCACAATCTTCTGGAATTGTTTTATAAAGTTAAAATTCATTTAATAAAATTCCAGAAGTTTCTTAAGTTATTTCAAATTAACTAAATAATTAAATCTTTTTATTTTTTGTTTAACAATATTTAAATATTAAATAGATGGATTAAATAAAAAAAATTTTTTGCTAGTTACATTTTATAGGTGCAAGAAAAAATCGAATATTTTATTACAAAAAATATAAAATTCTAATTTCTAAAATTTTTCTTTACATTTTCACCCTAAATTGATTTCATTACTCCACAGAAAAAAGTAAAATATCCTCAATTCTTTTTATAAAGTATTAAAAATTTTTTTGAACTTATTTTCTTGTGTTCTTAGTTTTTTCCTCTTTGCAAGGCATTTTATTCATATGTTTTCCATTTAAATTTCTTTACGTACTTGTGCATGTTTGTCATTAATTTATAAAAAGAAATGAAAGTATTTTAAATATTTTCCAATGAAAAATAGAAGAAGGCTTATGTAGGAGAGTAAGGTTTCGTTTAAATCGTAAACAATTTTATTTTTTGCAAGAGCAGCTATGACGTGTTTTTTTTATTTATTTGTATAGCAGCAATTAAAAAGTCTCAATTAAAGATGAAGTTAAAGAGGTTTGTTGAAAAATTCTTGCTCAACAATATTTGGGAAATTAACATATTGTGTGATGGTATTGTGGCGAGGTAGCACCCGTTATTTACGTTTGATTTGTATGATTCCCTTTTAACAAGAGCGATAAACTAGATTTCTAATGAGCCAGTTGTGATGCTTGATGGCGGTGAGGATACAAGAAGACTCTAGCGTCTTTCCAAAGCTACACTACGTCTAATACCACACTATTCCAACGAGCGAACAAAGGAATATAATCCATTTGAATTGACATCAACCTTCGTCTGTCTAGAAAAGCGCCTTATTATTGGAAAGAACTAGACAATGAAAGAGCAAATGCTGCATCATATTTACACCATTGTGACATTTTCTACAATCGTTAGGTAAAGTAATCGAATCTCGTTGCATGCGCACCCATAATACAAAGCGCAGGAGGCACCTTAATTGCTCCGGGCTGTCAGCAGTACATATGCAGTTTTCCTGCAGTCATATTGCGGCCAGAAAATCCTCGATAGTATTTAAAAATATCATTAGACGACCATCTGGTCCGTGACGTTCCCAGTAACTTCTGCTTAAAGTTCTCCTTGTAGCTGTTTAGCTGTGATCTATTTTTCTGTCTGGAAGGCAGATTTTCCTATAGCATGTATATCCGCCATAAAATTTTTAAGCACCGCCGAGTGCCTCAAAACCTAAAAAATCTCAGGTTACAAATTTTCGAAATTTCATTAGGGATTTCTGGCGTTCACCATATACTTTCACCTAGTACCTTAGCCTTTCCTTACGTATTTGCATAGCTGAACTTTATTCTGATCCGAAATCCACCCCAACCTCTGTGTCCAATTTTAATACGCCAATGTAGGCGTTGATCGCCTCAACCAGTTGGCTGGAGGGTACTACCCTGGCTGATATGTAAAAAAATATTTCCTTGAGTCTTTTCGCAAGCAAAAGGGCTGATGAGTAATAATCAGTATTATCAGGAACTGTCGATACACGTTCCAAAGTAGCACGCACTTAGATCTTAACTCTAAAATACAGTCTTATGTTGTGCCAGAAAAAACTTTGTTAGTGGATTTAGCTTTGAAGCTATTTTTTCTATTCAAAAATAATGAAAAAGTAACAACAAATATCTTAGTCATTAGTTACGTGCCATGCAGGGGCATTATGGAACATATTTTTGTAATAATAAATATTTATAAAAAAAAATACTAACTACATTTTGTTGGCAGTTATTTAAAACTATTCAGCCAAACTGCGGTGCGTTCTTTTATAAACTATTACCACTTTTCATTCAGTATTTACTCTAATGAGGCAAATTTGAATGTATACGAATATGCACGAACAATGTAAAAAATTCTTTTAAATATTTTGTGGCATATTTTGTTGAAATCCAGTCGTGTACTTATTTTATTTTTGTAACATAATATTCATGCATTAAAAAAAATATACATACATATAAAATAGAATGTTTACAAAGTTGAAAATAAAGGAACCACAAATTAGTAGGAAAATAATTAAACAATACACTGTTCGTGGTTGTGGAAAAATTTTATAAAAAAAAAAGAAAAATTATAAACTTTGAAAAATTTTTAGTTTTTTAATTTCATGTGATTAGTTGTGTTATTTGTAGCTCATATTTCCACCCTTATGCATAATTACATTTTTTTTAAGTTTTAAATAGGCTTAAAGTAATTATTAAATTTTCTTATTTTACCTGTAATTATCAGAAGGTTATTTGTGGAATATTTATATTGAGGACTTACTAACTTTATTTTGGGAATAATATTTCAAGCACCAATTTTGACTACTAAACTAACTAAAAAAAGTTAGTTCATATGACACGAAAATTAGCGTACATCCTTAGTTAGTATCTTCTTGATTAAAAAGGGACTCTGAGCTCTTACTTCAGGTATGGCCGGCTTTCGTATTTTCCTGCTATTTTACTTGTGGTTAGGGATGCCAAAAATTAATTCACGTATTTCCAAATCGGAATTTATAAGCACTCAAGAGTCCCAGAATTTGTAAAAATAGCAATTTAGTTTTTCAACAACACAAAAACTGTAACAAGTTACTCTTTATTGAAAACAAAAGTTTTCTCTTGATATACAAATCGTAACTTAGTTGAAATTTTTTTATGAACATATTGTGTTATTGAATTTTCTCAGCAATTTATTACTTTTACAAGTTTTGTAATCTTTTAGTGGGCAATTAGAAATTATTTATCGAAATATGTAAAAAACTTGAATTTAAAAAAAGTAAAGATTTAGGGAAAAAAAGGTCTCTTCAAAGGCTTTTAGAAGAAAAGTTTGGAGGCCCATAACTCGTAAAATATAAGCGAGCGCCAATTTTTTCCCTTGTAACTTTTGTTTATTTTTTAATTTTTTGGAGTTACTTTAATTAACTAGATTTGTTCCAAATGATAAGGAATACGGAGAGACAGAAGGTCAGTTGGTCATCGCTCAATTGACTTCGATACGGATAAGAATTCAGAATATATGTATTAAATGTGGTCGAAAAGAGATATTACAAACGGAATAACAATATAAGATATACCCTTTTTTCGCCTGTAGTGAAGGATATAAAAAGATATTTCGCATATACTTAAACCTTCAACATGTTGTTCGACATTTGCGAAATCGGCAGTAACAAATAAAAAATTTGAGAAATAGCTGGGAACTAATTATTCAGGAGTCTGGCGATAAAATAAGTAACTTAAAATACGCTTAAAATTAAGTTTATTCTTCAATTTATACATCGTATAATAAATAAAGTTGCAAATAAAGCTTATATTTTTATTATTTTTTGTTCATTAAAATCTACTACAAACATAATTAACTCTAAGAATATTACTAGATTTATGCATCACACTTACAGCGCTTTTGTTACACTTTCTAACTGAATTATGTAAACAAGAGCCCCGACTTGCGTCGTCCCGATTACGTCGTTTCGATTTGCGTCGCTTTTTAATAACTGGTAAAATTCGACTTTTGTCGTTGCAATTTCAAGTTACGTCGCTTTTACCCCGACTTGCGTCGCTAAATACGTTAAAATTGTTTACTGCAGCATTATGGTTTACCATTTTTCGTATTTTGGTGCCTGATTTAGCACCTTTTCTATTTATTAGAATTTTTACAACTTCCAGTAACACTGGTAAAATTATTTACTGCAGCATTGTGGTATACCATTTTTCGTATTTTGGTGCCTGATTTAGCATCTTTTCTATTTTTTAGAATTTTTACAACTTCCAGTAACACTGGTCGTCACCTGTGCGTTAAAAAGTTTTCAAGTTGTTCGAAATAAGGGGATTTCCATTAATTTTAATAATTATAAACATGTTCTTGTTCTTTATCAAAAATAAAAATTTGTTTGCTTTGTTTTGAATATTTTCCCCAATAAATTTAAATTCCGCGCAATTATATAGAAAAAGGAGATTCGATTTGCGTCGCGTTTCTTCGGTCCCCATTAACGACACAAATCGTGTGTATCATTAATGTTGTAAAAAATATAATATTTGTTATTTCCTAATGATGTTACACGATCGAGTATAAAGGTAAAAGAGATGAACAGTTTATAAAATTTAATTTAAGTATTTATGTGTATATTACATTTAGTTTACTCATTTTTATTATAATATAAAATTTAAAAATTTGAGTTTTTATTTTACTCCACACCAAGAAATTATTTAACAAATATTTTAAGTTCAGTTGAACACTGAAATGTAGATATTGTCATATCACAAAATAATTTTAAAATAATACTCTCCCATAATTGAATAATATTGCATGAAAACTGACTTTAAAACAGATTTCAGCTATCTGTCTACAACAGTCCTAAGGTCGGTCCATGCATAACAAACTGCGGTAGCAATTTGTACACTCATTAATTTTCAAATCGAAATTTTTTACTAGCTATTAAAGCAGACTTAGCAGTGCGAAAGTTTGGCCATACACATCAAATAACATTTGCTTTTAGAACACCCTTTAAATGGCAGACTTTACAATGCAAGTTTTTTTAATTTCAGCAGTCTGTCTATAACAGTTTGGCCATTTCCACCAAATTACGTCAACTATTATAGCTACCCTTATTTTATAATTATAAATATTTTCACTTTTTTTATAGCAGACAGAGCCTGTCTAATTTTAAAATTTTTTTTATATAACAGTTCATATATATCAAATTAAATCAATTATGGGAACACCCTTTAATTTACTAATTTATATTGTACTCCTGCTGTTGATACGCTGCTGTCTGTCTATAACGTTTCAAAATTTTAGCCACCTACATCAAATTGCATCAAAAATCGGAAATCTATTTGATTTCAAGGTCTAATTTTTAAACTTGTCATCATAGCGTACTGGGCTTTGTGAAATTCAACCGTCTGTCTACCACTGTTCAAAAGTATGACCATAAACTTCCATTTAAATGAGCTATGGGGTACCCTTTAACCCAGAAAATGCGGCCTTATATTATATAGAAAACGTCTGCATACATTTGTAAATAATTTTTTGTCTAAAAACATGAAATTTCTTAAAAGAATAAAATTATTTTATATATGTAGATGCAACATTTTTTTACAGCGTAATATTTTAAGTTCCATTTTGAAAAACTCATAGTTGCTACTAGTTCACAGCCGGAAGCATATTTTATTTTATATGCAATATCAAATAAAAATTCACTTTTTATCGCAAAAACTCAAGTAAGTGCTAGGCTAAGGTGTAATATAAGTGCACTATTGCCTGTTGTAATAAACTGTTATAGTATTAACTTAAAAAAGCTTTATGTAATATAACAAGGCGTTAAGACTTATACATAAATTTTATATCGGAAAATATAAAATAAAACTGCCCTATAAAACGATGCATTTTCCCCACATATTTTTACAATAATAAACTTATATAATGTACTTAAAATCATAATCAGAAAGTATGTATTGGAGCATTTAATTATTTTAATGCAATTTTATTTCCCATATAGTATTGTAGTTTCATTAAAAATTTTATCTTTTTACAATGAAATTAAATATCTCGTCCGCGTTCGCTGTTAATCTGTTTTTATATATTTTTATGTTATACGTTTATTGCATAAATGTTAAAAATTTAATTACGATAATTTTTCATTAAATAAACCAAAAATTTGTTCAAGTCAAAATGAGGGTGAACTGTAATTCAGGATTTTTGTTTGTTTTCCTTGCACTTTAGCGCAAAAATTTCATTTTTGTTTTTCCGTAAACCGTCATTAATTAAAACGAATTTTTAACTATAAAAATAATTTAAATAAATTGCATATACGTAATTATACGAAAGAGATTACAATAATTTTCCTTATAAATTGTCATTAATTAATAATATTGCAAAATGGGCAATGTTAACAGAAAAATTCTGTGTATTATATTTCACAAAAAATTTTTACTATATTTTTTTCTGTACGCCGCAATATATTTATGTTGTTGGTGATCTCTTGATTTATTTATTAAATATTTAAAATACAAAGTTTGAAATAAATTGTTTGAGCTTATTTTTTAAGCTTTATAACTAAAAATCACCACAAAATTTTTGTAACAGTTGGTGTGTTTTTCACCACTACAAAGGATTTATTAATATTTAAACTCCTAATAACATTATTGTTACATATGTTTATTAAGCAAAATAAGCTTAGCTATTTTATTATTAATTTCACTTTACTGCGAATTAATTTTCTTATTCCAAGAAAGAGCTCATATTTTTATCAGCTGTACTTTTAATTATTATCTACAAAATTTTTCACAGCCAAACAGCTTAATTTATGAAAAATTAAAAATTTCTTATATAAAAATTATAGTATTTTTGTAAAAAAATTTTAAAGTAAAAGAAAAAAATTGCTTACGTTAACTTAAAAAAAAGTTGATTTTTTTATTAAGATATTCTGTTTAAAAAAAATAAGTCGTTTTAGGGTAAAAAGAGGAATTTTAAAAATCAAAAAATCGGAATTGAAATTACGGACTTCCAAAGTTTTAAAACGAAGAGAACTAATCAACATTCTTATCAGCAATAGGATTCATATATAAAAACATTAAGTATAAAAAGTAAAATACGAATGTTGAATTTCAATGGCCTAGAATTTTTTCCATATGTATTTGCAGGTAGTCTGATAGCCTCTTTAATAAGCTTTCCCGTGATACCCATATTGACCTAATCTAATCTTTTGAATACTTTCATAATTCTTTCGAATACTTTTTCTATTGTAGAGAGTCTGATATTTTTTTAAAAAGCTTTCCCGTGTAACCCATGAAAGTCAATTCCCTCACAAAATCCAAAAATGTTTGGAGCCCGTATCTCAGGTTCCTTTAAATGATATTTAGTTGTACCACCTACTAATTATTTTAAAACGTTTATCTATTATCTCCTAGCTAAGGTTTAAAAAATAAAAATATTGTTTTTTATTTATTTTTTCAATATTTCGCCACACCGTTGGGTGGCATCTTCAGGAAACAGGAAACAAAATTATTAAAACTATATGATTTTAAATACAAATTATAAATTCATTTGAAGATATTTGTCAAACTAACTCAAAAAAAAATGTTCAAAAAACAAAAAATTCAAACGTGTTATACATAAACATACATATAAAAAATTTTTCAATACTCAAAATACAAAATATTTAAATTATACAAAAAACAATATACATATACAAACACAAAAATTTTATATGATAAAAATGTTTAAACAATCAAGTTAGATACATTGTAACGTTTACTATTTTTTATGAACTAAATGTCTATAACACTGTGCAACATTATCAGTATCAGCTTTAAAGTTTATTCCTTTTGTTGTTGGAACTTTAATTATTTGTAACATCTCTAACATATACCGACGTTTATAATTATTTTCTATATTTAAAACTGATGCATCTTCAAAGTTAGGATGATGATTTAGACTGGTACAATGGGAAGATAATGCAGTTTTTTGAGTATTATTTACGTCCCTATGTCTTTGATCAGATTTATATCCAGCTATTCTAGTTTTAAGTTTATTCTTTGTTGTACCTACATATACTTTATTACAAAAAAGAACCATCTTTTATTACTAATTTTGTAAGTATTTTAAAATTGTTAAATATGATTTGCCCTTTTTGCAATAAAACATTTTTTTATATGAGCAAAGGAATGTATATGTTCCGGTGTGCTTACTAAAATTAGGTTTAATGGCGACGTCTCCATAATTATTTCTTGGGAAGCTCATAACGGGCTTATAATTTATTTGTAATATGTAACGCGTTCAATGGGTATTATTTTAAGTTTTCCTATGATTGATCCATTCTGCCATAAAGTGCTTGATATACAAACTACTTTTGTACCCAGGAAAACCTCCGAATAATAATGTTCATTTTGCTTTTGGTTTAAATTGTAAATTAATTGATATAATTTTATCAACATTTGTATATTTTAGGTTTATTAAAGGTGCCTTTAGACGATATGTGTTTCATACTTGACTTGTCAAATTTTTCATAACAATATATATATATATATATATATATATATATATATATATATATATATATATATATATATATATATATATATATATATATATATATATTGTATTAAATACATGCATAAAAATCATGTGACAAATTTTCAGTGGTGCAACTTTTTCTTTCTTTATTTATACCGTTTTAAAATAACCATAAAGTACAAAAGCAATTACATGCTGATTTTTAAATTGACAAGCCATATGTAAATTACATTTCGTTTAAAGGCACCTTAACCTGTTTTAAGTTTTTATAAAGCGGTAGTAATTATTTAATGGAAATTGAATTTGCCAAACAATAAAAAGAAAATTAAAATTGTTATTAACTATTCAAATGTATGTTGTTCTTCAGGCAAAATTTTTTTACTACCTTTTGTAAACTTTTAGTCTTTTTACGACTATTGCAGTACAATTATAATAGCTGGAGCAAGCATTGATTTATAACATTTAAAAACTTTTCATTTGAGCATTGTTTCCATCGTAAAATAATTAACCTTCTAGCACGACTTATTACTTTTTTAATTATCTCTAAGACTAAGTTATGATAAAAGTATAATACGGAAATTGACTTCTATCCCCAATTGCAGTTACAATGTGTTGCTCCATCTTGATCTAAGCGACTTTTAATAACATGTCAGTATTTACGTCCATAATTTGCCTTTCAAAACAAAGCTTTATGAATTTCGTGGTACTTAAATATGTTTTCTATGATTTTTAGAGAAAGGACATCAGGGTATTGTAAAAATAATTATGTACAGTCAAGTCCCGTTAATTCGTATCCCGATAATCGTAATTCCCGATGATTTGTAATAAACTGTCGGTCCCTTGAAAAAATCTAGTTAATTCGTTAAATTTCAAACATTTTGGTCCCCTAGCTAATTCTTAATTTTTTTTTAATTAAAATCTTCTTTACCTCTTATAAATCGTAATTGTTTGCTAACTACCACTAATAATTCGTAATAAAAACTACAAAAACCTGGACAGAATGATTTTTTTTTTTTGGTTTTTACTTGTGTGTGTGTGTATGTTGCATGAATAATAAAGAAAAATGGCAAACCGCACGCATAAATATCTGTCGGTGTTACAAAAATAACAAAGTATTTTTGCAGTCATTTACCAGAGAGAGAGAAAAGCAGACTTTACTAAGCAATTTGAAATTGCTCCATCAACTCTGAAATTCAATCCTTCAAAAAAAAGAAATTAATATGCAAAAATCTTCAAGCAGTAAGCTAAGGCGCGAAAAATTACCTGAATATCCAGAGCTTGAAAAGTCGTTAGTTTTATGATTAACACAGAGCCGCAGTCTAACATTACGATTAGTGGCCCATTACTATCGGAAAAATCAGTATATTTGGCAAAAAAGTTAAATCTAAATGATTTTAAATTAAGCAGTTGCTGGCTCGAACTCTTTAAAAACTGAATAAGATAACAATTAAAAACAAAGTTGCTGTAAAAGTTCGGCCGTTAATGAAAATATATGTTCAGAATGGAAAGAAAAACTTAATCGTTTATTTTATAATTATTTTTTATATTTATATTTTATAGCTTTATTATTTTATATTATCATTTATTTTATATATATTTTGTTTTTAACAGCAGATTGTTTTTAATAAATCAAAAAGTTTTATTTCCATTTAATTTTGCTCATTTAAATATAAATAATTTACAAAAAAAATCTTTCAATTTTTGTTTTTCTTTAGATTAGAATGAAAAAAATTTCATGATAATAATTTTTAAAAGAACTTCAAAAGAAATTTATAATTTTATCCGCAATAACTTATCAACGACAATAAAAGCGTAAATAATTTACAAAGTATAACATAAAGCCGCAAGTTTCTTATGAAGCAAATATGTAATAAGAATACAGCTGCTTGCTGTCTCAATTACTGAGAAACCTATAGATATTACAAAATATACTGGCAATAAAATACATCACTCTAATTGCGACTCTAAAGGGTGTTTCAAGATTCCAGTTTATCTGAAAATTGAGTTGTTTTTTCTAATTATTTTTTATTAATTTTCTTTTTTTTTGCACGTGATAGTATATTTATATGTTTATAAAAAATTTTGCTATATTCTCCTTTATTTGATTTGTAACATTAAGTTAAAAGTATGGTCTAATATTAAATGCTGTTCAAAATTTGCCGCAGACATCTAGGTTAAGTTTGGTTGAACGAAGAATAGAATTTTTCCTATTTTTATCTATCATACATAAACATAAGCCTCAACTAAGGCTTGTTGTGCACTCTTTTAAAAAACCTAAAAAGTCTTAAAAACTCTGCGCCCTCATAAAAAGTTTTGTTTTTTAATGAGTGAAATCTGGTATTGAAACACCTACAAATTGTAGGGTTCCAGTTCAGTACAGTGCCATAGTATCTTGATGTCCCCAATAGTAACTTTTTAACTGCTTTTGATTGCTTATACCATTTGGTGCAGTTTACCAATAACTTTGTATTCTCCTATTATTTTGAGGATCCCATTTAATTCACACAAGCTAATTGTTACGCCGAATCAATATTCGATTGTTTTACATATATTGAGGTAAATCAGATCTCTACCTTAATTCCCATAACCCTGAAAGGCTTTGCCAGTGACATTTTGAAAAAAGCTTTTTTTTTCAACAACGCCGTCTAGTTACTTGAATTTTTTTTTTCTCACAGTTAAAAAGTCTAAAAAATAATGCGAATAATTTTAAGTATTATTAAGTAATTAGAGCATTAATTAGTTCGAGATTTCGCCATATCTTAGAAAAAAAAACTAATGACAAGTTTAAATCTTCCTAATGTGCTGTAATACCCTTTATTAAAAAATAAGTTCCATAGAATTGTATCTTACACCCCGTGAAAAGTATTTAACAACTCACGTATATGGCGAATAAGCTCTATAAACAACAAACAGAAAGTACAAAAATGCCAAACAGGAAGTTGTTAACAGGAATAAATGTGTGGGTATATATGATAAATTCTTATGAGAAAAAAGTATACACAAAAAAGGTAGAATCACCCCGCAGCTATGAAAATGGAAAATACTGACATTTAACTAAAGATATAAATATTATTTAGCATCATAAAGTGATACATTGAGAAAGCATAAAATAAAAATAAAATTTATTTTTTTTTTTTATTTTATGAGATATGTGTTGTAAAAAATAAAATATTCTTTTATTTTTTTAAAATGTTTATTTGTAAAACTACTACTTGAACTGTATCGCCTCTATAAAAAAAATATTGCCTTAGCGTGTAAAGTTCTCTGGCCGAAGATTTAAGTGTAGACAGAAGATGACGTGTTGGTTATTATATCTTAGTATCTCGTAATGTTGAGTACTGAAACATTAACAATCAGCAGCAAAATATTGTCGTGTTTTCATTTTTTGTCATTTTCACGTTGTGTGTTATGAGGTTTTTCTTACAGCAAAATAATTTCATCCACTAAAGACTCACCGACATCATCAGGAAATAAAAGAAAATGAAAGTTAAAATAAAAATACAACTTCAGGAAATGAAGGAAAATGAAAGTATGAATCATTAAAAAAAAATTTTTTTTTAATAAAAATTTATAAAAAAATAAACGTGATTTTTAGACAATTTTAAGGCAAACGTATGTAGAAGCTTGTATTGAAAAATTATGGAATAAATTAATAGAAAAAAATTTAATTCTATGAAAAACATCTACAATAAAATAAAAACGTCAAGGAACTTAAAATCTTAAAAAGTGAAAAAAATATTTTTAAACAAATAAATATGGTTTGTAAGAGGGAAAAATTATAATGCGATTTATTGAAAGTATGCCCACTTTCAATAAATTGCATAGTGAGATTTCACATTAAAATTTTCGAGTGTGTAAGAAATCTCTCAAATCCACTTTTTGGTCTTTTAATACCCTTCACTACAGGTGAAAGAAGGTTTATATAAGTTTGTCGTTCCATTTGTAATTTCCAAAATATCTATTTCCGACCCCATAGCGAATATATATTATGAGTCCTCATGCATATCAAATTCGATTAAGCGATGTCCGTCCATCTATTCTTGCTGGGGTTGAAATCAACTTTACCAAGGCGCTAAATTAGTTTAAAAAAATTTAAATGTGCCAATCGATCAGACTTAGCTTCAAATATTTTGGTATCGAAAATAAGCGGACAAAACATCACGACTGCCTCTAATTTTTCAACATAATTGGGAAAAAAGGCAGCTTAGTGAAGTAACTCCAATCAAAATATAAAAAAAAAAACAAATATATGGCGCGATAGAAAATTAAAAACAAGAAAAAAAATGACAATTAAAAAAATGTCGCTCGCCCATTTATTTCGGGTTATGGGCCTCATAACTTTTTATTGAAAAGTTCGAACTTGCTCCATATTTTTCAAAAATTAATTAAATTTTTTTAAAATGCTTAACCCTCTGTGTCACCACATTTCACATTTTTTTGTTCGAGTTTTTATTATGGTTATCGTTAAAATGCCTTTGAAGAGATTCTTCAAAAAGTAATTAAATTTTTTAAAAATTCTTAACCCACTAAGAGTCAGTGACATTTTCTTGTAAAAAGGTTTTTTCTTTTAATTTTTATGTCTCTTTCGCCACATTTCATATTTTTTTGTTGGAGTTACTTGACTAAACTAGATATACATTTATGGTGAAGGGTATATAAGATTCGGCATAACTAAATACAGTACTCTTAGTTGATTTTTTTATATTTTTTTGTTTTTTTTTTCGGTAAGTCTTTAAGCAGTAAAAGTCGATAAGTGCGTAATCCAAAGCCTTTGTAATAAATATTTAATAAGGTTTTTTCCTAAACCCCTACCCTACTTTAAACGTATAATAGGGCGGAATATCAACATTTTTATATTTTACATTTTATTAACAATTGTAACAAGCTGGCCAGTTATTCATCTGTTTTTCTTTTTAACCATAAAGACCTTAAAGAAAAATAACATAAAAAAAATATAACTAATTTGCAGTGTTGGTGAGTAAAATTACTTTATATAAATAAAATTACTTACATAATGGGATTTTAAAATGCATCGCCGAATTTACGAGCGCCCGTCGTTCTAAAAATGTTAGTGGGATCACTTTACACTATTATACTGATTACTGTGATTTGTCAAATACCTGAGATTTAAAGAAAATATGACGGTACAAAAGAAAATGTTATATAAATGTCAAATAATACGGAAAGAATTTTACATCCCATTGTACAGCCTAATTTTGAAAATCTTTATAACACACTATGATTGGTACATGTGTTAAAATTTTTATCGTTTTCTGTAAGAATAAAATCAAATGATTAGTGTCTTGATATTTAAAAATTCTAACGTAACAATAAAGGCTGTTTCACACTATAATACCAAGTATAAAGACTTCTCAAATATCTAATTACATAAAACTTTTGCGAACTTTAAAAGCAATATACGATATTTTTAGACTGCTCACATTTAAACAAATTTGGTGTTCTTTTTTGAAAATAGTGTTTTAATTACAGAAAGTACAAACTTATTAAACATACTTTACTTTAGGTTAGGTTTGGTAATTATGTTGGAAGGGACGTTATTTGCAATTTTCCAATACTTACAAAATTTTTATTGTTTGCGGGGAAATCTTAAATGGAAAAATCATCTCACAAAAATATTCCTTATCGATTTTTCGCTTAATTGGCTATTAAAATAGATAATGGAATTATTAAAAAAATACTATCATATATATATAATGCTAATAACCAATGATATTTTAGACAAACCTTCAAGATATTTGTTGGTTGTTATTGCACTGGCCGCTTAGGCCAGATCATAAGCCTTTACCAACTTTTAAGTAAAGCCGAATATAGTTTTCTTTGAGTATATAAGCTCTACAAAACTAGAATTATTTTTGAAGGCCAAATCACCATTAGTTAATTTACACGCCAACTCTTAACGCAGACGTAATATGTGTTAGAAATTAACAAAAAAAAAAAAAAACTTGCAATAAAAAAATCGATGCCGTAAATCTCTCATTTTGTTTAAGTGAAAAAAAAAAATATGCAAAAGTACAATTCTAAAACAACATCATATCACATTTTTTTTTAGATTTTAAAAGTAAAGAACCTTCATGGCAACTTGTTGCCGTTGGCTACTTTTGCATCCACACTCTTACACCTACCACCGGAGCTACAAATTTTTTTATATAATAAAAAATAAATACTTAAAATAAAAATTATAAAATACAATACTGTATTTCTTTCAAAAATATAAAGTCTGTAACAGGAACCCCAACAAAACAAGCATCTAGTGAGTGTGTTAGAATTAATGTTTTATAAAAAAATGTGTACAACAACGTTACAATTTGTATGCTTATAAAAGAAAATTTGTTATACAATGAGGTGCCATAAAGGTGTCAATGATGCCGAAACCCACTGATGTTTATTATGATAACAATAACCAAAATGATGATGTCGTACTTGAGGCAGCAACGTAATACTCTTATAATATTGTTTTTTTTTTCATATTCTTTTACCTCTTAAGCATAGTCTTTGTTAGTTTTTATATAAAACTGCAGGTTGTACAACAATTTACCATCATTTTTTCTTAGGTTTTAAAAAGCAACAAATGCAAAGAGCATTAACAAACCGTCCAAAAGAAAATTATTGTAGCTTTTTCTTTTGAGTAACATAACAATGATTAAGATTTTTTTAATACTTTTTTAATTTACATTTGAAATTCAATTTTTATTCTAAAGGCACTTTTTGGCAGTCTTGATTTTTAATATTAGATAATTTATTAAGTTTAAGGTACACTTCTTGTTTGTTACATTTGTTTATTCTGTTGCAAAATAATACCTCAAATATTTTTTACATTTAACAATGTTGTTTAAATTAACTTTAAATGTAATTTCTCTAATAACACAGTTTTTGTATGTAACATGAAAACTTTTGTCTAGTATTGTATCAAGGAAGGATAAGGATAATAGAAATAAAATCAAAATTTTTCGTGAGCCCAAGTTTTATGTGTAAGGCTGGTACAAATATATTATTCAGCTGCACTAAGGGAGGATTTTTTATATTTTTTTATCCTGGAGTAAGAGATTCCCGTTTAGGTTAGTTTTTATTAACATTATGACTTTTGGGTTTCTGCTGTCCCACTCACAAGTAAAACAACAGAACTTTGTGTATCCTAGTTGTGATCCTAATATTAGGGCATTTACCTTTAAATCTCTACAAACTTTCTAGTTATGTTCGTTATATTGAATCTTATTTAAGATAAATTTAATTTCTATAAATAAATGACATTCTTCTGCCTTATATTCTACATCCAAAGCGATCATTAAGCCACAGATATTATTGCAATAAACTAACTGATCATCTTGCGAAAAAAAAACTTTTATCGTTTGATCTCGATTGTGAAAGTAACATACTTTTGTTTTTGGTTGTAAGTAATTCCATCGCGTTAATCAAGAGCACAAACTTCTTTTGAACAAATTTTGTAAACATGCCAAATCATTAAGGTCTCCTTCAGATAGTAGCTAAGGCTCATTCGACGAGGAACATTTTGGAAGTCAGGATCTAAAATTTCGTTTTCGATTGTTTGCATTGTAGTGGGCAAATCGGAACTTTAAGGTTGTTCTGGTATGGTTAGTTCCTCAATGTGAGGGACTGGTGTTTTTGCAGATGACAGATTTGGATACTTAGTTTTAATTTTTGTTTTAATTGTAATACCTTTTATATCAGTTAAACAGGAATGACAATCTTATGAGTAGTATGTTAATTCCGTCCAAATCATCAAAATTGCAAATGACATAGGTCGACATCGTTTTGCTCATCCATTGAGATGACCCACTCATGTAACACAACAGATATATGGAACCCACAATTTGTCTTGTTGGCCGATAGCAAAGCCAAAATATTGTTCACATAACTTGGTAACTAAAGGTGTCAAATTTCTTCGCTGAGTTTTAAAAGCAAATAATCCACACAAAACTTGTCAGGATCATTTATACACTTCCTTAACATTGTATGAGAATCACTTAACTATAAAACTATAAAAAAAACTACGCTTTTGAAATAGTTAATACTTCGAACGTGAAAATAAAACTAAAGCATTATTGATTTTAAATTTGTGAGTAAAACAAAAACAATACCTGATGGAATAAAAGTAATAATTATTTTTATATGAGGGTAGATAGGTAATTCAAAATTATTAAGCACCTTTCTTGTTACAACATTTTGTTGACCAGCTATCGCAAAAATACACACTAAGCTGGTTTATAGCTTATTTAAGGAATATCAGCTTTCAAATAATGAATAGCGAGCAATGTGAATTTAAATTTTATTTCAGAAACTTTTTGACATTTTTATGATATTGAGCCTTTTCTAACGATATTCGATAACCATTGTCGAAGTATTTTAAGAAATGAATTGTTTTAAATTAGCCTTAATTCACGTATATTTTTATTAAGAAAAAAATTATAATATTGATAAAGATTGCTTACTGCTGATTTTTAGTTTTGTATTCTAATATCTGAAATAAATTTATGTAAAGTCTAAGTATAGTCGTGCCTGCGGGTAAAAAACTCGAAAAAAAGTAGAGGTTTTTAGAATAACGCTTGTGAAGGCACATATTTAAAACATTCAAAATGCAATTTATATCAAACTATTTTTTTTACCTTTAAGATATTTGAAAAAATAATTTCAAGAATTTAAAACGTCAATAATTTTTAGTCAGACTTAAGTTTGTTAGCTTAAATTTTTTTTATTTATTAGGACATTTTATTTAAAAAAATTTGTTATTTTACAGAAAGCAAAGATAAAAATTTATACACAATTTTATGATTGTAGCTACATCAGCATTTAATTCTAAAGTGTATAATCTATACATATAATAAAACAGTACCGGGGTAATTTCTGTACATGAAATATTTTTTGAAAATTTTGATGTTGGTGTAGATAAAAATCGATATGGTATAGAAAACAAAATTTTTTGGAACTTTTGCCTGTCTATCTCTA
Source organism: Cistogaster globosa (assembly GCA_937654795.1). Classification (NCBI taxonomy): domain Eukaryota; kingdom Metazoa; phylum Arthropoda; class Insecta; order Diptera; family Tachinidae; genus Cistogaster; species Cistogaster globosa. The sequence goes on along the minus strand of OW569403.1, from coordinate 136,880,665 downwards.
TGTATGTGTTCGCCTAACGTTAAAACTTCTTTATGGAACTTAACCAAGTTTTGCGAGGAGGTCCCCTAGAACAGAATATAGAATCCTCGCTTTTTTTTTAAATGACATTTCGCCGGGAAACTAGAGATACGAAGTTGTAGGCACTACAATTCAAAATCACTAAACGCGGTTAAATTACAGAAAATAATAGTTGTATTTTATAAGCAATTTTTAATCAACAAATCAATAATCACTGCACAAACTATTGTAAAGTGTATAATATATAAATAAATCAGAGTAGTTGTGAGCACGCTGTTGCAGTTTTTATTATTATATTTTTTAAAACATTTAAGTTTTGAAATTAAATATATTAAATTTTAATTAAAATAAAAAAAAATAATTTTTATAAAATTAACTTTATTTCCTTTGTACGACATTTTATATTTCAAAAAATATTGAAATAATTGTGGTAAATATTTACACAGAAATTACTAGCAACATGTTTACAACTTCTAAGGAATGCGATGCTTTCTAATACTAAAAACAGCTTGCGAATAAACAAAAGCTTTTTTAAGATTTTGATTAGAAAATGTAATAGCAATAAATTTCTGCAAAACAATGCCTTTGAACTGATTCAAGCATCAATTTATTATCATGTATGTATTGACTGAAACTTATGTGAATAGAAATGCATTAAGGAATTAAAATAATTTTTTCTAATAATTTTTGCTAAAAAATTAAAACAACAAGGTTGTTGGTAGTTGTAAAGCCACATAAAAAGAATCTGCCTATAAGTTAAAAAAAAAACATAAATATTTTTTTAGATGAAAATAAAGTGCTGCATACGATTTAAGGCTACATGACATTATGTTTAAATGAACATATAAAAACATATATTTAAATGCCCATAAATATGTTTGTACTAATATGCATGTGTGTATATATAGTCAAACATACTGTTATTTATAATGGCAAAACTATAAAATGCAAATCGTTTGATGTTGTTTGCGGCAAAGCGCATTCAATTAGAGAGACACTTGTTTTGTTCAATCCGTTTGGGATAAATACATTGGAGAATAATCTAAAATTTCAGTAGATGTTTATATAAATTGTTTAAGGGCTTATGGTAAATTGAACATAAAATTATAAATATGAATAAGTTAAAGTAATCTTGATTTAGCAGTTATAATCGTATTCACAATTGTGAAAATTAAATATTGTTTTGAATTTTAAAGCAGCTACCTTTAAGATATACATACTACATACATAATTATTAGTTTAAATTGAAATTTATTTAAAATTGTTCTTTGCAAAATATTGATTAAAAAAATCAAAGAATTTAAAAACTGTTTTAATACTTTTCAAACGTCATTTAATTTTCTTTGATTTTAGTATAGTTTTTATACAAGTTTTAACACATAATTTTTGTTTTTCGCATCTTTTACTACCTGTTGCATTTAAGTTTATTAAGTTCTGTTTTTATGCATTTCTTTTTGTTTATTTTTTTTACATTTTCTGTTGCTAAATTTTTAAAGTCAAACATTTTTTGTTTGTAACACGAAACTTACACTTGGCTAAACTTTGTAATCTGATTTCTTTTCCATTGCCATTGAAAATGTGCTGTAGCATGTTGCTGATATTTTTCTCATCTGCTGCGTTTGTGTGTACACTTTTTTTGCTGAGAATGCGATGTTAAAATTTAAAATATCATCAGCTGTACTGAAGTATACTGACATTAAGTTTTAAAAGAGTTAGCAAATATTACTTTCACAGTTAAAAAAAAAAAATAAATAAATTACAACCACTTGAGTGAATGTAGTTGTCCAAAGTTCATTTACTTATAAAATAGAGAAAATATACGAAACAAAATTTATTCACATAATAAATTTGCATTGAGGGGGTGATATTTTTTCGTAAGTTTAAATTTGTAGGAACAAGATATTCTCAAAACTGTAACGAAAAAAAAAAAGTTTATGACTTAATCGCAAAATCCTTTCATCTTAGAAGTTATTGATAAATAAAGCCAGAGATCTTTTAAACAGCTTTTACGATATTTTTTTTTTTTTCTTAGGACTAATATTCAGGGGATAAATAAAACCTACCTTTGCAATGCGTTGTGTCAGAAGTAGGAAATTAGGTTGTGGTTAAAAGGATAGAGGGAGTAGTGCTTGTGGACATTTGACTTGAATTCTTGCACATTGAAAGTGACAGGAAAGACCTCTGCAAAAAGTTTATTCTACATATGAACTGTTGACTAAAAACCCAATTTTTTCTGTGATGCATAGTGCGATTCACTAGGCAATTGCCCAAAAAGGAGTACTCTTTTGATGTAGAGATAAGGTCGATCAGGTGAAGTAAAGTGAAGCAAAAAGCTTGTCTGGTTTTTGTTTTAAAAACGAGATTCTTATGCTCAAGATTCTTTATCCCCAATGTAACAGAAAATGCACGGGGAACTAAAAAAGTAAAACATTTTGCATTTACGAACGGACTTATGTTTAAACATAAAAAAAGATAATTTATTTTTTATACAAATTATTAAGTTTATCGTATAATGGTTTGCTCTTCGTCTCCATAATTGGGCATAAACTGCTGAAATGTATTTAATGAAAATTTAAAAAAATTTAGTAATCCAAATCTAGAAAATTTCACAGGATAAACATTGAAAAATAACACAAAGAATAATACAAAGAAGATTGAAATAAACACAAGATGGAAAAACAACCCACTATTAATTAATTTTTTTTTTTTTGAATTATACTTATGGGTAATTAAATTATATTGCAGGCTTACTAAGTAATTAAAAAAAAAAGTTAAACAAAAATTTATCAATATCCTTTTAAAGATATTTTGATAAATTTTTGCTTATACATTATACATACAATCTCGGCCAAATCGCAGATTTTTCAACAAACTTTAGTTGAGAGTAGTTAAAAAAAAGAAGAATTTAAAACTAGTCTAAATAACCTCTTTTTGTTTTGACCACCCGTATTGAAAGGCAATGTCTAAAACCCTAATAAAAAAACCTTTCCAAATATGAGAATGCAGTGAATTGGAAAAAAGGCAAATACTTTTTTGCTTTCACTTGCGGAGATGCTCTGTGCTACTTTCTGTTGGTTCTTACTTCCAAAAAGCGTAGTTAGGACAGACAACTGCAAATACCCCTTCCTTAAATAAAAAGGGAAACAAATACAATAAAAAATATAAAATTTAATTTTATTTACTTAAATAAGATTCGGAAGTTTATTTAGAAAAAAAGCGTAATAAAATACTTTGAAGCATTGATGTGGCCCAAAAAGTTTAATATTCAATGTATTCCACATACTGTGCCAATATTTATAAAAATCTAGCAGATAACCCTTTTTTCTTATAGATAAAAGTTAAATGGCACTTGTTTAAATATTAACTTTTGAGCTAGATTTTTTATTTTTGTAAATATTTAATTTTAAGGATTTTATATGATAAAAAAGAACTAGATTTAATTTAGTAAGAATTCTAAAATAAATAATCTTTGAATGTATGAGTGCAAAAAAAAAACCATATTCTTATTTTATTTTTAGCAAAAACCCTTAAATTTAATTTTAATTAAACTTAAATGTAAACACTAACTTTCAGTAGATTTTTTTCCCAACAAGAAATTTCTTAAATTACAAAAGGAAAAATTCTTGTTTTGGGTTACTGTTGGGGTTATATTACGACTGGTGAAACAGCAAACTAATTTTTTATTGAAATTTAGCACATAATTTAAAAGTTTTATTGATTTTGACAGTTTTTTTGGGTTATTGCTAAAAACGGAATTACAGCTTCGTCTGTAAGGCACTTCCAACAAAAAAATTATTTACGTTACTGATTAAAGGAGTAGAAGATTGGTACAACTTGCAACTACAGTTTGCAAATGCCAAATATATTAAATATTTCTTTTAAGCATGCGAAGAGCAATGCTAAGAGTAACTCATTATTAAGTAATGATTTGCATAAAACTAACATCATTAAAAGCAAGTAATGAAATTATGACAGATTTAAAAGTTATAAAAAATTTTTAAATGCAAAAACTTTTCAATGCATCTTTTTCTAAGCCTTTAAATGTTATTAAAATATCAATAAATTTCAGTATTATTTTTATTTTTTTTTTCTGTTTTTCATCAAGTTGTATTTCAATATCCATTAAGCATTAATAGATTTATATGACAAGTAATTTTGAATTTTGTCAAGAATTGATATTGATCTATCCTTAGCAGCTCAAAAAATAAGCTTTCGAAGTTTTAAATACTTTTTGCTTAAATATTGAAAATCCTTCCACTATTCGACAAGTTTGAATTTTTGACATCGCTTATTACATTTTATATAACCCGATCACTTGAGAAGATTCTGCTTCATATTAAATCTCTATTTAAAAATCTTATTCTGTTGAATCCACTAATTAAATTTGTTCACTTCTGAATTATTTTTATTGGCGGCTTTGCCAATGAAAATTCCTAGGAATATGAATTTTTACCCAATGTTTTCCAGCAACAAAAAAAAAAAAAAAAAAAAAAAACTCTTCCTTCAACTGTTTTGTATTTTCTAGCATGTTTATTTTTGAATGTTAAATTGTCTGGTTGTGACATTACACAATTATATAATCGCTAGTTCATCAATTAATAATAAATTTAGAGGATGAGTTTTATTAAACAATTAAAACAAACAACTACACCAAAAAGTAATAAAAGCTTTTTCATTTAATTTATATATTTGATTAAATAAAATAAAACTCTGAAAGGCATGAGATATTGCTTTCAACTTTCTTTGAAAATATCCAATAAGTACATCTAAAGAAGTATTCTCAGTGTTTAGTTTTGTTACAACGAAAATAAAAAAATCTTTTCAAAGCAATTATTTTTTTTAATTGCTAGGAAATTATTTAGTGGGATAAAATGATATTCTCTATGTTGACATTTAAGCAAACAATAAGTTTTTAATATAATTATCAAGTTTTTCAACAATAACCTTGTTTTCTACAACAAAATAAAAAATAAATTCATATGAAGTTCTTAGTGTTAAGAAGAGAACAGTGCGGAAATTATGAAACAAAAATGCAAACGTTAACTATAACTAAGCCGACAGATGTCGATTCTTTCATCAAAGTTTTTAGTAACGTTGCTGACAACTTCAAAAAATCACGCCTCCAAACCACATTGCCCACCATAAAGTGATACGTTGAATATGCAAATGTTTCTCAATATTCGCTTTAGGATTTTCAGAAGCTTAAGAGAGTCAATTTTGATACTTGCCGTACCCAATTAGGTGAAAAGGGAATTCATCAGAAAAAATAATTTGAAAAAAAAGTAACAGGCGTTTGTGCCTAATGAATTTTCTTATTGGATTTGAATAATTTAAATGAGTTTTTCGAGCGAAATTTAATTCATTTAATTATTCCTAATGCATCTACTAAATGTTAAAACTATCATGTTGTTGATGTACCCACAATTAAAAAGCACAATTTTTGTTGAAAACCCCGATAAATACTAACGTGTACAAGATCTCAGCTATTACTAAAATAAGTTTTTATGGCTAATACTTTGTTTTATACATGTTAAATTAATTAATATTAAATTAATAAGTGGGCTTTTATAAAATAATTTAATTTAGTATTAAAGCACATCAAATATTTTTCATACCTACTAGTCAACCTAAGATTTAAATTACAAAATCGAAAAAATATTTTAAAAAGAAATTTCTTAAACTTTTGGGGATTTTTTTTTTACATCAGACATTGTGCTATTGTGTTTTTGTATAAATATTAAATTTTGAAAAATAAATTTTTAATTTTCCAAAAAAAAAAAAAAAATAATAATAAATAAATAAAATATTTATTTGTTGTTTGTAAATTTTATGCATAGTTCAACAATATTCTATGTTCAGAATTCTATGTATACTGGTTAGTTGTCTCTAATAATCCCAACTTGAAGCCAGACGTGTTGTGTGTAACAATTATAAATACTTTAAGTGGAGCACATACATATGTATATGCATACATTTGAAAGATGTTCAGCTGTGCGATATAATTTTTCAGCTCTATGTCATAAATTTTACCAACTTTTTGATAAAATTTTTGTAAAACAAGAGCTCATTTTTTATTTCAATTCATTAGTTTAAATGTGTATGTAAAGTAATTGCGGATTTGTAATTTAGATTTCACATTTTAAATAGATTTAAATACATTCAACTTAAATAAGGGTTAAATTCTTTAAGAATTTATAAGGGTTTCCAATAAGTAATAATTATATTCAAAAATTTATTAGAAATCCTATATTCTACCGGTCACAGAATGTATGTTTTCCTATTAACTTTTGCAAAGAATTTTTTTTATTCCTATTCAAATATGGCTTAGGCCACAAAAATCCAATAGAAAAACCAATAATAAAATCAATGTGTATAAAAGGGCTTTGGAAGGTAATAAATTAACCCAACATAAAAGCTAAGGCAAAGGAAATGTACAAAAAGGAATTATGTAAAAGTCTTTATAAGAAATGAAAGGAAAAAAGAAGTTGTTAATCTGAACATTTAGGTTTTTAAGTATACAGAGAGAAAATATTTTTAATAATTGTAAAAGAATGATTATTTATGATAAATATAATTGATGGAAAACACTCTTTGTTTGCTGAGTAAGAAAAAGCAAGTCCAAATAAGAATTTTATACAAAAGAAAAAAGTGTTATAATGTTTTTAATATTGCTTCTTTGCAGTGATTCACAGTTTCGCATTATATTAAAATTCTAAGAAGAACAGCTAGAAATATTTTTTTGACCTCATATTGTTTTTTCAAATAATTTCATCTAATCAACTGTATGACTGTTGCATTTAACTTACAGCTTATTACAGCTTGTTTAATCGTAAAAATTCCACGAATGTTTTCTAGCAATCCCGAACATTTTTGTTATGTGTGTGGCGATATAACTTTAGCTTAAGCAAGTAAAATTATAATGTTATACAACGCTTTAGGGTGTAATATCTCTTTAAAAAAACATATGCTGGACTCTCATCTTAATTTCTTTCCGAAATATTTAAATGCTGTGCGCAACGAACAAGGCGAAAAGGCCATCAGTAGATTTCCTCAACGGAGAAGAGGGGCTTAGAAAATACCTTTGCTGCATTTTTAAGTGTTTGTATACAACGGCTCAAACGCTCCAAATTTTAATTTTATATTTGCTGTTATATCAGACTAAGCAATACAGGTTCTTTGTGAATTTCAGCTGACTGTCTGTAACAGTTGAAAGGTTTGGCCACATACATTTACTTACATCAACTATTGGCACACCCTTTAATTTCCAAATACAAATTTTATACGTGTTATTGTAGCGGACTTTTCAGTAAAGGTTCTTTGTAAATTTTTAACTATCTGGCTAAAACAGTTCAAAAATTAGGCTATATACATCATACTACCTTAACTATTGAGACACCCTTTAATTTATAATTTTAAATGTTTATACTTGTTATTATAACGGATATCCTATTCGATTTCTAATTTGTCTATAATGGTTCAAAAGATAGGCGCATATAAATTGATTTACGTCGCTTATGGAGACACACTTTAATTTTTAGATATATTTTGTATTACTTTTGGCCATAAGGAGCTATAGTTACACGCATTTTTTTTTGTTTTTTTTTTAAAAAAAATGTATTTTGTTTGAGGACACTCTATAATTTTCAATATTATGAATTTTAAAACAGGACCAATCTGTAAGCATAATCTATCAAATTACAAAAAAAAAAAAATTAAAATCGGTTTAGAATTGACTAAGTTCTGCTGGCATTAAAAAAAGCAATATTCAGTGGTTAAAAATATTAAATAAAGATTATATCTTGAAAAAAAATTATGTGTGAAACTTTAATTCCTTACACAAATTTTCACATCTTATTATGATTGTCCTTAAAACCGAAAAGGTAATTTTTACTCAGTGTACAATCAAATTAAAGTTAACTATTAAAACAAAAACGTAAAACAGATAAAAAAATGCCTCGTTTTACGTGTACAAACTAACATGCGTTTTCTTTAAAATGTTTGTGTCTGCTATTTGAAATTGCTTATATGAATGGATAAAGGTTTCCTGTTTTATATGTTTTGTGTGAGAAACCATTCATTAACATGTCACGTCAATGTAGAAGCAAACTATCTAATGGTTTGCTTATGATTTTTGTCTTAGCCTTAAATGAGCACAAAATACAAAACTATCACAAAAGTAAATATACATATATGGCAAAATCTAAAAAGGAACAAGCAAGACTTATTAGATGACAATACACATTAACAAAAAAGGACATACAATACGTTTGTAGTTTATTTGTGCAAAGGTTTTCTTGTATGTCTACGTAAACACCCATGTCAACTCAAGAAAAAAAAAAATTACCTAAAAACATGTACTCAACACATTCACGTAAAATATTAATAAGAAAATGAACGCAAAATAAAAGTATTCATTGGTAAGTCAATTAGTCGACTTAAATCGTTTTGACAAAACGCCCATTTTAATACATATACAAAAAAAAAAAAATACACATTTATATAGTATGCTTGTATTAATTATTATTTATTTACGAGGACTGCTATATATATTTCTGGCCTGGCAACACTGAGTGCTGCCAAGTGCAATCTGACATTTCCATTGGAAAGTTTGTAATTTTTAAGCATAATCGTACTCAAAACGTTTTGACGTACGACCATTATTTGTGTTGTTTACAGTGACTTGAAAAAATTAATATAGAATAAAATGGAATTAACTCGTGAACATTTTCGTGCCATCATTTTTCACAACTTTCGACGTGGATTATTACGACAAGAGTGCATTGATGAACTTAAATTTTGTATGGCGATGAAGCACCATCCTTTAGCACTGTAAAAAATTGGTATAATGAATTTAATCGTGGCCAAAGCTCGCTCAAAGACGAATTCCGTGAAGGTCGTCCAAAAACGGCTGTTGTGCCAGAGAACATTGATGCCGTGCGTAAACTCATAATGCAAGATCGACATCGACATTTCTTCCAACAGCATACATTCGATACTGCATGAACACCTGGCCGTAAAAAAGGTTTGTTCTCGTTGGATCCCGCACAATTTAAAAGTCGCTTAAAAAAGGCTCGTGTCGATTGGTGCAAAGAAATGTTGCAAAAATACGATTGCGATGCTTCAAAATACGTTTATAAGATAGTTACAGGTGACGAATCATGGATCTATGCGTATGAGCCCGAAACGAAACAACAACCGACCGTGTGGGTCTTCAAAAACGAGCAAAATCCAACGAGAGTTGTTCATGGAAGAAGCACTTCGAAGCAAATGGTCGCCTGTTTCTTCGGCAAAGCTGGTCATGTGGCGACTGTTCCGCTTGAGCAACGTAGGACGGTCACTTCTGAGTGGTACACTACAATTTGTTTGCCTGAAGTCATCGGAGAAATTCGAAAAACCAACAAGAGAAGACGAATCATTGTTCACCATGACAATGCGAGCTCTCACACATCGGCTTATACCAGAGCATTTTTGACCGGCCAAAACGTCGAATTTATGCGTCATCCGCCGTACAGCCCTGACTTGGCACCTAACGGCTTCTTCTTGTTTCCGCACATCAAGAAAAAATGCGTGGTCAAGGATTTTCGTCACCAGAAGAAGCTGTTGAAGTGTTTAAAAACCATGTTTTAGAGGTGTCTCAATCGGAGTGGAAAAAGTGCTTCGACAACTGGTTTGAGCCCACGCAAAAGTGTATAAATCATGCTGGAGAATACTTTGAAAAACAATAAAACCATTTTTGATTATAAATATTTGCATTTTCACTATTAGGCCAGAAATATGTAGAGCAGCCCTCGTATAAATAAATAGAAGATTTATAACCATTCTCTTTAATACTTCTTCATTTAACATTTACACGTATGCATGTGCAATTGTATATATTAACAAAACATATTGTTGACCACACACATCTTAAATATTTAATTCAAACAATTGACAAAGAGAAGAAAAAAAATATGTTTGTAGAAAACTAAAAAGTTAAAGGTTGTTTGGGTTAAACTAGGAAGAGAAGTCAAAAAGACAATATATAATTAAAGACAACTTTGTAGTATGAAAAGAAGACATATTGAACTAAATGAGGTTCAGTTCAATAGAAAGCATTAGATAATATAGAGATATATAATTCTGAATATGGTAAGGTAAAAAAGTATCATATTTTAAACCATAGTATAATATAAATCAGTTAAAATTGATTTTTAGCTTAGGATCATTTTATTTTAATTACTAAAAATTTTTGAAATTTTTGCGGACCTTATTCAAAGTAAACAAGAAATTTTATACACCAGCAGAATATAAAGCTATTTTTTATGGATGGCTACATCCTGCAACAGCATTCAGCATTCTTCTACCTTACGTTGTGTGCATTGCAAACATTGTCTATTAACCAAACTAATTTAATCATAATTAATTTGGTTAGACGAAGTTCAAATACAACAAAAGCATTTCTCGTTGTTCAATCTGCAATTCATCTTATACATTTGGTGCTTTTAGTTTTTTTATTAATAACTTAATTGTAATAATAACATTTTAGATTGCTTATATATAATAAAATTATTAATTTTACTAATAATAATTAAAATTTTTTAGCTCTATCAAAATTTGTGGACTTAATAATTTTCTCGGGAACTTACCTAAAAATTTTTATTGCCAGCATTGTGTTACGTACAACTGCTATTATTTGTTTAAGAAAATCTTTTTTACTTGTACATGACTGTACTAAAATCTGTCATAGTTTATTCCTTTAATTATTCAAACGTTAGTTACACAGCTGAATAAATAAAATATCTAAGAACATTTTGTGTGTTTTGCTATAAACACAAGTAAAGAAAATAAAAATTAAAAGGTTTTCTAATTGTATTGTCCTTATTATAGTTTTATCCACTTTGGTTTACTATATATGTCTGCTGTGTCAAGTTTAAAATAATAAAATTAAATATTTTACATAGAACAAAACCCTTCGTGTGTGAGTCAAACTCACACGTTACAAATTTCTTTATTTATTTTTTATCTCAGACTAGCACTTAGGGGATGACCCCTACTCAAGCAATGCTTTGTGCCAAAACTAAGAAGTTAGGTTAGGGAAGAGGGATAGAGCAAGACAATTGACTTGTATTTTCCAACTTTGAAAGTGACAGGAAAGACCTCTGTAAGAAGATGATTTCACATACGAACTGTTCGGCTAAAAAACGAATTATCTCTTTAACGCCTAGTGCGGTTCACTGTCCAATCGACCACAACTACCCTAATTATAAAGATTTAATAATTTATTACATAAAAAACTGTTTAAGCCATTCTCATATATTATTCATTTATATCTTTCTATTTGCTTTATTTCAGTTCAAAGACGTTCAAATCGTTAATCATTTCTGAGTGCATGAAATGAAATGAATATACAACCATTTACTAAGGTACGTTCTATCATGTAACAGAAAATTGAATTTTGTTGTTGAATGTTTGTTTTAGTTGTAAATAAACTAATATAATTATCACATGGGTTAAATAATAACAGTATTGAATAGAATAACAAGTTTTCCACTCATGAATTTAGTTGTTTACTTATTTTCGTGTTTTATATTTGTTGTTCTTATGGCTTTTGTTGAATTATAACTTTTTATTTAACACTTACACGGTTTCGAAATGGCGTGTTAACTTTAGAACAAGGGATTTATTTGACGTACAATAATACGAGGGATGTTTAGCTTCAAATGCTCTAGCATGTGCGACACAGCAAACAGCAGCTGTATATAACACCTGCTTAGTGCTTGAAAATTCCTGAGAAAATGGTTTTATTCTCAATACAACAAACACAAGGTTCAATCATGAAAGTTTAGAATATAGATGCGATAATAATATTGGGTGTAGTGAGTGATTTATTGTTTTTAGCATGCAAGACTCTAGGTTATCCAAAATTCAAATTAAAATGTAGCAACAATTTCTCTTTATATTGGTTATTATTTTCCAACTTATGATCAAAAAATTAAGCAAAATTACTAGTTAAAGGCCTTCAATATAAATCCACCACTTGATTATTTTAACTTCTCCACACCTGTCCCTCTTTCTTGTTACTTTTAGCGACTGTTAAATCCTTAAGAAAATATATTATAATTTCGCATGATAATTTAGAAACGTCTGAAGGTCGAACTTGTTGTTTTTATAGCTTGATACATTAAAAAGAAAACATAGATTAGTTGCAAAAAGATCGTGCAGAAGATGCTTAAGGAACAAACATTTTTTGAACCTTCAACAGTAAAGTTTTCTAGTGCTGTTAATTGTACATTCGCTTTTTTTTAAATTCTACTTTTATACATATTTTGATAAATGGTTGTCTAATGCACCACTAAAAGATTACAAAAGTTGTAACAGTATTAAATTTCTTAGAAAATTAAATAACATAATGCGTTACTAAAATAATTTCCTGTAAAGAAGACCGAAAGTTTGTTAGGGCCTTCCTACATTAAGGTAACGATATGTTTTACTAGACTATTTGCACGGCTTTCTCCTATTATTATTAGGACCACAGTCAGAAATGTCCGTTAAGGCTAATTTGGCATAAATCTTAAAGTGATTTTCAATATACCAAAGAATTCCATATTAATAGTGATAGAAAAATCCGTTTTTGTTGTTTATGGATCGTAAATAGAAAGGGAGGCCTAAATTGTTAAAAAAAACCATTTGGATGGAACTTTCTATAGAGAGAAAAGTTCCTGCCCCAATCGCAATTATCCGTGCAATGTTGTCATGCACAGTAAGAGAAGTATTGAGTGAAATGGATTAGACATACAGTTTGTGTGTTGGTTTAACTCTTTTCAATAAAATCTTACAGGCAAATTCAAGATAATCCTAATCTTACGTCTGCAAAATAGTGTTTAGAACTCTTGTGGTTTTTATGAAAAAAAGAAAAAAATGCGTTTCGTACCTAGAAGGACATATTCATTATTGTTTTTTTTTTTTCGTTGAAATTCAGGTAATATTCTAACGAAAAAAAAATATCGTAAAAGTTAATTAAAAAAGTCCCTAACAACCTTCGTAGAAATATAAAAAAATAAGTGAAATAGAAACCAAAAATTTGAGGAAAAAAATCTGACTAAATTGCATTGAACTTACTAAACATGAAATTGCTAAAGTTTTTCATTCTGAATAATGTTGAAAGGGAATTCAAAAGCAAACTACATATCTTCAAAATAGTTAATTTCTTTAGAAGACGAATAACAATAAAAGAAAAATGATAATAAGTTGTATGAAAAAAAATACATTTTGGCATATTGATAGACAAGACAAAAGCTAATATCTACAAAGATGTTAAAAGCGTAAAAAGAAAATAGAAAAGCAAAATGTATAATTAAAATCAGCTTATTCAAAAACATGCAATCTTCGTTATAATATTATCTTAATACAAATTAAATGAAATTAAATAAAAAAAAACTTTTAACACAAAAGGAACGTTTTAGTTAATTAATTTAATTAAAATGATACAAACAGTACAGCACGTGCAATACACTCACAGATGTGAAGTAATAAAATCAGCTAATTGTTATTTAGCAAAGTTAAACTATTATTTAGACAATTATAATAGATTAGAATAGAATATTGAAAATCTTATTTCCGTAAGCTTCTACTGTAATTAACTTTACGATAATTCTTATTTTATGATTTATCTGGCCACTAATTCAGAGAAACATGCTATGCGTTAAATAAAACTGGTCATAATAATTTTAAACTTCTATCCTGCTTTTTGCTAGTAAATTTATAATATAATCTCGAATAACTTCTGTGTAAATTATTTAAAGTTTATAATCATAAATATCACAACGTTCCTTTATAAAACTTTCATGATTAGAAACTTAAATCCCACGTCCAGTAATATAGACAAAACATGCCAAAACTATTTGAAAAATTATTAACAAATATGCTCAACCCTGTTTAAAGCATGGTGATGATGTGATACAAATAATTTTTTGGTAAGAAAAAAATAAAGTGAAACAAGTAAGAGGACAGATAAAAATTTTCTAAGTATATAGATTTTTAGCAGAATATTTATTGATATAAAAACAATTATTATTTTTTTCCTTACTTACTTGCTTTCATGATTTTTTACTTATAATTTATTAAAAGAAGGAGTGACATGAAAAACATAAACACGATATTTTTCTCCAGTAGCAAACCCCTGAGATTTATTGCACTTTTGGGATTCACTGGCTGTCAAGTTTGATTCCGTTAATCGTCGGCCTTAAAACTAATTTCAATTATCAGTATCCTTTAATAATCTCTCTTCTGTATAAATATAAGATAATTAGGAAATGAAGATAAAAATACAGTTTTGTGCTCAAAATTATTTTTACTATATTTAAAGAAATGGTTCTAAAAACAAATCTTTCAATCCATAAGATACAAGTCAATTTTTGGAAATTCCAAGCGCAATAAAATTAGAGCCCTTCATACTATTTAACTTATTGATTTAAAATGATACCAGAAACATGTAAATATGATAGAAACACTTAATTTATTTTTAAGAGACTGAAGAAAGAAGTAATTCTGCTAAATTTTTGGTGTTAAATTTTTTTTTATGTATTTTGAGAATATTTCACGTGAAATGTTGAACGGAGTTTTAGCTCTAAGTGAGAATATATTTATTCTGAACCATCAACTGGGGATCAGAAGACAACAAAGCATTATTAAATTGTGGTATTAAAAATTAAGCATTTCATAGTATAAAAATACTTTTTATTTAAATTAGAACAACACTCACCTGAAGTCGCAGCTGTTTAATTAAAGGGAAGATTGAATAAGAAAGCCTTTAGAGACCTAATCTCCGCTATGCATAACGAATCAGAATATATCAATCTTATAAAGTCGAAAATAGCTATTGTAGAAATTGCAGACGGAATGAAAACTTTTCACCTCTGGTGAATGGTAAACAAATTTCACAGGCTTGAATATATGCATATTTGAAAAAATATTTTTAATGATGCCAAAATTTACATCAACAAGTGGCAGACACCAGCTTAATATGATTTATTTTCTGCGACGCTAAATTTATCTGTTTATTTTATAAACATTATTTACTAAACGAAATTTCACACTGTACACAAAATAATTAAAATGAATTATTGCATAAAAGCTTAATTTATGAGAAAACCATTCACCTGTTCTTCTGTTGCTAGAGGTTTAGTCACAGATTTGATTGTTATTTCTACTGAAAAGATATTCTTGTGTCATGAACAATTTCTAATTTATTCGATTAGAAGTTTCAATATCGGCAGAGACTGAATTTTGTTCTTATTAATAAGTAAAAAGAACCAAACAAACTTAAACTTAATATATATATTTCCATTCTGAAAATTCCTGTATATTATATATGTTATTGAAGTACGAAGTATTCTCCAGCGGAAAAATACTAATAATATGGCGCTGCATGATTGATAATCTGATATAAATCTCTAATTTTATGCTCGGGCCTACTCCCTGTGGAATGTCATAGTGTCCGAGGACATAATACCCATGGACATTTGTCGCTTTGGAAAACGTTGTAATCTTCATGTTCATGTGCTTTTAATTAAAGACCTAACGTCACTCATGAAGGATTCATAATGTTCGTATTTTTAATAACAACGGGTTCGCTTGCCAAAGATTTCCATCATAGCCGGTATTCGACTGGGCGCAAGGATTTTTCCTCTATGGTTTACCAACACCGTCTTCGCTCACCAGAGATTTCCTGCATAGACGGCCTTCAGCCGAGCATAAAGATGTTTTAACTACGGTGTTACTAACACCGGCTTCACTTACCAACGATTTTTTGTAAATGTTGCATTTTTCTTATATAAAATACCATAAACATATCTACAATATGAATGGAAATAATGACTCTACGTTGATTGAACTTATGACTTTGAAGTAATGACGAATTCTTTATTGAAATTACCAAGCGGTAAAATAATAAGAAATTTACGAAAATAAACAATTATGCCGAGGAACTTAATTTGGCCGCTTCACATCAAAAATCTGCTTTTAAGTAATAAACTTGTTGCACAATCTAGAGGTAATAAACTTAAGCTGTATAATTTACTTTATAAATTTGATTTTAAAAACAAAACGTTTTTTATAATTATAATTTTTTTTTTTTATATTTTTTAAAAATGTGTTAAAAATAGAACCACAAAACGAATATAATAAAAAATGTCAGTTAACTAAGTATTAAATCACTTTTGCTCATTCTGCTCTACTCATATTACAAAGACTTTATTTTACTAAATTAAGTATATAAGAGAAAAAGCAATTAAGTTTTTTTTTCAGAAAAACTTACGCAAAAAGATCAAAGTTTAATAAACTAAGGGAGTGCTCAAATGGTGTGAAATTTTGGTAATGCTAACAAAGTGACAGTTTTGACACTTAGTTTCTTAAAATATTCGTAGTTGATGCATATGCAATAATTACATTGAATTCAATTTCGCTCATAAAATTTGTTAAAATAATTAAACTCCACTGCAAATTTTTTTTTTCAGGAACACCCAGCTAGTTTTCTGAAAAAATTTGTTTTTTATTTTGAAGCTGCCAAAAAGTGATTAAAAACTTTGATGAAAGAATCGACAGCTATCAGCGTGGTCATGGTGGACATATGCGAGACATTATTTTTTATATATAATTGCCGAATTTTTCTCTTCGTTATATAATAAATCTAAATTATCTTCATCTAAATTTTTTATTTGTTTTAGTAATCAAAGTTGTTTATGAAAAAACCAATAGCTACGAGTATTCCTTTTAAGACGCTGTAATAAAAAATTTTATTTTACTCAAGAAAATTAAAAAATCGTTTTTAATAAATTAGTAATAATCGCGTTTTTATTAATTCTTAAAATTTTGTTGTTCAAATTTTAATTATTTTATGTTATTTTTAATCTTAAAATTTACACATATTCATTTTATTTCCGTTTAATGTAAGCAGTTTAAAATCAAAAGTGTAACTGCTCATATAAGCAACATTAAAGCAAGGTGAACGTAAAATAAAAATATATAATAATCTCACTTTTATTATATATTTTTATTTTACGTTCACCTTGCTTTAATGTTGCTTATATGAGCAGTTACACATTTGATTTTAAACTTTTTTTTTTAAATTTTATCTTCAAAATATTATTTCCATATGTTTTATTTTTATAGCTTTACACATATTAAAACTATTATCATCAAATTCAAATATAGTTGGTCTTCGTGCTCAGGGATATGTTCCATATATTTGAATATTATTTTATCGCAAGCAACTTAACCAGAAATAAGCATAAAAGGTCATAAAAATTAACAAATGTTTAAGAACGCATGCATAAAGTTGGTATTGCTTTAAGCTTTTAAGTTAAATGGCAGGAAACTCGTAAGGAATTTCACTATAAAAACAGGAAATACATTTCAAGAAGTGCAAAAGTGTTTATTGGAGATTTCCTCTTCTATAACGGCTTTCATGTTTGTGCTGCTAAGTTTTAAAAAACAAACGATTTTAAAGTATACGACCGTAAACACAGGAGTCATTTTATAAGATTTAATTTTTTTATTGGGTGTATAATGTTGGTCGTGATAAGTTTTTAAAGAAACTTAAGCATGAAGTATTTTAAGACTGATTTGCTTATATATTAGTAAGCTTTACTTCATGAGAAATTTTTAATTTGCTCTGCAGACTGTGATTTTTTTACCTTAAAGGGTACGCAATTGATACTTATGAATTAGATATTTTCAATTGAAATTAACATTTATTTCTTTACAACTCTATTAAGAAAAGGTATTTTTAGTGCTTATTTAAAAGATTGAGCCCGTAGGGCATTAACTTCGTAGGTTACATGAAACCAAAAATTCGTCTTATGTGCTCGTTCTACTGCTGAGTAACATAGCTTTATATATTAGAACAATTTTAGGTAAATTGGATTATTCTGGGGGTATATTATAGAACTCTCTAATATTTTATGTTTATTTTTACCTTAAAGTCATGGTTAGTCACAGGTTAAATATAATATGGTCAATGTATATCTATTCCTTTGTAATCTCTGTAAACCACTCTTTTAGATGGGTCTATCTAGGGAGGGTTACGCCACATTCAAAACAGATTTAGGATCTTTTTGTATGAGCTGTAAAGTAAATAAAAAACAAAAAGAATATGTAAATAAGCCAAAGAGATTAAAATATATCTCATTCGCTTTTGATTTTTATAGGAAATTTCCACATACTACGAGGCTTCCAATTAATTAAAATTTATTAATATCGTCAGAATAGAAAATAACATTAATATATTTACTTAATGAAGACTGCACTTACTCACAACTAGTTTTTGGGCTTCGTTTCTAATTCAAGTAACGTTGATTATTTCTGTAGGCTGTAGAGGTAGCTGTCATTAATATCTCACAAAATAAGATTTTCATTTTCACTTCGATCCATAAATAAATAAACTTAATTATTAAACAAGACTTGAACCATTCTTTGAATTAAGTGTTTAACTTACTTTTAATTTGTTTGAATTTTAATATTAATTAAAAATGATAACGAAGTGGACATTATAATATAATTACGAACTTTTCATTTTGAAACTCGAAACGCCAGGAGGAAAATATTTGTATAGGAAATAATTTCTTTAAAATTAAAATTTCAAGAACCTTTGCGGCTTTTTAAACAAAAAATATTAGATAAAACGATTTAATTTTTATTTTCGTGAACCTTGTTTAAGACATGCTTTGAGCATTTTTTTTTTGCAAATTTTTTTTTGTACAATTTTTTTAAGCTATTTTCAGCGTTTTAAATATTAAACGATCTAAGCATTTAAAAACCGTTTTTTATTATATTTCTCTATAGTATTTTTGAGTTTCGTTATTATTGTTGGCAACAGTTTACAGCTGTTAAGCCTCTAAAATATAAATTTGTAATTCGTGTTGAATATTCATTTTATTAATCAGTTTTTTTTCTCCAACGAATATATTCCAACTGCGAATAAAACTAAAATACCTTAAATATCATAAGCCTCTTATTTATTTATTTTTTTCTTATTCTACAGTGATTTTTTTATATTCTTCCAAAAAACAAAATTCTGAAGGTAAAGCTGCTTAATGCTTCAATAAACGTGAAAATAAGATAATTTATAGATATTTTTAATGTTCTTGCAAAATATATTATAATAACCGCTTTTCGCTTTAGTTCATCTGTTATCACCAAATGCATTTTTATCCTTTAAGGCTTAAAAACTCAATACATTTTTTATCCCGTTCAATCGATAGAATTTATTACCATCGTTAATAATGACATAAGAAATATAAGAAACTTACCATCATCTTTAGGAAATATTTACAAAAAAAATTTATTTTTTTTGATTTCAAACTGTACAAGAAACTAATTTTATAAACGATAAATAATAAATGTAAAAAAAAACTATTTATTTCTTAAAACCTTCTTATTATACAGCCTTAAGTATACTTTAAAACAAATGGTTAATAGCAACGCTAAGCTGATTAGATTCAGATAATTTGGACACTTTTTCTTGTTTAAATATGCTAACTTTCAACTTTATATGAATAATGTGAATACCTTCGCATGAATACTCATTCTCTGATCAAACTGTTTTAAATTGAAGCTAAGAACTTGAGCAAGAAATAATTGTCAAAATGTGTTGTAATTAAATATTTACTAATTATTTACTTGGTAAGATAAGAAAAAAATGGCTATAAAAATAAAAAATTTAAGAGTAGTGCGAAATGTAAATCACTGAACAGAAAGACAAAAATCCATAAACATAAAAACTTGCCAAAGATTCTTTAAGGAAAACTTGTTATAAAAATGATTAGAAATATGAGCAGTTCTTGTGACGCTTAGATAGACTTAATTTTTCAATAATTCCTCTAAACAATGTCTTTCTGTAACACTTGAAAAATACACATAATATTTAAATCTGTATCTGCTATAAAAAAACGTATAATATGGGAAATTAAAGGGTGTTTCAAGAAGTGATGTTATTTGAAGTTTATTGCCTTATATTTTAAAAAGCTATAGTTATACAGTTAAAATTTTTCCAGAATATGGATATAAAAGTCTTCTTTAATCATGATAAAAAATTTAAAATTAAAGGATGCGCCCTTAAGTCATATTATTGCATATTTATGGCCTTATCTCTTGTAATGCTATAGATAGACATTTAAAAATTTAACAAAGTGTAAAAGAATATGTACACTGCTATAAATTGAAAGAAAAAAATAAAGGGTGTCCTAAAGCTAATGTAGAATGTCTTATGTAGCCCTATCTTTTGAAGCGAATATTTAAAAAATATGAATGTGTGCTTCTATATCCGCTATAACATTCAATATAAATACGTTCATTTTTAAATTAAAGGGTGGCCCTATGGGTTGCAATTTGACTTATATTTTGAACAGTTATACAATAAACTACTTTAGGGGCTACCTTAGTATTATTTTTATGTTCAATTTTCTTTATTTTTTTATTTACTACGGTTATAATCTTAACATTTTTGTTTTATTTTATGTTAATTTAAATATGATTTAAATCACTGACATAATTAATCTTCTGCAGCTGTCATAGAATGAATGTATTTTAAATGATTCTATTTTTTCCATTTTCTATTTTTATAATTTATTTTTTTCTTAACAGGTTTTATAAAAAAAAATCCATTTTTTTTTTTTAGTTATTTTTGGTTATTTTGAACATTTTTTCTTTTAACTTAACAAACCAAAAAATGTCTAGTTGGTGTTTTTATTTTATTTATATTATTACTTCTTTTTATGGCTTGAAAAAGTTAACGACACTGGCCCTTTAATGTTTGATACAAAAGACCCATTAACACACTTTGTACTTTTTATTTTCATATTTTTTTAAGAACAAATAAATACCAACGGTTAGTTCATACTTTCTTTCTTTCTGGGTAGTGTTGTATTCAAGAAATATTTTAAAAATACTAGCTTGTTGTTAAAAGTTGTAATCTTCTTGCCAGGAATTATATTTTCATTTTGCATTTTTTTCATTTTATTTTATTTGCAGTTTAAGTTTGCTATATTTCTATTGTTCAACTATAAAAATTTATAGCATGCTGGTAATTGTAATTGTATTTGTAATTTAAGTTGAAAAATAATATTTTACTTTTTATTTTTAGTCTAAGGGTAATTGAATTTTAATAATGACCGAACAGTTTACTAAATGAGCTTAAAATAATTTGAAGCATAGCATAAAGCAAAAAAATTTATAAACAATTCCATACTTGTAAAAACGGATCATAGGAGATATTAAAAAAATTATCCTGTTGAAAGGTTTTAATCATGCTTCTAGATTGTTAGTTCTATATTTAAAAGTGTACCCAACTAATAAACTTCTATTAGCGTGTGCGTATTGAAAATCTACTTCATTAAGGGGTTGTAAAGTCTTTAAATTCTTACACATTTTTCTCTGTCAACTCTTAGCTTATCGCCTTATTATCTTCTAATATGCTTTTTGTTTTTATAGGATTTAGCACTTTGATTTCGAAGCATGTGACTGCAAGTCACAAAAGCTACAAGATTTTTTTATTTATTTTGCTTTAATAAGTATTCCTTTAGGTTAACAAAACAGTGCTCACTTTCGCTTAATTATTTTTGTAAGGAAATTAAACGTCTTCGAAATTGAACAGTTTTCATTGTTAAAGATTGTAAAAATAATATCATTTTCAGAGAAAAATTCATGTATATGTATAATATTGACGTGTAAAGAGGTCTAGTTACGCCCACAAAACTGCAAGTCGACTTCTTTTCATATTTCATTAGCATCCGATGTTATTTTCTCTTTTTGTGACTGCAACTAGGTCAAGTAATGGTCGGTGACTTTGTTTACTCGAACATCCTTTCCTAATCATTTTGTAATTCACAATTCTGCAAAACACACTGCTTGCTGAGAAAAATATAACATGGTTTTCTATTACCAGAACATTTTATTAATTTAATATTTCGTTTTAATTAATAATTTGGTTGTGTATTATGGGCAGAGTTATAACTGAAAACTAAACTTTGTAACAGAAATTTTAATTTTTTTTATTAAATTATGTCAATTTGTGTTAAAACATTTATTTGTTTTTTTAAATTTTCTCATTAAGTTTGCTTAACAATATTATTCAGGTATACTTGCCGCTTAGCCCTTCTCTCATGTAAGATTATTTAGTTACTTGAAAACAGCAAAAACTTACAGCATAAATATGCAATGAATGAATGTGTTTTTTTAATGTTGAGCATTTGAAAACAGAAAAAGAAAATGAATTGTTTATACTCGAATGAATTGTGGTTAAAGTTTAAAATGTCTAAAAAGATAAAACTTAAGTATTCTTTTACACTCTTTAGCTGTTGTTAAGGAGCCTATTAAATTTCTCCATCTGTTTGTAACGCAACAAATTATTCTTAAAATTAATGTTATTAATTTATTTGCATTGCCTGGGAATAGAAGAAAAACAGTGTCTTTAAAGTAAATTATGTATGTAAATCCAAATTGTTTAATTTTTTTTTTTTTTTCAAACGGATATTAGTCGGCATTTTTGAATTTCTGTATAGCAATTAATAAATTTTTCTTTTCAATTTTCCATTGAAAAATAATCAAAATTAAATTTTGCCGAATATTTTTATTTCTCTGAAATATGTTTTCGTATTCAAACCGGAGGTATCTAAACTTACACTAAAATACTTTTGCGATTTTGTGCCTTCAAAATACTTTGGCACTTTATTAGAAATATACAATTGCCTTACAGTACTTTTCCGATTCCTTTTTTTTCGAAATGTTAGAGCTCTTCAGTGAAACTATCTGTCCCCTGCCAAAATTCAAAAGTAAAATTTTTACTTGCCGCTGACTTATCATAAAGTTAAATGGTAGCGAACGGTATTATTTTGACCAGCAAATTTTTTTGCAATATTTTCCAATTTATTGGGGTAATTGTTAAGGAGCAAGGCCAAATACGCCAAAAAAATATACCAAAAATTTTAACAAAAATCGAGCTGAATAATTTTTTACTTTTTCTACAATCAAATGTGGCGCATGTGAATAGAATAAAATACAAAACAAGCTAGCAGCTGCGTTAGCAAAGGTGTATGAGTATTTGTTAAATACAAGATCATGCGTAGACTTATAAAAGTATCAAAAATGGTCGAAACTGTAGAAATGTTAATGCAAACTGAAGAAAAAAAGTTAATTGCACTGTAAATAAAAAAAAAATATATAATTTCTGCATTAAGTCAACATCAGTATCATTTAATTTAATTTAAAAATCAGGGTGATTTTTCTAAATTCCAAAGAACTCTGATGCATTAACGTAAATGAGTTTTTCTTTTAGTAATTTCTCGTGCATTTTTTTAATCAATAAATGCGGCAATTAGAAAGGTTTACACAACTATCATTTTTTAAATTTCTTTATTCGCACATTTAGAGGGCTTCAAAAGCTTGTGTGCAGATCCGACATGTTTCGATCTTAGTATTTAAATGTTTTTTTTTAGACTTCATATGTTTGTCTTATCGTCAATTAACCAGATTTTACAAAATTTCTGTGATTGTAAAGTTTATCAGTCTACATCGATATCACAAAGACTTTTGGTCAAACATTTCATCAATTTTTTATCTGCCATAACCATAGCACACATGAAAATGCTGTATTATCTTCAGTAATTCTATATTTACACTTACTTTATAGCCCAACTGGCAGACTTTGTTTTACAAAGGTCATCAACACTTAACTGCACGAATGGTGGCGAATTAAAAGAAGTCTTTAAATATTTTTTATTTAAATCGACAGTATATTTTTAATCCTAAAGTTGGGAACAAAAGTTTTTTTCAAATATTTATCACTTCTTTTTTTAATATAAAAGGGAGAAGTTGTAGAAAGAATTCACATCTTTTTTATGGTAATTTTGATCATTTACGCCAGAAAATACTAAACGGTCTTTATCTACTTTTATTGCAAAAGTATAATAACAGCAAGAACAAAAAGAAAGGGAATAAAATTTAATGAAGCTTTTGAATAAATGCTTTCATTTTAACAAATTTCTCTATCGTAAGGTCTATGTACAGAATCGTTTTTAAAGTCATTTTTGTGTTATCCTGTCCCTTAATTTTATTATTTAAATAAAAGTAACATTAAGTGTAATTCTTCCACAAAATAATTAGAAAAAAAATCCTATAAAAGTTTTATCAGTGGAGTCTTAAAATTAATTCAAGTGTAACAAAATATATTTGTCGCCAATATAAGAATAATTATTTGATGATTTGTGTTTAGAGCCATAACTGTTTATTTACATCGATTTCAAAAAGTTCATATTTTCTCTTTGTTAGTTGATGGCAAACACAAGAGGCTAAAGAAAAAGTTGTTAAATAATTTGAAAAAATTGCTCTAAACGCTTTTAATAATTATTGCATACCATTAACAATTATATTAAATTAAAAATAGTAATATGTTATTTTTTTTTTGGCGGGGTGGTTTGTTGAAGTAACACACATAGTGGGTATAAAGGGCAAACTACAATAAATGTTGTACTGGAAGCTCGGAAAATATCTAAATAAGCGTTTAAAAAAGCCATAAAACTCTACAATGTTTATAAATTATATAAAATGTAAAGATACTCAAATTATTTTATGATGTAAACGTTTGATATATAAAATTGTCGTTTATAGATAGATAAATGATTAATAAAAGTGGAATTCACTCTTAGTAAACCCACTTAATAGAACCGAAAACAGAAAGTTAATGGCTAGATTGGCCTTTAAATAACCAAATGGTCTTTGATGTTTGATATATATGAAAGTATAGCAAAGGCGAATTCATAATATGCGAATTCATAGCGACAAAAAAAGAAGACTGTGCAAGAAATATGTACTTTTATTTTTGTACAAATCATCTTTGAGTGTCAAAAATAAAGAACTAAAATAGAAAACTAAGTTTTGGCACTCGAAGTAAAAAAAATCAAAAGCACAAAAAATTTTTACCTGGGCTTTCAAGACCACCTGTTATTAATTTTTCTTGAGTAAATCTAAGCAAAAATTAAGAAGTTTCAAAAAAACTTTCCATGAAGTAATATGTCACTAGTCTTTCTATCGCCTTTGATGTATTCGTATCTTAAGATCTTACGAACCTAACTTCTACTTTTTTTTAACAATTTAATCGTTTTTGTAGTAGTTTCACCTTTTTCAACTTTTAATCCAATATTATTTAATATTTATATTTCTTTATATAAAACATAAAACTTTGTCTTTCAAACGCCACCAACAGGCATAAAATCCTTTAATCCTCGTACACTTGTAATACAACTGGTTTTGCAGACACACAAACACTTATGCGATTATCTAAATACAAAACTGTAGACATCACACGTACTAAGGTTTATAAAAGCATACATGAATATTCTTATTTCCTTCTTGTGTTGAATTTTCAACATCTTTTTGCAAAAGAAAAATATTTCCAAATTGTATGTAGAATTATCTTCACCTAAACTCTACTAAAACTGCTAAATTTCTGTACAATAGTGGCACTTTAAGTGTTGGTTTTTAACAATTCATATATATAATGGATTTTCTCATGCCCACTGGGATAAAAAAAGGTAAGAGTCTGTATAGCTTGGATGGTTGTTTCACTAGTCTTACGTTTGGTGTCGCTTCATATACAGGAATCTCACAACGTAAACAGTTTATAATGTGTTTTCGTACTTTGGTACCTATTTCTTTTCTTGAGACACGTATAATTTGGTACTCGAAGATAACTTTAAGATGAACTCATTGCACAATAATTAAAGAACTGGTAAACTTTTCATTAAACTTCATCTAAGAAAATAAAAAATTATTATAACTCATTTAGTTACAAAAATATCAATCAAGTAGTTGCAGGAAAGGTATATTAAGGAAAAAATATATACTTAATTAGAATAATATCATCCTTGCTGACGATATAAATGACTCAATTTAATATACTCTCAGCTCCCGATAGTTGCAGGATCATATTTTTGATTAAGAGTGGTGGCTCCAGAAATAAAAATTATAGGTTAATGAGAAAAAATATATGCACCTGGCATTTACCTACATAAAGACCTTGTGCTCTTATACCTCAACTGTCGGCAATAAAATACTTGTGTGTATGTTGATACACGTTAGATGTAGAAAAGCCCTACAGAAGAAAAATTAACGCAAAGGAAATTTAAAGCAATTAAAATGTAGTAGCTGAATAGTAGAAAATCTGCTCTAAGACTGGATTGCAATCTTCTTCTTTATAATGCGATTCTTACTACACTGCCTTCTTTATAAAGTAAGAAAAAATTCAAAGGTAACAAAAGAAAACGCTACGAATGATTACTTTAGTGCCCTGGAATATACAAATTTTGAATATTAAAAAAGACTTAAATTTGCTTTCGAGATTCGCAAAATCCCACTTCCAAACTCGTTAGTTTGCGACAACCTTAACGACCATGCTTATATTCTAATAAGAAAGAGGAATGTCGCTTTCTTGATCCAACATTAAAAAGGTATAAATATTAGCATTAAGTATCCAGGATTATTTTTTGTGTGGCACTGGATGGACTGAAAAAGTAAAATTTTTGTTTGTAAGATTTTTGTTTGTTCATAATAATTGAAGTTCCATAAATAAATTTAAATAAAAATAATTGCCCTTGGGCTTGATTGTTTCAATTATTTATTGGATTTATGGACTAACCGCTGAATTTTTTTCTAAGGTATTTTCATTAGATCTCGTTCTCTTTAATGACACAGTTAGCAGTTATGATTCACCGTTCTAAACAGTGTAAGGTAATATGGTTTTTATTTTGATGAATAGGCCATCCATATGGTTCAAAATATACTCATGTTTATGCGTAAAGTCTCTCATACATCGTTTTAGTCACATTTAACTGTCAACTTTTCAGTTCTTAGTCCCTAGTAAAACTTTCTAGTGCAGTTATGACTTTATAAGCAGAAAGGCATATCAAATTTTACCTTTTCGTAGTTTCACTATCTCTCTACCTCCCACTGCTATCTGCTTTATATGTTTAAACTAATGGCTTTCAATATCATTTTGTACATTATTCCAGTGACATATATTCCATTGTTCGCATGCTAACATCTAAGGTACTTTAGAATGAGGTGATTTAAGCATCTGCCATATTTTTCTGTCTGTCTTTTAATAATTAATAACAATTGGCTTGAGCACGCGTAAACTACGTGCTAGTCTCCACCGGGGAGATTAAGAAGTAAATGAGTAGATATGTGATATACTGTCTCACTTAAACTAATAGCGTAGCCAGCTAATTATGACTTTCTTGACCAGCATTTCTTTTTTAAAAATAAATAAGTGCCTTCACTTGACACTTATCAATCTGTAATTTCATAACTTTTTTTAATGCAAAACTTGTCCCATTGCTTACTCTATAAAATATATTTGAAAATAAGAAGTTAATAATCTTAAAATTTTTTTATATATTCAGGCAAATTTTAAATTAGAAAGTATAAAGTGTACACCTAAATATTATGCTATTCTTAATTAAGCTCTTGCAAGGATACTTATACAGAAAAAAAGTATTTGCATCTATTAAAATTTTAATTGTTTGTTTATTGGAGTTTAGTTAAATTTTAAAAAATTAAATTTTTAAAAATTTATATTTAAATAAAAAATTATTTTAATTAAAAATTAAAAACACGGGAATATTAAATTAAATTTATTAAACTTTTAATTTTATTGTGCTATTTTCCCGATATTGATTATTGGAGGTGAAAGCACGTCTCGATGGCCATCTCGCTGCCGCTTACTTAGCTCTTCAGGAAACTTCTCACAATTATTTTAAATGACTAAAGAATTTTGCCTAAGCAATAAAGTAAAGACAAAAATCAAAGTTCAAGCAAAAACAACAAAAATCAACTTTGATTTTACTTTTCTTTATCCACTGTATACGGCTGACTTTTTTTCAGCTCTTTTTATACAGTTTTAAAGATGTAAAAAATAAAAACAACAAATAAAACATCACGAAACACTATGATATTTTATTTTTGCTTATTGAAAATAGCAAAATAAAATTAAAAGTTTAATAAAAAAATTATTATATTTTATTCATACAATGTTTTATTTTATTAGGAAATTTTATATTAAATTACACAATTCATTAATTAAAAAATTTAGTAAAATATTAGTATAAAAAATAAAATGTTTGATGCGTGAAAACTGTTAGACATGTTATCTAGCTATAAAAAGAAACTTATTTAAAGTGAAAGAGGGTTATAATTAAGTGCAAAACATATCTCTGTGTAATTTTCAAAGCGGTTAGATTCGTGATCGATGAAAATTTACAAATAAATCCCATAAAAATTTCGTGATATCAAGAATTTTCTCGTTATCTAAAATTATATATTTTTTTGGAAAATCGTTACTATTCCAGTATCTCATTTAAATTTGTATAAGATCTTTTAAGACCGACTGAAAAGTTTCCGCTATAAAGGCTTTTGTAGTATTAACTATCAGGCCTGTTGTTGTATATCTCTAATGAAATTAAACAAAGCTTTTGATATTAGAAGTGTTACTGAATTCTCCGTGATTTTAGGATTTTGCACACGAGTTTCGGTAAATAGCGTAGATCCAAACAAAAAATATCTTTCACTCTTATTAAAAAGAAAAAACTTGGCAAACAAAAAGGTACAAGATTAATATCTGTAAATGTACAGTCATCACCTGCATTTATGGCAATACCAGTGGTTGGTACAAAGCAAGAACAACTTGCAGAGAAAAAAAAACAAATAAATATCTTTGGTTTTGTGTGGTCTTCGTGTAACCAATTTAAATTAATGGTATGAATTAATCGGATTTGTTTCGCCAGTTAATATTATACAGTTGTAATACCTTTCGGTGAAGACCGTCGTCACTGGCTGTTTATTTGGTACATCTGGCGAGCACTTTCGATCTGAAAACATCATTTTAAAGTCGTGTTTTGATTAGTGCTGAAGAGTGTTAGTGGTTGGACCGGGTAATTTTTACTGTTAGGGTAGTATCTACTAACATGGTACTATACAGGTAGATTGCTTGATATCTGAATGTTAATTGAATGTATATAGTTTTAAGTTTCCGTCCTTTATTACTGGATAGGTATGATTATGAAACATTGTAAGCATAACCTAGGGTAGTGATGCAAAAAATGGCTCATTATATTCTGTTGATGTCTATTTTTTCCTGTTTTCCTTGGAAAACGCCGACATACATTTCGAAATTTTTTTTTAAATTATAATAATCAAAATTTAATTTAGTTTGGTTATTTGTTAGAATATCAGATAACTAAAAGTAAAAAATAAGTTAAAAACAATATTTTATTCAAAACTTTTCTGACCATCTAACTTGAAAAACATTATACACGGAATATATCTTGCAGTTAAGTTAACGTGTGAAATAATATAATAGAATATGAACATTCATTATATTTCTCACCGTAATCTGATTATTTTCTACATTACAGATAAAAAAAGTACCAAGATATTGTTGTGCATTGAAATTTTACCCCATTATAAACAATTTAAGCTCTCTAATCTTAGACATGTATTGTTATGTTACTACACATAACATTGTGGTACTGTGTCATGTTGAGTATTCATTTATGTATTATTTAATATTGTTGTAAAAGTTTGAATTTCTCCTAACCCTTTTGTTTAAACAGTTAACACCATCTAAGAAAAGCTGAAATTTTATCCCTTTCAACAAATGGAAAACAAGTATTTTTGGTTTATGTTTATTCGTTTGTATATAGTATTTGTGGCAGGACTTTTTTGTAATAATTTAAATGGAACCTTTACTTATTGAGAAAGCAGTAGCTGCAGCAATACTTAAAAAAAAAAATAAATAAAAAATTAGAAAAAAACTTTTTAATTGTCTGCCCTAGGGAAATTTGTTTAGATTTTAAATTGTTGATGTTTTGTGGTTAAGTATACTCGTCTTATTTTAACTTCATTTTAAATCTAAGAATATATTTATGAAAGTACATAGAAAAGTTTTTCGTTTTACTTTTTTCTGCACTTTTTACTTAAGGGAACAATATATCGTTTTACAAATGTCTGTAAGTTTTGTTAGTTTTCTGTTATTATTTAATTTAACAACATTAAAAAATAAACTATAAAATGTGTTTACTGATAAACTCCAGAGACTCTTAGCAGAAATTATATTAGAGAAAAAATAATTGGCTTAATTTATTTAAATGTGAGTTTTAAGGATTTAAAGAGACAAAAAATGCATATAATTTTATTAGTTTTCTTTTATGTGTGAAATATAAACATATAATTAATAAAGTTTGGAATTATGTATAGAATAATGAGATATTTTTACATTTTTTGTTATTTTTTGTATAGTTATTAACAGTTGTTTAAGGTTACTTAAGTAATTTATGCTTTTCTGGGATAAAGGGCCAAAACCTAGGCTAACTGTCTTAGGTACAATGCTAATTCTTTTGTCGCAGGCCTCTATTCCAGCTAAGCTTATGAAATCTTCACAGATTTCTTACCTTAAAAATTGGAATAGAAAATTCTTTCCTACCATTAAGTTTTTCTGTTTAAAAAAGGGATATTGTCCTAGATAGAAGAAAAGGTGCTGGAGTGCAAACGATGTGGAAAAAATAGAGGCAGGCGTAGTGTTTTTCCCGCTGCTTCGAAGGACATGGTCCGATCTTGCTGACTTTCAATCATTTAAATTTTCCCTAGCTCATCTAGTGCTTAAGCAAAATAGATTTTTAGCCGAACACGGTTGGTCAGAGGTACATCGCTCAATTGACTTAGCTATACATAAGAATTCAGAACAAATATTATTTATGGATAAGAAAGTGATAGTTTTGAAACTGCAATAGTTTTAAAACCGTGGTGAAGGTTATAAAAAGGTTGTTCCCCTAGAGATAATTTACCTTCTTGTCCTTATATTTTTACCCGCTACTGGCTTAGTTTGTTATCAGTTATGCTGTTGGTTTGCTATTTCTCGTGGGCCTCACACTGAGCATACAAGGTAAATTTTTATCATCTTGTTACATTGTAACTGAATTTTTTTCAACTAACTCTTATTAGTATCCATATTGTAGTGAGAGGTGGCTGGATTTGAACAATATGCCTGTCATGTTATCTTCCATGCAAATTAGATATTAGTTGTCTTATAGTCTGGCGAATTAAAGAGTGAATGAACAGTGGGCATAGCATCCCATACAAAATAAAAAAAATGTTATCATAAACTTAGGAAAGTATATAAGGCAGTATGTTAAACTTCAATTAAAAACTGGCTGCATCAAAATAGTATATGTAGTAAAACTTTTCTTATTAAGGTTGCAAAGCGCACCAGAAATAGCTGATATATAATAATTTTTACTTTAATTCATTATAAAAATTATATTTTTTCTAGCAAAAGTTAACACTTTAAAGATTTTAATCTTGTTTTCACACTTTATTATTTTTATTAAGTTTTTTTTTCTAATAAAACAACTCAAAGACTCGGCTCACATTTAAATCTTCTTAATATAATAACAGGCCAGCCAAAATGAAAAAAAATCACTGCATAAATTACAGGGTAAAAGCTAAAGAGAAACAATCATAACAAAATTTTTAAACAAGAAAAAAAGAAAAACGAACTAAAGAAGAGACAAACATTTTGTTTTTATTTATTTTGACCGTACCGCAGCAGCTGGCAAGACAAGCCGAGATGTCCTAAGGGAAACAAAAACAAAAAATAAAAGAAGAAACCAAAAAAATGGAAAAACAAAAAATGTAAAAGAAGTAAACTACAAAATCTTTTAAGTCCCACGTAGTAAATGTTGCAACAATTACAACATGAAATACAAAGATGTTTCAAATGGCGATAGAAGAAGAATGTCCTACAAAAATAAAAAAAATTAAATACTAACATACACACATACTTATGCTTAGTATAATAAGAAAGGATAACAAAACTTACAAGAATCCAACTACGACTTGGGACACACGAATAACAATAACAAACATAACGACGATAATAATGACAATGATGATTAAAAAGATGGTGACAAGAAATATGTATTTAAATATACGTGCCTTTCTGTGCTTTAAATAAATTTAAGTTCAAAACTAAAATGAAATACAGAAGTAAAATGATTTATAGTGCTTAAAAAGGGATAGTTTTTCAAACTTTTCAAATATTCTCGTACTTGCATATGTTAAACAGCACCTTTATTAAAACATATTTGATATATCTAAATGATATTTCTGATAAATTTTAATAAAAGCATTTCACAATAAATAATCTGTAACCTTGTAAGTTAAGTTTTCACGGTAAGAAACAGTAATAAGATATTTGAAAAATAATGTAATGAGGTTAGAAGGTCATGCTGATTATAACCCTAAAACCATTAAGTTATTCGAAAAAAATATTTCATTGAGGATCTTTTATTTCTTTTAAGATTTTTCAAAAAGAGAAATTGGAATTTTTATAGTGAAAGAAATTCGGGAAGTTGATAAATAAATGTAGGAATATAAAAATGGAAGTGGAGAGATAAAGAAATCGTACTTTATTAACTAGAGCGCACAGTTGGGACTTTCAGAAACTTATAAGTTGCTGATTAGACTTAAAACTTGAAATATCTTTATATGAGAAGTCAGGCTTTATAATATGGTACCTACATTTTTTGGCCCAAATCTGACCACCCCAGTTTCAAAACAATTTTTGAGGTTTGTAGCTTTCTTAATTTTTATCCGACTTTCGAGCCTAAGTGGTCAAGCTTGTCCACTGTAGCTTTATTCGATACAATTTATAAAACTTGAAATTTCTAAGTAGGGCCTTTTCATGTTACAGTAAAATTCAACGATCTAAAACCATTTGTTTTGCGAAAGTCTACACTATTTAACGTTAAACATATCTTGATTACGACAAAATTCTTAGCGATATTTTTTTATACTTATATTATGGAAGAAAAAAGCATTTCTATTGCGTATTCTATTCAGCCGATAATGAAGAAAAATTTTCGTCTTTGATACATCAAACAATACTGAAGACGATGAGCGCACAACACCTGGCTTGAAGTGACAGAGGTTGAACTAAACTATAAAATAGTGAGTCAGGTGTAGATTAAGACTACTTGGGGATATCACGATAAAAAACTCGCCGATTTATCAACCTCATGGTGGTGTGGAAATGAGTTTTTCTGCCTAAACGTATGTTGAACTGCACTTTACAGCAATCGTATGCCGAAATTATTGATTTTAGGAAAAAAAATGTTAAGGAAATAAATTGTAAGAAATTTTCTCTACAACTTTGTTGTAAACATGTGGAGAAGCGAGCAGCAAAGAAAAGAGCATCAAAATCAATACAATTGCCAAACTTCAAAACTCCCAGAAAACTCTTCAGGTAATCTTTATTTTTTCAACCAAATGAC
Source organism: Cistogaster globosa (assembly GCA_937654795.1). Classification (NCBI taxonomy): domain Eukaryota; kingdom Metazoa; phylum Arthropoda; class Insecta; order Diptera; family Tachinidae; genus Cistogaster; species Cistogaster globosa. The sequence continues at coordinate 136,847,291 of OW569403.1, read as the reverse complement.
TAAATTTTTTTGTTACCGTCCTTTTATATAATTATGCAGCTCTGATTTTCACGATCTTTTGCCAAAATGTAAAGAACCGACTTATTATTAAATATTTTCACTGGACGAAAATTAGTATAGTTTCGACTTTGGTCTATGCAATTTACATATAACGCTAGGGTTGTGTAAATTAATATATACAACTAAAGGTACATAGGGTCGATCTAGGATTCTCGATTTCAGCTTAAGACTATAACACAAAAAGGTTAAAAGCGAAAAGTCGTTAAATATACTTCTTGATCGAAGCGGTTAATTTTTTATGAAGACATAAATACGGCAGTTAAAAGAAGTAGTGTAAAATTATAGGCAAAAATGAAAGTGTCTCATGTTGTACAAATGTTATTATGAAAAAAAATAAAATGTTCTTGTCTGGTAAAGATATTGAGCTTAAACTATTTATTGTTTTTTTTTTTTGAAATTTTGCTAAAGAAAAATTAAGACAATATTTTTAAATTTTTTATTATGTTAAAAAAACTCAGATCAAGCTTAAAATTTGCAATTTAAAAAGTAATTCCTTTTGAAGTTTGTCTTGGTTATGAAGACATTAGTAAGTACTTTGAAATTGTATTACATTTAAAACTACAGTTTTTAAAATCTAACAAATATAAAAAATTACTAAAAAAAATCACATTTGGGTTGTGCAATATTTCCTGACGATATTGTGCGGCTCATTAAAGGTATTAAAAACTGGAGATCAAAACCTTATCTTCAATGATTTGGTGTCATAAGCATGCCCCACTGTACTTTTTAATAAAACTTTTCAATTGACTTGATCGTACATAGCACATAGGAAATATTATAAATGTTTATGAGAAATGCCAAGCCCCTTTTTAATATGAAAATATATATCGCCTTTAGCTTTTTTTGGGCAGCTGGTATCAAACTGAGAAAGTTGATATGCGTGGGACTTGTGGCATAGGCAAATATACTATAACTTTGTAAGAAAAAAACATACGTATTTATGTTTAATAATAGATGTTATATGACTAAGTTCAGATGAATGAAAACATATAATATTTACAAGAAATTCTTCTTTTGTGTATAAATTTAACACACTTTAGATTTTTTTCTTTCAAACATGAGCTTTTTGTTCGAAAAGAAGTTGTTAATATTAAAGAAGTACTACTACTGAAAATATGTCTACAAATCAATGATACATATTATATTAATAGACACATTTACATATGGCGAAGATTAATATGGCAAACTTTTGTCAAAGCTTTACAAAAACTATAAATTTCATACAATCGCGCAGAAAAACTAAAAACATCACATCCTAAGTTGTTAATTATTTCTGGCAAAACCAAGATTAAAAATTTGTTTTATTTTTGCTGGGTTAGTAGAATACAAGTACCCCAAAACTGATTTATATTTTTTCTTAAAATGGCACCTATTGCTATACATAGCGCGTCACATGAGTGTGAATTTGCAAAATAATACTTTTTTCTGTTTAATTAAATTAAGACAATTTTACTCATTTAATCGGCGTATAGAAATAAGCACTCGTATGTATAGGTATGTGCATTGTTGTGTAAAAAGATGCTTAAACCTTGTGAAAGTAATGATTGGCATATGGTTGGTTGGTGGGTGTAAAACTTTTAAGGTTTTTACCGTAGAAACCCAAAGTAAACATACATTAATTAGAAAGAAAGCTTAATAACTTTGGTATCGGCATTTGTACTTATTTAACAAAAGTCATTCATTAAGGTAAAGTGTCAACGATTTTATCCCTTATCACACAATTTAAAATAAATACTGAAGTTTGACACACAATTAATAAACTTATTTGACACAAGTGCTGTTATAAACATCAATAACAAAATGTATGAAAAAACTGTAAAGTAATTTGTTTCCCCAAAAAAATGTAATTTGTTAATGTTTATAGAAATAATTTTCTTTTTGACTTCACAATTTTTACGCCACACACATAAATTTAGGGCTCACCAAATGGGCTGATTCGATATACTTTGGTTTCTTTTCCTATTAAATAAATTATAAATGCGAATCCTAACGGCTCCACACTGTCAAGTCACTAAAACGTTTTTATAAAAATTTGTTCTTCATTTAACTCTCTCAGTCAGTTCACAAATTTTTTGCGAGTCATTGTGCAAAAGGCTAAAGGGTATTCAATTGCATATCGTGTTTAAAGACAGCCATTTGGCTTCGATTAGACAGCGCTACATGCTACTAAGATGATGCTACGATGATTTAAAATATTATACATCAGCTGGAAATCGTTCAAACAATTATTTTAACTAACTCATTGTTCCTTTCTTCGAGCTTAGGAACGTGATAGGAACAGAACTAATTTTACGAAGGACACAAAAAATTTTAGACTCATTTTAAACTGTGAAATATACCTTTATTTATAATGATACAGCGTTGGCCAAAATGTGACTGGAATAAATCTCTGTCACCAATATGAAAGTTTTACTTTGAATCAAATTAAGCACTTTTAATAAGGATATTTTCTATTTCCCTTAATAAGAAAATCAAGAGAAAATTTTCTCAAGAGTTAATCTCTTAAATAACAAAAGTGAACGATGATTGCAAATATTATACTAATTATTCCTGCTACGGTAATAACTAAGTAATACCTAGAGTACTGGTTTAAGCTGCCAACTTGTTTTGGTTATACAATATAAAGTTGGTAATACAAAGTAATTTATTATAACTACTTGGCAAAAAGCTCGAATTTTTCTTAATTTAAAAAAAAAAAATGTTAAACTAGCCAGCTTTGTATCGGAATTATATGCGAAAGGCATCGCACCATGAATTAGACACAAATTAATTTCAATGTTTTTATTATTTGTTATAGAAAATTTAAATTTAATGAGCCATTCTTCAGACTGAAATCTTAACATTTCCTTTTACAATTTTGCTGGATTATTTAACATTAAGGCGTTTTTTTTTCAGCAATAAATTCGTTTAAGATAAAGACGATTAAAAATTTTATTATATTACGAAGAGAAAAGTACGCCAACTATAGATGAGAAAAGATATCTCGTAAATATCCACCAGGATCACGCTGACAGATGTCGATTTTTTCATAAAATTTTCTAATCAAATAAATCACGCAACCTCATTTCTAGCCTTTCCTTCGAAAAAAGGCCCAATCACGCCTTTAGACCACAAAGCCCACCATAAAGAGACACATTGAGCATGAAAAGGCTTCTCATTAACTGCTCTAGAATTTTCACATCCAAAATGCGGCAATTTTGCTTGCTGAAATACCCTATCAAGAGAAAATGGGCCTTGTCATGACGCTGTTCCTGTTGTTTTCTGTCGTTGACATATTCATAGAAATGCCCCAATATTGCTGTTGATCCTACGATACATGAATACATTACCTACAAAAGTTAAAAAAAATAATTTTTTTATTTAAAAAAGTCTAGTTTTTACCGCTTTAATAGTTCGAATGGAAGCCTTTAAACTGAAAGTTAGCATCATTGAAAACATTTAATGTCATAAAGTTTTACATATCAGATAGAACGTAATAACATATGTTATGTTTAATGAGGTTTACATCATGTGTGTTGATTTATATATGGAAAATCTGATACTCCATATGACTTGTACACGTAGTCTAAGCACACTTTAAATGACAATGCGACATGAAATATAATCGTGTTTTAAAGTTTTTAAAGGAAGATATCTGCAAGAGTTTCTTCTAAATAGGCATTAGCGTAGACATAATCATACAAACTTTTAAGGCTAATTACCTAATGCTTCGCTGCACTAGAGAAAAATAGATGATATAAATAAAAAATATTGTTACAAAATCGGTTCAAAAATTTATAATTTATTCACTAATATCATAATTTAAAATTTATTATTTATAAAATATTATTAAATAAAATATAATTAAATAAAATATAATAAATAAAATAAAATTAACATAAAAGTTGGTACTGTCAATAAAGTTTAACTGCCCTGTTTGTGTCTTTACTAAAATCTGTACTGATACACTGAAATCGGATGCTAATCGCTGAAGTCATTAAATCAGTTGCATTTCTTTCGAGATTGAAAATAATTTTAACATTGAAATCTGGCAAAAAAAAACAATTTTTCGATTTACATGTGATATGAAATTTATTATATGTAATTAATTTAATTGAATTTTTAAACATCTACAAAAGTAAAAAAAATTCGCTGTTTTTATAAATCGCACTAATATACTGCCGTTTTAACGAAATATTAAATAACAATTATTTTTGACAAAAAACTACAGTAATATTATATAAAAGCTCATTGGGTTTTTTAGTTGAATTAGAAGGCAAAAAGTGCCATATTTTAAAATGAAAAAGCGATAATTAGAAAGTACACAAACTTTCTTTGTTCTTTTAATATTATAATTTCATATATAATCTAATTTATGCTTTAAATGTTCGTGCTGCCTTGAGTCTCGTTAGCATATTTCCTTTTTTATTATTTTTTACGATAACAAAATTATTTAGTTGATTTCTTTGGCTTAGAATCTCTCTTTTTAATTTTTCAAAGGGTAAAATAAATTGCATTTAAATAAAACTTGTCTGTGCACTTTATACACTTTACTTTTATAATTCCACTCAACCATGACCTCCGTTATTTGATGAATTAAACTTCACTCTTGTGTGTCTTGGTATGAACGAAATTTAATAAAGCATAAAAACTTCGTTTAACCACTCTATTCTATTCGTCCTTAATAAAATTTTCTTTCACAAATTAAGGTTATTTAAAAGATTTATATCAGAGCTTTAATAACATAAACTGTAAAAGAAAAACTATGCGAGAAATGAAAAAATGTCTAAACAGAACAACGAGCTGAGAAAATAGATAGAGTATGATTAAAGAAATTGTGAAGGAAACTAGATTATTATGCATTATATCTTTGCAAGCAATTTGAATTTGGCAAAAAAAAGAAAAAAATTTCAAGATAAAGTTTTAAGGAGACTTAAAAATACTTTTTAGGAGAGTGGCTAACTTAAGTTATGTGGGTATGTTTTACTTTTTGTCTTAGGCTTTAAATAACTAAAGAGGGTTTGTAATCTATATGTCTTATGTAAACATATGTTCCTAATGTATAATATTTCATTATGTAAAATAATTTCATATTTTCCTTTCAAGGGTCAAAATTTGTAAGGTTTTCTTACTTTCGTGTTTAAAATAAAACGTTTGTTTTAAACCTTTATGTTACCTTTCAAATATTTTGTTTTAATTATTAATATTATTCAGTCCTTTTTTGTAACATATTGTGTTAAAAGGGAAAGTTATTGCAAAATTTTTAAAATAACGACAGTTGTTGCAAGCATTTTCTTAAAACGGTAAAAGGTCTTATTGCTAATTTTATTTAAGTTAAAAGAGAAAGTTTCACAACAATCATTGTTTGGTATGAGCAAGGTACGAAAAAGGCGTAATGTAAGCTAGAGTACAATTGATGTTTGCAGTAAATTTTGTTAAATATATTCTAAAACTATTTGCTGTGAATTAAGAAAGGTAAGAGAGGGGATACATTATACTTGATTCTGCACAAACACTGAAAATATGATTGACCAAAAATACAATGTTATTTTTTTGGAAACTATACAAAATTTAATTGTTTAAATCAATATGTTATTTACTGTTACCTATTGGTAGTCATTTAATTTATAATTTAATTTTTTGAACAAGAAATATAGTGAATCATACTTTGGGTAAAGTAAAAGAAAGACCCGGGAAAAATGACATTACTTTGAGGATACCTCTCAATTTTTTATAGCTGTATTTTACCGACCTAGCAGTGCATATTCTGTGTAAATTTATAGTTCTAGCCTCTATTACAGATCAAAACGAGGTGATGCGTGTGATAATCACTGCACTTTCTGGTTTCCCTTTATTTCATATAAATTTTTTTATTTTACTTATTCTCATAGCAGAATAAGTAATATATCCTCCAAACTTGAAGCATCTGCGTATAATGGTTAATGGACTCATAAAAATACCCTTTAATTTCTACAGCGGAAATATTTGTACTTTGTGCGAGCTTTAACTGTTTGCGTACTATGGTTAAAAAACTAGAGCTTTGTAATTGAAAAACACATTAATATTGGCACATCCTGTTGCTAAAAAGCAGATTATTTCACTAAAATTTTGAATATTTGATGTGTTTGCTTACAGTAAAAAAAACAATATTTTTATGAATATCACTTCAATATTGTATCAGTTTTTAGTTTTTAGTACTTGATGTTAAAGCGACTGTAGAATAACATTTCCAACGAAAATTTCAAAACAGTACCTCAAACGGTTCCAACGATTGGGGGTTATGATAGACGAGAAACATTGGGATGAACCATAAGGTTTAAGGAATAATAGTAGTTTTTTTTATTTTTCTGATTAGTACTTATCAAAACGCAGCTTCAAAATGACGTTCTCACAGCGAAAGTGCTCGCCAAACGTACCAAATTAACAGCCAGGGACGACGGTTTTTACAGAAAGGTAGGACTGACAACAGTATAATATATACTAGCGGAAAAAATCCAATTAACTTAATATTAAATTATTTCAGTTTTTTCCTTCCTTTTGTGATTTGTTTAAGGCTCTTTGTTTATTTGAAAACCATAAGTTCCCGAAAGTCAGTAGAAGCAGTGATGTCAGGTCATAATTTTAAAAACGCATATGTTTCTCAAAAAACAACTTTTCTTTTTTCTCTGCGTTCAAAATAAAAGATTAATTAATAAAAATATATATATTTTGGAATATATAAAAAACCGCCTTTTAGTGTTCAGTACTATGCATTCATTTTTTGATGAAACGAGATTGGTAAAAATTGTAAAAGCGAAAATTGTAAAAGGGAAAATTTTAAAAGGGAAAATTTTGTAAGCGTTTTATTAAAAAGAAGCTAATGTTAAATGTTTTAAATTTTTACTATTTTTTTAAAGTAAACTATAGAGTATTGAAACAAAAAACTCTTTTCTTAAAACATTCCCTGCATTTAGCTTAAAATAGGAAATCTGTCCTGTTTTTCTTACACTTAAAGTTAAAAAAATCCCTACATAAAGCGGAAATTCCCTACATCTGACATCACTGAGTGCAAGTAGTTAAACCTACCTTTGCGGACAAAATATTTAAACCAAAAAATCTGTAAACAACTTAAATGTTAACTTTAAAGGTTTATAATGGGGTACTTAAACCACCTTTAAGGAACATTTGATTTTGTGAACTGAATTACACTTGCTTTGTGTATATTCCAGGTATGTATTTTATTGTACGTGTGTTATTTGAAATAAAAAACTACAATAACAAACATCAAATTAAACGCAAAATGTACAAATTCCGTTGGCATAACAATTTTATTTTTAAAGCGCATGATAAGACTCGCTTAAATGTTAGTATAAATGTGGATTAAATTAAAACATATTTTTTTATGAAAATTAGTTTTAGTAAACTAACGTTTAAGCTTTTACTGATCTGAAAAATAATTAAATAGAAATTTCATACAAAAATAAAAATAATATAAGTCATTTAATTGAAGAGATAAACTAAGGACTTAATAGTTCTTAATCTAATGATGATCGTAGTTGCTAAATGACAGCGTTATTATTATTTAACTTGATCAGAATACAATTATGTTAGGTCATGCTGCATGTAGCTAAAGCATTTTTTTATTTTTTATGTTTGTATTGTAATTTTCCAGTTTACATACGAGTATTTTCTAACATTTCTAAATTTTAATACATACTTCTATTCTATTCTTCAGAGTTCAAGGCTGGATTGATTAAAGTAAATTATATCTCATTTAAGGGCTATTAAATTGCTATACCAGTGATGGCGAATTTATATTGATCCGATAAAAATTTACAGTGTTTTACTGTAAATCTTTAAAAAATCTTAAAAATTTTCAGCAATTTAAAGTAGTTGGCACGTGGACTAAAAATCGAGTTAGCCTGGGTTCAACAACTGCATTCAAGTAGGCACGCTGCTTTGTCGATAGTTCTTTATAGCATATTCGTAAGCATAGTAAAATAGCAAATAAAATGGCTATTTTATCCACAATTAATTGCCTAATGAATGACATATGACGGGCAGTGTAGAATAAAAAAATTAAGAGTTTTTTAATCTTTCTGCTTTCGCTATCTTTATTATCCCTTTTCTATTCGTTTCCTAAAAGAAAAATAACCAAATAGGCATTGTTTCGTGATAAAATCGTAGTATAAAAAGTAAATTTAAAAAATCCCGCATTTAAACTAGGCATCAAATCACTTAATTTTTTGATTATTCTTTTTTTAAGTTCTAGTCTTTTAAAGAGCTCTTCCTTACCTTAACAAAGTAACTATTTATTGCAATAAGACTTTGTTCAGGTTTTCAATATTGAAAACTTTTTTAAATAGAAGCGTTTAAGAAAATGGATGTATGCTTTAATTCATCAGTAGACAAGTCCACATAATTTAATTATACCACATATATATGTATTCGGAGTTTTCTTCTGAACTTTCATTATTATGATGATTATTTATTTCACATATCTTTTATACTGACGATTAGGCGGAAGTTGTTATTTTTTTTATACTTAACAAGAAGAAGAAAATATTTATCTCTCATAAGTTTATTTCAGCATTAAAAATAGTGTTAACCTTTACCTAGTTCGATTTTATCCAATATCATATATAATCAAGACTTTAAATTACTTATGCAACTTATTCCGTGCAAATCGTGTACATATATAACCTACAAACATTTCGAAGAAGTATTCAAAAAACTTGCAAGTTGCTTGTATACATACACAGTTTGAAATGTCGGCAATAAGTTCAAAATATGGGATGTTAAAATCCTTTTGTGCCTCTGTTTGATTAAAGATTTTACCAATCCTATGAATAGTTCATTTGGTTATTTTTCTTCATTTCTTTCACTTATTTCGTTTGTTTCATTTGCTTTACAATTTCTCAATTTCCAAGGATTTAATATTATTAATATTTGTTAATTTTATCTAAATAAAGATAAGCGTTTTTTAACAAACCAGTTAATTTTAATAATTAGAAACTATGATAGTTTTTTCTTTAATTTTGCTGGCTACAAGTTTTTAAAGTCATGGTCTTAAATTTGAGAGTTTAGCTACTTTATAGTGTTTTTTGAACTCGCACTTGAATCTCTACAGTTGAATTTAATTCCATTTCATATTTGCAGGGTATAAAAGCTATATTATATAATTTTAAAATAAAAATACTCGTGCTTAAGCAAACAAAGTCGTAATAAGGTGATATATTTATCATGTAAATATTTTTATCGCAATCAAATTCTGCGTATAACTAAGAATATCTAGTAGTGAGTGTTTACTCATAAAATAATACAAAAAAATAAGAGTGCTATTTTTGTCTATGCCGAATTTAATATACCCTTCACCATGTATGTAAATCTAGTGGAGTAAAATAGCCCATATCCAAAAAATTAAATATTTCCCTGACAGAGAAAATAAGAAAAAATTAAGAAGGATGTATGATTTAACATAAAAATGTCATCGGCTCTTAATGGGTTAAGAATTTTGAAGAAATTTTTGTATTTTCTGAAAGATCCCTTCAAAAGTTTTTTAATGATACCCATATTGAAAATCGAAATTATTTATGAAATAATAAGAGACTCATAATTCGAGCGAGCACCAATTTTTTCTCGTAATGTTTTTTTCTATTTTAAAATTTTTTTAGTGGAGTTTCTTTATTGTTTCAAATGATATGGAAAAATAAGGGGCAGCCGTAGTGTTAAGCCCACTGCCTTGAGAGACAAGGACCGGCTTGTTAATTATTAATAGCGTCTTTTTCGACACTATGTCTGATCGATTGGAGTATTTAAATTTTTTCTAGTCATCTAGTGCCCTGGCAAAGTGAATTTCAATACTAAAACCAACGGACAGATGGACTGAACGTAATTGTTCAATCGACTTCGCTATGCATAAGGACTCAAAATGTATATACTTTATAGAATCGGAAATGGGTATTGTAGAAATTACAAACGGATATGTACAATAACATACTTTTATATACCCTTTGTCCATTTTTTGTTGTGAAGGGTATAAGAACTCTGCCCGTATGATAGTCTATGTATGGTTTTGAGTTTTGAAAGTAGCGTATACTTAAAGGTATTTACCATATTTGTGTGCATCCTGGTAAATGGATTTAAACAAGCATTTAATTTGAATACATATACTGTACCTAGTAATTAATATGTATATATAGGTACCCAACCACCCTGTTAAAATTGATTTATGTGTCGCACACCTTAAAGTCAATTCAAAATGTATTTTACCGTTTCAAAAAATTTCGAATTATTTTACAAAGAAGGTAAACGTTAGTTACTTTTAGAAGAATAAGCTCTTAACCATGTAGAATAATTAATCCTTATCATTTGTACAAAGTTCACTTTGATATTTCTTAACTAAGTACTTGCTCTGCTGTCAACAGAAAATATTCCAAAAAATATTTTAAAAGACGTAAAAGAAAAAATCCCATAACATTAAAAACTTAAAGCCAGTCAAATATTTTTTTTAATTTGACTAAGCCTAACCATTAGACTCATACTGAGTATTAATCTTTTTATGCAAAGAGATTTCTAGGAATAAACTTAAGACTAAGTTAATGTGAGTATAAATTAATATGTTAACAAAATGGAAAAACAAATTGATTTTATATGTACACGGCTAAAGAACATAACGAGATTTAAATACATATGAATAAACATTTATTTCAAATAATAAGAGAACATAAAGAAACTTTCAATGTAGTGCCGTATTTTAATTAAACCATTTTGTATAACTTATATGGAAGCGCAAGAATGTTGATTATAAAGCAATTGAATGACTTGTTTGGTTTTAGGTGCAATACTTCTTGTCAAACACAAAATTCACAGCTGATTCAAAATTGAAGACTTATCTTTTAAATTTTTGAATTTTCTAAACAAAAAAAACATATCTTTAAAAAACTTTAAAAACATTAAGTTGATTTATTATTGGACCAAACTGCTGAAGAGATTACATCAGTGGAAAGTGATAATGAAACAGGGGAAGCAATTTTACATGAACTGATAGAAAATTTATCTGTTGTGGCGGAAGGCCGTCCAGATTTTTCAGCGCAGTACCTAAATCAAATATTTGAAGAAATAATGTTTTGACAGCAATGGATGAGGAGCGATTCTGGTCGACTTGTATCAATAACAGCTCTCGGCGTGTAATCAATATTGCATAACTAAGAAAATAAAAGCTGTTAGTTTCAAGTGTTGTATATTAAGACAAGAATTGCAAATATATTAATGAAAATTTGGAGTGATGCAAGACCGTTAGCATAAGATAGTGAATTGGGTTAATATTTATTAACTTTTTTTATATACAAATGGAAAAATGCAATTCGTTACTAATGTTTATCCTCGCGAATATTTTTAGGTGGTAGCTATTCCATATCTAAGAGTGAAAGTTCAACTAAATAAAATCACAAGATTATTTTTTTTTAATAATTTTTTTTCCAAAATCAGGATTTGAACCGCAGATGTTATAAACGAATTAAAAATTTCCTTTTTGGGCTAAGGGTCATCTATTAATCTAGTTTTAAAAATTTTTTTAAGAAATGAGACCCTAGCAGAATTTAGTACCGCATTTTCTGGATCGCTACATCCTTCGTCAGCATTCTTCGCAACTAGTTAATATTAATTTGACGAAGTCTAACTAATCTGATTGTAATACATTTAAAATAATTTTTATTTATTAAGTTATTTTTGATTTATGAAAAACTGATTCAAGGGCATAAAATAATTTTTTTCTCCGTAGCGTAACTGTGGTTCTAAACTGGTGATCAAAATTTCCTGATTTTAGCGGTTTGCAAAATGTTCTCTTTCCAGGACTTGATAGAAATTATTAAAGAGTGTAATATGAGCAGTACGTAAAAAATGCTAAAAGATGAGGAAAATATTTTTCAGTGCGATAATTTTTATTCTATATATGTATATATATATATTTCACACTCGATTAAAACGTACTCTTGCCTTTTTATTACCGTGTTTATTGAAATAAAAAAGAAAAATTTGAGAATCGTACGAACGGACAAGTCATTTCCTAGTGTGAGTATTAAGCAATATGACATTTTATTTGATTACTTTTATTATTTAATTTCTAGAAAGTCCTATCTGCTTTATCCTTTTCGTAATTATAATCCCATAAGCCAATATTGTCAAATTTAAAGAAAAATTGATTCAGCCGAAATCTTTAATTAATTTAATTTAATCGTTCAAACTTATGATTTTAATTTTACTCTAACAAAGGCATAAAAATTAAAATTATTACTTCGCATTATATGCATTGCCGCTATTAGTGGCTTGCTTTTTTTTCCACGTTCTCTGTCTTCTAACTAAAAGTGCATGCATTTTCATGTACCAATTTTTAATTCCGATCAACTGTAGCCTAAATATTTTTATACAATTAAAATAGCTTTTGCAAAAATGGTTAAAATTAAGTTTTGAAGTAGGATTGGATGGAGATTGTGATCTTTTTTTTCGCAATGTATTTAAATATTAAAAAAATTGACACTAACAGCAGTATCAAATTATCAAAAATATCTTATTATTGTCATCGAGCTGGCGATCCAAAAAATAATTGAAAAAGTAAGCCTGTTGTCCAAAAATAAAAATTTAGTTTAATGGGTCAGAGCATTAAAATTTCTCTGGGAGAAAAGTTGAGTTAAAAAAACTGTTAGAAAAAGAAACGATTACATGAAATTCAATCAGAAATGTAGATATTTCTAAATTCCAGAATTTCTATGTAGTGTAGCGAATAGCTCTAGTGCAAAGGCAAGATATGCAATTTTGTTTAAGTATATTTATGAAAATCAGATTGGTAATTAACTGTTCCGAAAAATAAAAATATAAAAACAATAACTGACGAAAGTTCAAAATATAAAAATGAAAGTTCGAGTAAGTTGTTGGGAAATATTTTTGGATTAAAAATATTTTCCAAAAGATTTCTCAAAAACTAAGTTATGACTCAGAAATTAGATGCGAAAATTTTTATGATGCGAAACCAAAAATGAAGAACAATTTCGGAATATGGTCAGCTTGATACTTAAAACTTAAGTTTTCTGGATTCTTTACACCGTTCTTAATTTTAAACAAATATCCATTTAATTTCTATTAATAATTGAATATGAATTTATAATTTAATTGTTGCCATTAGTAATAATATAGTTGGTCTATGAGTCATATTATTGTCCAGCATAATACAACATGGTAAAGTTAAACCATAATTATTTTTAAAATGTAAACATTTTATAATTAAATGTGATAATAAAATATTCAAACACAAACATTAAATGGTTAAATTAATTTATCATAATGTGGGTCAAAATATTATGTAGAGTAATTGAAAAATTATGCGTTCTCGTAGGTGTAAATATTTCCTGAAATTAAATACTCAGTTATTTAGTTGTTTTATACGTTAGCGATTTGTTAAAAAAAATATTTTAAACATAAGTTGACAAAAACAAAAATATGTTTTTCATATTGTCGGTCACAAGTTGACAGCATTTAACATGTTTCTTGTACTTTTCAGAAGACAAAAACAAAAACGTTATTACGCCGTTTTCCATCGTGTTAGAAGTAAATAAAATATCAAAATTATTAGGAGATATTTTTGTTAATTAGCAACAGATAAAAATGTAATATTCCAATCATATGGTAACACTATTTTCTCCACACTTGTCAGTTTTTCATATTCCTTTTGAATAATAAAGTTCTGTTTAAATTGCATCCGGCAATTGTGTTAATTATTTCCCAACATATTTGTTGCGGGATGATATAAAGCAAATAAAGCTATTGAAATTATTTTTTATTAAAATAAAATTAAAATAAATAATAACCCGATATGCTTTTTAGCGAGTTAAGAGTTGTCAACCTGTGACCGACGATATGTAAATATTTCATTTGTACACAAATTAAAAAAAAAAAAAACAAATGTTTTTTGATTTATTGGTATTATAATTTATATTTATATTTATTTTTGTTTTTTTTATTTTCTTCAACAATAAATAACTATTTCACATAAGCCGATAGCTAACAAGCAAATCACATAACTGACACAAATATTATTTGCTTACTATTTATCACACGTTGATTTAATTTAATATATTATGATTAAATATAATATTTTTAATGTTATAAGTCTTTGTGGTTTGCTTTTTTAGTTCAAACTAACTAGTTTAAACCATAGTAACCAAAAAATAATCTGTTAAATGTTAACAAGAAAATTTGTATCGTAAAGTATTGTTAAAAACTACTATTGTTATATATTATATCCATGTTTTTCTCTGGGTATGTAGTAATGTTTTCTTTACGTTAGTGTTTTCAACTGAATAATCCTTAAAAATTACCGAACGGTTTAAAGTAATGAAAAACTTAAATTTTGTTCAACGCACTTTGAAAAAAACAAATTAAAATGCCGTTTTGCTATGGATGGACATCAATGAAATATATTTACTTTAAGCGTTTCAAGAGTCTTAAGCATAATTCGACTATTGGTGTATAACCAGCCAAATGCACTTACACTGATGATACTATTTTGACAAGCGATTTTAATGTATTCAACGCGTGGTATTAAATTTCCTCTTAAGTATATATCCAACATTAAATTTAGTTGAGTCTTAGACTATCATCAAAAATTTTTTAGATCGTTTTTATTATATTTCAATTTTTTTTTTTCTTAGCTTAAGATCGTAACTGTTCTTTTTTTTTTTTTGTTATTAAAAAGAAACTAAATGATTTGAAAAAAAATTTAAGCAAATTATAATTTTGGGAAGTATATTGTTAATGATATATGTATATTTTAATAGATATATATTCGTTTATTGTGTTTTAAAACAATTTTTTGTTAAAATTTTTTTGTTAAAATTTTTTTGTCAAACTTTTTTGTACTTCCACTTTACAACTTATGCATGGATGTAATATATCAAAGTGATGTTACTAATGTCATAATAGTTACAAAAAATAACAACAATAACTTTTTGATGTTTACAAAAACCATCAACAAGAAAGTATTTTTGGGCTTTTGATACAGTGTTACATTTTTCGTTGTATGGCGTAATTTTAACTTTGGCTGTATTAGTGTTTTTTTTTTTTTAATTTTTTTTAACATTTTTTTGGGTTAATATGTTATAGTTAGTACTTAAGTATATAACAAACTTTTATTTCATTTAATTTTTTATTCTTATTTTAAAGCACTGTTTTTCATGTCTCTTTCGCTGCCGTTCTTGTTATTATTTTTTGTTATTTTTTTTTACAAGCCAAAAAATAAAGTTACTCTTATGCGTAAACTACGTTTGTGTATGTTGTCTTTTTTTAAGTTTTACATGTGTTCGTGTGTTTTATATTTTTGTTTAAATTTTTTGGCATGTGTTAAAAACTTTTGTGCTGTTAGACATGAATTTTCTATAAATTATGTTTTTATTTCCTCATTTTTTGTGTTATTCTTCTTGTCTTTTTTAGTTTTACAATAAATTTAAATGTGTTCAGCTGAAGTCCTCAATATAAATTTTTTTTTTTATTATTTTAGCAGTTTAAGAAACTTTGAAAATTTTTTTTTTAATTTTAAATGAACAAACTTAAAAATAAGACTGTTCCAAGTTTTAAGTGTTGGGGTCGCTACACTCCGTATATTTAAGTAACAATTGTATTATAGTTTATTACATAATGAAATTTCCTTGTCGTAATTTTGTTTTTTGTTGTTTTTTTTTTTTTTTTTGTTTTTGTTTTGTGTGTATCGATTATTGTTTTAAGTGTTGTTTTTTTTTTTTTTTTGAGATTAAGAGCATAAAACTATATGAAATATTTATTTCGAATATGTTATAATGAATTATTTTACAAAAATATTGTCTTTTTTGTTTTTTTTTTTTTTGAATCTTCGATTTCCCAATTTTATGTAGAATAAAAATAAATAAAATATTTGTGATAAAGTAAATGTCTAAATATAATACTTTCCAATGAATGATTGATAGAAGAACTCACCCCTTTTCTGCTATTTTTAGAAAGTATTATATGAATTTACACACAAATTGGCTTATTTTCCTATTAATAATAATTTATACTAAATTCTTAATTGACTTAATTATATAATTATTTAAAATATAAATTAATTGGGTTCAAATAAAACAAAATTTTAATTAAAAAAAATATAATTAAATTAATTCGAAATATAATACAACTTCAATCCGCAAACAAACAATTCCCTTAATTTTTGTATACGTATAATAAAATTTACTTAAATATCTTTTCGATATTTTTAAATCCTCTGAACCTTTTAGTAGTCATTTTAAATACTACAATATTATTTCTACAATAGGACTTCTGACCCATCAAGACTATCAGTTTCTGTCCGTCAGCAAAATTCTACTGAAATGTTCTCCCATGCCTCTTCCAGTAATTTGAATATTCTGCAAATGGTTGTCTTAAGCCGTCAGTGTTATCCAGTGTGTAAAGAATATATTGCAGCGTAAATGTGAAATTAAATAAAAACATACTGCATAATTATATATATGATGCGCTTAAACATCATAAACGCTTTTGAAAATTACTTAGTAATTAAAAAAATTTAATACATTTTATAAACATATTTTTTTTTAATTGGTTAATTGGAGTACTATTTTAAATTTTTTTTTGTACTTTCTTGCACTCTAGTACATCTTCTTTAAAAGTGGTACTGAAATGGTAGTAAAACCGTACAGTTGTTAAATCCTGCATATCATTTCTGAAGCTATGACAGTTTTCTTTGCTCTTTTTTGCTACTAGAGCGTTTATTTCATTTGTTACATTTGGCAGAATAATTTTGAAAATATCTGTTTTACTTCCTCGTTTATAACTACTTTAGTAATAGTTTAGTTATTGTTTTTTCTGCATTAATGGCTGCAACACACTAAAAAGCAACAGTTTATTGAGAGGATATTTATCAATAAACTAAAAATTTTTATGTTAGTAAATAAATTCTAGATAATTCTGTATGTTGCTTTTCTTTGGTAAGAGCATTTATTATTTTATGTATTTTTTAAGGCGGTAGCACTTCAGGCAACAATGCCTTTTTAACCAGTAAGTGTGATACATATTGCAAAAAGGAATAGATGAGAAAAGTGGTGAAAGTAATGATATTTTATTATTAGTTTATTCTACTTCGCCGGCGAATTTGCTATGTAGACGAATTACCGACAAAGGATGCTGTGTTTTATTGATAAATTCTGAAAATTTATTTATTTTATGAAAGAAAAAAAACATATATTTTTCTTTTGGTTTCTGATATACAGTATTTTTCCTTTTTTTTCAATTATATTTTTTTTATAAATTTTAGTTCAAATTTCTGAAATCGATGTGCATTTCACGTATGAGCGATATTTATTTCATAAAAGTATAACCCATACGCCAACGTATTCTCAGAGATTCGTTTTAATTTAAAGCTCAGTTATGTTAGTTCTCACAAGCATATTACACGAATTAGTGCTGATGATTTTTATTACGACAAAGCACAAAATCGGTCCGAACTGTTTCTCAAATAATTGTTTACCTGTAGTAACTCTAACTAGTTTTTCGCCCGTTAAGTAAATGTTAATGGAATAAACTGAATTGAACTGAATTTGACAGATGTTCTAAACATAAGCCGATGCAAATAAAAAACTTACTTATCGCTGATAAATGCTGCATCACTACAGCTTCGAGCATTATTTATAAGAGCCTTCTTCTTTTATGCGCCTTTTTTTTTTTTTGCAGTTTCCGATCAAGACGGTAAATTCCAGCTGATAGCCATACAAAACTCTAATAATTTTAGCTTTAACTCCAAAAATAATGCTTTCATGGAGGTTTCAATCATTTTACTGAAGAAGACAGTTGATAAAAAGTTTATTCTTTTAGTTACTGTATTTTATTAACATAAAAATTAAAGTCTTTAGGTATTAATTTTTATTTCTGCGTTGCGAATATTATTATATAATAACAAGTTTTGACTTGCTCTTTTATTTAAATCTTTGTGGTTAAGACTAATTTTGTGGAAAGTAATTTTAATTAGGGTTTCTACAGTAAACAGTTTTGGAAAACTTTAATTTGAAAATTAGAAAAATTAATTAAATAAATTGTTATTTGCTTAAAACTCAAAAACAATAAAAATTTTTTTTTTTGGTTTTTCTTTATTTACTTTAATATAATTTTTCAACTGTTTTGCATACTGTAAAGAAAATAAAGTGGTTTTGAAAAACGCAAACATACTAACGCACAGAGCAAATAAATAATCTACTTTTAACCATCCAATGCTACACTTGCAAGTATAAATTATGCTAAAAAAATTTAAATCAATTCACTCTGTACATGTTACAATTTGTTTTTCTTATAGTTTTTCCACATTTTAACACTTCTTGCTTTAAATTTTTAGTATGTGTAATAAATATTAAATTTTAAAAACAAAATGTAAGCCTAAACGATAAAACGACGCAATTTGAACATGAACTAGAAACTTAATATTAAACTTTGTATGTGTAAGTGGAACAGCAGCATCATTATCATCATTAATAACAATTACATACAAATGAGTCTATGTCCGTGTGCATCTATAGGCCTCGAATTGAAATATATGAATATACATAAGTTTATTTCTGTAGTTTTTTACTGTCGAGAACATATAGGGTAATGCTAAATGCACACATACATTCAAGCAAGTTGGCAAAATAGCAGAAAAATGTCAAATGCATAAAATTTTTAAACCATTTCTTTGTGAAAAAGGGACAAACTCATAGCATCGAAAAACACATACTCCGTACTCAGTCCTTTAATATTAAATATCAAAAAATGAGGGCACAGTATGAAATGCTGGATATAGATTTTTCAGGTTTTATATTTTATATTTACAGTTATGAATAAAATTATAGTAAAGATAAATAATTTTTTATTTCAATTGCGATAAATACAGAGTAACAGGTCTCATTTAACTGTTTCTTATTATTTATAATTATTTTTAAACATAAGACTGAAACCCGGATGGGACTGTGACTTTTACCATACCTTCTTTCTAAGTCCAAGTGTATAATTTCTTTAACCGAACTAAGTAATTTTTAAGATTATCTCCTACTTCTAATTTTACTAATATTTTATGGTTTATATTTATAGATATATAGATTTAACTTATTGATCCTTCCTAAAAACATGAGCCATAATCTTGATAATCGCATAAAATGTTCATAGTAATAAATTATCTAAATTGATCCTAGAAATACAGCTTGCGTCTTTTGAAGTCGTTATTAACATTGGTTGGAAAACTTCGGTAGCTACAAAGTTACACCTGCTTTTTATATATAAACTTTCCTTTAAATGCTTTTCTCTCGTCCTGGGCTGAGATAGAGCAGACATAGGTTATGGCAACTTATATTTGTACTTGTTGGTTTATTTATACTTGTTCGCATTACGTAAAAGCTACTAAATACATTTGAATATGAATTTCTTGAGAAGGTTCCTAAGAATCTCTGTTCAGGTACAGAATACCTTTTTTTCGTAAAAATAAATCATTTTTTAGAGAAAACAGTGGTACATTTGTGAAATCAAAAGTTTTACTGTTATAATGGAATTAAAATAGTTGTCATTACATTTAATTTTTTTAGATAAAAAAATTTTAGCACTGTTCACAGCACCCTTTAATAAATATTTAAAAATACATTTTCTAATTTTGAATTTTAAGAGAATTAGAAATGAACAACTAACGAAATCTTGGGTACTGCTAAACTTTTATAAATTAGTTAAACCGTTTGCCCCTTTAATTATAAAAAGTCCGAAAAAATCGCTCTTATGCAGAAATGAGTTTTTTTTTTAAGATTCTTGAAACTTAAAAATAACCGAACCAAATCGGACACTTTTGTAGTTGCTACTCGAAAGTTTTGGACAACTTGAAAATGTCCTAACAGATGGCACTGTATTCGCTTTTCCAATTTATTTCTTTTTGGTATTAAGTTAATTGGACTTGTTCCGCTAGTAAATATTATACTGTTGTTATACGTTTCGGAGAAGACCGTTATCATTGGCTGTTTATTTGGTACGTTTGGCTAGCGCTTTCGATGTAAGAACATCATTTTCAAGCCACGTGTTGATTTGAACTTGAGAGATAATTAAAATTTCAAATCACCGGAATATTTATTAATTTAATTTTAAACTTTAAACATTCGTGCTTATTATCCCGACCGTATTATTAAAATCACCGCTATTGACTATTGAAGGTGAAAGCACGTTTCGATTGCCATTTTGCTACCGCTTCCTTAGCTCTTCAGGAAACTTCCCACTTACGTTTTAAATAAACTAAAGATTTTTGTTCAAACAATAAAGTAAAGACAAGAGTCAATATCGGTGATTTTAATAATACGCTAGGGATAACTGGAGAGATAATGTTAGGTGTTTGTTGCATAGATAATGGTGGGTTCAGGTAGTTTTTTCCGTTAGGATGGTGTGTATTAAAATGGTATTATTCAGGTAGATTTCCTCATATCTGTTTTGTTTATTACAAGTATATAATTTTAATATTTCAGTCTTTTATTGGGTAGGTAAGTGTGAACATGTGTTGGTGTTTTCCATTTGTAAGATTGTTTTAATAATTTTGGTGGTGTAAAAATTGTGACAGAGGTTGTATTTACCTGTTCGTTAATAATATCTCCGTTAAACGTTCGTGTTTTGTACATTTCCATGTTTTCAAGAATGTGCAGTTTTCGTCCTTTTTTACTAGAATGTATTAACGTCATACATTCATCTATTTTCCTTGGCTCATGTTCATGTGTGTTAAGGTGTATTGCGAATTTAGAGTCTTCTCTTTTCCGTTAATATGATCGTTTGTGTTCTGTGAACTTTGTTTTTAATGTTCGTCCATTTTCTCTTATGTATGTATGGTTGCAGGTAAGTCTGTATACTCCGCTGGTGTTAAATTTATCGTTTATTTCTGTTGATGTCTTGAGGTTGTTGCTCCTCTTTAGTGCTATCTGATCTATTAATTTGAACTCTGTCATATGGCTTTCCTTTTTTTTAGTAATTTTTTATTACTTATATTAGTGAAATTTTTGCCAGTCAAATTTTTTTTGTAGAAAACTTTACACACATATTTTGGCTACAAGACTAATTTTTTCTACATTGGCACAGACCTGCCGTCGGGTAAACTAGTGGCGTACATACATAAACAGACTTATGCGCATATGTGCATTTGAAATATATGTCACATAGTTATGTAAGTGTAAGGGCATATGTCAGAGTGTGGGTAAATATAGTTAAATAATTTATTTATTTTTTTTTTTTTTTTTTTGATATGCAGTCATATTTTAACATTTTTTGCAAAAACTATTTTAACGATTTCAAAGCTTCAGCTTTTAAGCCTTTAAAATTTTCATATTTTGTTATTTTAGCAAACTCATTAAAGTTGTTTACTTTTATTCGTTAAATTAAATGCTTTAAACTTTGTACAAAATTGATTTTAAAGAAGTCTTATAACTGTAATAATGTTTATTTAAATCTTTAAATTTGCATTTTTAATGACCGTATTATTAATATGATCCTATTATGTAGTTAAGATAATATAAAGATAATCTCAAAAGACTACTTAAATAAATAATAAGCTCTTGGTGTCTTTATAAGAATTCTGGATTCTTATATAAAAAATGAATTTAGCTGAAAAACGGAAAATAATGTTTTTCCTTGTACTAGTTATCTAATATTTCTGGGTCAACGTTATAATTCTTGCAAATAATGTGTAGGATATAACCTTCCTAAACATAGCGGTGGATTATGCCAACATATTACTATAGTGTATATTTAAAAATTTTAATACATTTTAATAGAGTGTTGATGAAAACAGTTACTTAAAAAAATAAGTACTAAAAGAACGGCTAATTTTTTGGGTTATGATTATTTAATTTGTGTAGGATTCGCTTAGCGACATCAGAGCAGGAATAAGTTGTAAGCAAAAAAAAAAAAATTAGTTAATTTTTTTTTAAGAGAAGTAGCACTTTAGGCAACAGTACCTATTTAATTTGTGTGTAACCGTGCTACATTCTTTAGGAAAGGGAAAGAGGAGAGAAAAGATTAGGTGTTGAAAGTATAACCAATTTATTAGTTATTTTACTTCGCCGGCGAATATGCTATGAAGAAGTACCGACGAATATAAAAGAGAAAATTACATCTCCCAAAATTTATAATTTATACTCCAAATTACTCCGAATATTTCTATTTTGGACAACAATAGACCATAGAACTCAAATTAATTTTCGAGAGGTTTTATATTAGCAAAATTTATTTCACTTTTATTGGGGTCACTTTCGTTGGGGTACAAATGTCTCGTACTGTGCTATAGAAATGCCCAGAGGTAATATAAGTATATAATATCTATATTATAGAACAGCAATTATTTATGCTTTTTAAAAATAAAACAGCATGTTTAAATTTGTTTTGCCTGTTTTGTTGTTATCAATATTAAATTTTGATATTTAGAATCCTTTTTATCTTTATCTACTTTAATTGTGCTTTATAAATAAATGTTTTATGTTTAAAAGTTTAAAAAATACAAAATGAATTGTATTACTGCGTGGAAACCTACTGTAGACCTTATGCAAAAAAAAAAATTAAAGAGAAAATAAAAACAGTTCCTCAATGGTAATTGTTTTGTATTAAATTTTTTCGAGTTTTTATTGCCTTTTTTGCTTTGTTAAATGAGAACAGCTCTCATTTAATCAATTTGGTTTTTGATGTAAGACTCTTGAGTTTTCTATAAAAAACTTTTGGGTAAAATCCACTGATGAGCTATATGAGCAAAAGCAAAATATCCTTATTGATATGCTTTGCAGTATACATTTAATTTCATATGTTTTTCATTAAATTATACTTTACAGTTGTTTTAGTAATATTGAGACCATGAATTAAAGATAAGTTTTGAGATAAAATTTGCAAATTATATAAAGAAATGTACAGCAACGTTAAGGCCGGGTCACATAGAATCCGTCATAAGTTATACTTTGTCTTTTTCTACTGAAAAGCAATTTAAAAAACAAATTTTCTTAGCTGTCACAGTCAGTACTTCTTCGTCAACAAAAAATATGAAATTTGGGCATCTTTTAACTTTTGAAGTAGGTAAATATCTCTTTAGTAATCAATCGCTTCTTATTCTTATTCTTATTCTTATTCTTATTCTTATTCTTCTTGTTTTGTTTTGCTTTTCTATGTGTGCAAAAAAAATATAATACAACAAAATAAATTCGTAAAACAATACGATTAACCTTTAGCACCTGAGGTGCCCGGGTACCCATATACTGTAATGTATTAACAAGCAATATTTTTATCAAATAAAATTAAATTGTAAACGTTTTCTAGGAGCGTATCAATTTTTAAACAACTTAGGAACCGCGAGGTCGTACAGGGTTTACTCAATATATACCTTGCAATCCGGCTAAGTATGGCATTAAAATCTAGTAGATTTATGTTGCCGAATACGCCTATCATTTAAAAAAATCAAGGGAAAAGAATTGTTAAAGAAACAGCATCTTCCTACCGTGGTAGTGGCAGAAATATCTATAGATAATTTTTTTACTTCTCAGCCACCAGCGAAGCTCTTATTTTTGCCTAATTTTACCATTGTTGGCACATTAGAAAATAAGCCCCATATTCCAAAAATCATTGTCGCAAATAAATCAAGAGCCGGTTTTGGTTTCCATTAAAAATTTAGGATGTGTTTTCATGTACCGAAAAAAATAAAGCTTAAGTTTTTTTTATTAGCAGAGCTTTAGAAAGAACTGGCAATGTCAAACTGAAACCCGATAGTATATATTTTTATAATAAGTACAAATGTGGAGTTGACACTATGGATGAAGTGTTGGCATTATTTTTTTAATGTCTTAGATATTACCTCACTCGCGTTATATATTATTTACTATGAGAAAAATAAAATGTATGCGAGGAAAAAAAACTGAGAGATGATCCTTTATGCCTAAGCTAAAGAGCCGATGATTGAAGCATGAATGACAAGCGCCCAAGTTAACCGTAATTATACAACCAAAATTGACACTTAAATCGTATTGGGTTGAAAAATATTACCTAGTACAGATGCTTGTAATAAATTTGACAAGTAGAATACAACACAGTGAACAAAGTTACGGGATTTTATCACATGTGTTACAAGCAAATAGAAAAAGAAAATCCCGAAAAATATGCGTTGAATGGTGATGGCGTGTTTGTGCTGAACACCCTAAATATGTTGCTAACTATATTAAATGTAATATAAAAAAATAATTTTGTAAATAAATAATAAATAAATATAGAATTATTTTTATAAATGTTGTAATATTTTTTATTTCATACTTCCGATAAAAATTTTAGAAGGTACCGGAGTACACGATAGCACATGTTGCGATGGCTGAAGTTTTGGCGATCCAGAAGCTCTTAAAAATTTTATTTATTAATACTTTTTTTCATATAGCACAAGGGTTAATGCAACACAAATCAACTAAATCTTCTGTTTGTTACATCAAGAAGCTTCCGAGGTTTACTAATTAAGACTATAATTAAAAGAAAGTTTAAAATATCTTTTAACTTTATTGCAAATGTGTACTTTAATAAAATTTTGCTTTAAAAATATGAAATAAAAAAACAACTTATCTTTTATCTGTCAACGAAGTACTCTGTGTTAACCTTATCCATCAATACTTTGTTTTTAGATTAATAAGCAAAAATATAATGGATGATGGGTTTTATGTGCGCCAGCCTTTGTTCGCATTTGGCATTGGTTCTCTCTTTATTTCCAAAAAATTAGTAGTGTAATATTTATTCGTTTTTTATATGATAAATAGAAAAAAAATATATCTCTTTTTGTTTTTATAGCAACACCTTTTAAACAAATTATTTATGAACAAGATTCCTATTCATTTCCAAATAAAACAAAAAAAGCAGTAATTCCAAGTGTCCAGTTGCCGCAGGTGAAGTTAAGAAAGAAGAAGAGAATAAGCAAGGTTTTTCTTACGTAACAAAAATCTTAAAAAAAAAAAATACTTTCACTATTTAAAAAACAAGACAAATTTAGAGAAACACACGTAACAGTCAGGTCTGGGGAAATTGCTTTAAAGCAATACAATTTTCAATGAAAAAAAAAAAAAACAAAACTGTTAAAAATCAAAAACTCATCATCAGAAGCAAGAAGTAAATTATTTTCTATATAACAAAGAAAATAACAAATATCAAAAAATATGTTATGAGTTCTTTTATTTGTTGTAAACATTTTGGAAAAATAATTTATGAAAAATAACAAAAAAATTTTTTAACAAAGTTAACAACGGCAAAACAATGCGAAGTCCCCTTGAAGCCATTACATATACTGAAGTATCCTTATGAATGCTGTTTCTGACTGAACGCAAGAAAAATGTAAAAGTTTTGGTTAAGTTTACACATCAAGTCATTTTTGAGGGCTCTTGTACTGTGTTTTCAAGGGAGAAAACAAATCCAACAAATATATATTCCTAAATTTAACTTGAATTTATTCGGTATGAATTAATCAAATATTATACAATTGCGCGTAACATTTTTTGCTATTTTCAACAAGATTATTGCTTAAAATTACAGCAGATATTCAGAATTGCATGAAATCAATGCTTTAAGTTCATTGCTATTTTTCTGTAAACGAACTGCAACTCATTTAACAAAATTATCTGAATTGAAAACAAATTGAAACACATTTCTACCTCATTTTTTGAATAGATTTAAATTATAATCAATGCTTTTTTGTTGTGAACGAGTAAAAATCTACAAGTAGGATTGCTATGTTCGGCTATGCTGAATCTTATATACCCTTTACCATATATGAAATCAAACATAAAAATATTGAGGTAACAGGGAATAAAAAATGAAAAAAATACATTTAAATGTTTTCGGCTTTTAATGGGTTAAGTATTTTAGAGTAATTTTAGCACTTCCTGAAATATATTTTTTTTCATATTTTTCTATCGCTCCACACACGTATTTAATATGCCTAATCGGTTGGCATATTCAAATTTTCTCTAGCTCATCGAGTGCCTTGGCAAGGTTGACGGATATCGTTCAATCGACTTCGCTATACATTGGAACTTTGAATATATATACTTTATGGATCACAGGTGGATATTGTAGAAATTACAAATGGAATGATAAACATGGGTATGTGCTATTTTACTTTTTGTGGTGAAGGGTGTAAAATTTATCAATTTACGTATTAGTATGGTTATGGGTAGAAATTCAATAAAAATTATATTTAGCTTTGTGTCCTTTAGTCATCAAATCCGTGTGCAAAAAATCAAAGAATCAAAAAAAAATTATTTATAAAAAAAGAAAAATATTTACCAAGAAAATATGTTTTTACAGAGAACATAGTAAGGTTCTTGTGACCTTATCATATGTACCTTAATAGGAGTATTTGTATAAAGTAGTTTTAAAAAGAATAAATTAAATTGTTTGAAAAGGATTTGTTTCTTAAATCTTACTAACAGCATATTATTTGATAATTTTTTATAGCCTATAATAATTACCACAATATCATGAAATTAAAATCAACAGTTTGTTAGAAAATATTTTGTTAATCGAATTCTTAGTATTCTCAAATATATTAAAGGGCCTTACAAAATTTGTATGGCCAAAAATTATGCTTAGCAAATTGCATTGCTGATTGGATTTTTGGGTATAAGCAAAAATAATAAAAATTATATTAGGTTTTAAATTCCGTTTAAAGGTGTAAATGTATGTGTGAATTCATTATTCTTAACAATGCCCAACCATCACAATTATAGTAAAATTAAATTTATAATTATTTCCAGCATGTGGTTTGGTTTTTTTTCTTCTGCTGAAAACAACTACCAAGAACTGTCAAAAACCTATTTATGTTTATATAATCTATTAAAACAACCATTTAATTTACCAATACCAACAGAAAAATAATTTCCAGCTTATCAACACACAGAGCATTAAGTGGGAATACATATAACAAATGAAAAAATATTTAAGTGAATGCAAATAATAAAAACTATTTAAATTAATGTATGGACGTGCATATCAACAAAAAGCGATATATACTGACATCTTGGCGAATGCCATATGTCAAAACTTTCACGGTGATAAATTTTTTAATTTAAGCAACTGTACAGTGAATGAATTGGGCAATCGAGCTGTATTAAATTAATTGTTTTAAATGTGGTAATGATAAAAATCTATTATTTAAAATTGCCAAAAATACATATGTGAGCCTTTTATTTTAAAGCACACATTCAGGAAAATACTTATTGCTGGATATATATCGAAACACGTTTTGCTGACTATTAAGAAACCTACTAATAAAGCATGGAGGTTATGCTAATTTTGTTTTTTTTTTTTTTTAATTTGTCACCACAAATACTAGCATACAAAAAAATTAAGTAATTTTCTGTTAACTTTTTTTAACAGACATATAAATAATTTCTTTATGCTGGCTATACAGGCTGGAGCGCTGAATGGCTACATTCATTAACTAATTTATATATCTTATAAACAAATGGTACATAAGTACGTACATACTGAAAATTTGTATACTTACCGTGTTTACAAATTCAGTGTTTGTGAACTAAGGCCACTGTTATAAAAGCAAGGCGCTCTTAAAGGCAAAAGGTGCACAGAACTTGAAGTACATTTTTAGTTTAGATATTTTTTCAAAAAGGCAAGTGATAGGAGGGCTATTATTTATATTTCGGAAAAAGGAAATAATAACATAAATTTTTAAATAAAAATGGCTTTACTGTTTTTTGAATCGAAATATTCCCTGGGTGGTCAATGAACCATTTTTTATATTAGTTATTTCATTCTATTCAAAATACTTCCAAAACATGTTTTTTGAACAATTAAACTGCTTCTTTGGTATACGTAAGACATTGCACTGTTTACCTTTAATATTCAAAATCAAGAAGAAGTTATTGGACGCCAAGTCAGAACTGTACCTTGAATGAGCCATCATCTTGAAGTCTTGACTGCTCAAAAGTTCGCATGCATGAAGAGATATATATGTCAGTTTGAATATTAACATGATGACGAATAATGTGTCTTCAGGGCTTAACTTTACGAATTTCTGCGAAGACTTCTAGCAAATATGTCATCACATACCACGCGGAATCGAAAGTTCTACGTTGCTCAATCATAACAGTTATCACATGACCCAATTCAACGAAAACATTTTCTTAAAATTTCCTTTATTTACCAAATAGATTTTTTTTGCTGAACTCAGTGTAAAAAAAACATATATCACTTTCCAGCAAAAAAAAAAAAAAAAAAAAAAAATGAAGTAGTTCAAAAACTAATGGGTGTTTTCATTGCTCCTCTTGCACTTGTTTTCTATTATGCAGCATTATAGTCTGCTTGTTCTAATTTTTCTTGTTTTCTCTGGAAAATGTTTGCAAATAATTTTTCTTTCCAAAAATTATTAGAAATTAAATTAAAAATGAACCTAAGCCGGAAATCAATTTTAGTTCATTAATAATGTCCGCGGTTTAACTCCTTATTTGAGAATTAAAAAAACATTTTTACTATTTGGAATCATAAAATATTTATATTTGAAGGAATCAAACACAATTAAAGCAGATAAAAAAAATTTGTTTTTGTTAAGTCCACTCAATTTTTTTTTTGTATATCTAAATTCTTCGAGCAATTCTTTAGCCTTATGAGATCACATTTTCTTTCTTGTGCAGGGATTTTGAATGGGCACCTATCAAGGTGTAAAATAAAACCTTTTAACAAAAAACCATGTCTTGTGCGATGCTCCTTTAAAATTTAATTCAACATTTTTATTTATATCAGTTTAAAAATAATCTAAGACAAATTGACATTTAGCTTTTTTACAATCGTAAAATTAGCAAAAACCTCATACAAGCGTTATTCGCAACTTATAAACTATTTATGTAGTAAAATCTTGAAAGTCAATTTCATCCTACTTCTACCGCTCATATTGAAATTTAAGCTTATATGTGTTCACACATTATGTATGTGGTTTGAATAAAAAATTTAAATAGACAAGAGTTTTTATCTTTTATCTTTATAACTACAATAATAATAGTCTTTAAATATTTAATGATTCAATTATAAGTAAACTGGTAAATCACAGACAAAAAGACCAGAAAAAGAGATGCTCTCAGCGTTAAAAATATTAATTATTTATCTGCTATTTTTTACAAATTTGGTGTGGGTTAATTAGAAAGCAACTATAACACTGTAGTTTTTTTAAGTTTAGAAGGGCTTTCTTACTTTGAAAGTATAGTTCACAGTTATGTAAAACATGAACGAAAATGAATTGCAAAAGGCTGCGCATACACATTTTATAATAACAAAATTAAGAGTATTTCCTCACATCGTGCTTTCTTCAAACTAAAAAGTTAATAAGTTTAGCTATTTGTTGTATAAGTAATTACCTTCGCACTTAATTAATTAATTAAAAAATACAATCAACTACATAAATTTATTTTTTAAACAATATATATTAATTTTGTAATAAGTTTGTAGTATTTTACACGAGTTTTTTTGAATATATTTTAAATTAAATTGAATAACTCTCTGAATGAAAAAAAAAACAGGAATATAAAGCAAGCTTTTACGATTATGTTTATTAATCTTATTGCTCATATTTCTGACTAAGTTACTTAAATTCTTAAACTATTGTTAAGTACGAATAAAACAAAACAAATGTTGCTGATTTATCAGCAGAAACTAGTGACTTTAGGCGGCCCCACAGGAAATAATCGAGAGATGTCATTTCGCACGACCTTGGAGTCAAATTGACAGGTCCATTCTCTAAATCAACCTATCGCCAAATTTTGATTTCAATAACTCGACGGTTTCGGTCGCAGTATGACACGTAGCGCCATCTTGTTGAAACCAAATTTCGCCCGAATCAGTGTCATCCATATTTTTAAACAAAATGATGGTGAGGTAACGATCTCTATTGACCGTAGCTTGAGATCCGGCCCTATTTTTTAAGAAATAAGTTCCGATGAGAACACCACCCTGTAAACCAACCAAACGGTACATTTTCTGGATGCAATGGAGTCTGTAGGGTATGTTGTGGATTGGCCTTATTCCTTATGGGGCAATTTCGCTTATTTTCCAGCCCGTTAAGCCAAAAAAATCCTGATCGCTATACACTATTTGGCGATAAAAAAACGGGTCAGTAACTTACTACTCTAGAGCCCAATTCGCAAAAGAATGACGCATATAACGGACTCGTGGCTTTAATTCCTGCACTAGCTCGATATTATGTGGGTGAAGGCCAAGATCTTTGCGCCAAATTGTTCACGTTGTAGATGAACAGACCCCAAAATCCTGCGACCGACGGCGAATCGATAAATTTGTATCCTCTTCCACACTTTCGTTTACAGCAGTGATATTATTTTCAGCATCCACATTCCTTCGACGTGCTGGTGTTACTGCATCCTCTGGAGAGTGTGGGGTTCGAAATCTATCCAGAAGAATGGATTGTTCAGGCTGGCGATTATGTGCACCATAAAAGTCAGAAAGTATTAAGAAAACATTTTTTATTAAAATTTACTTTTTAGTACCATTTTTTAAGAATTTAAAGCTCGTTGCTTTGACTGTGTTTTTTTATTCTTTTTATTTTTTATTTACATTATTTTAGCATTATTCGGTTTAGTTTCACGAATAATTTAAAAATTTACTAAGAAAGATTATTATAGATAAAAAATCATTTTTATTGGCAAAGCTAGTTACTACGGCCAACTCAACTTGTCAGGGAACCTTAAGTCACATATTAATAGATGAACTAAAGCTGCTTATTAAATATAAAAATGTTTCACCAACGAAAAAGCGGCCAAAAAAGAAATTAAGAACACACGAATGTATTAAATTAATATTTCACATAAGTTGAAGAGGACCTTAAAAAACTTTATTTTCGACGTTTGACAGACATGATTTTTGACTTTTTTATTATTCGGCCAAAACTGTAAAATTGAACGAGAAAAAATATAATAAAAAGCATGATTTTATCACAAGTAGATCGTTTTGATAAATTATGAAAAAAAAACAAAACAAATAGATAAGTCAAGGATATCTTTAGTAATAAGCTCTTAATTAATTATTTAGTTTCGATGAATACCTAAGTCTTTTACTTTTTCTCAATTATACTTCATTAATTTTTTAAATAAGTCCCAGTGGTAGATTCACATAACATAAACAGATCGTGCCATATTATTAGCATTATCTTATGTTAAATTAATCTATAGGATTACATTTTAGTTCTTACACAACTCGCAACAGTTTCTTGCGGGCAGAGTTTAAAAATACTACCATCTTGTCTCCTTCCACCTGTTCATATTAAAGGTTACTACATTTGTAAAGCCTTGTGTAGTATCCGAATCGTTAATGAAATTTTTAATGCGGAATTGCAGAAGTCTGCAGGACTTGCTTTATAAATTATCTTAAATGAAATTAAATTTAAAAACAAAAATAAATTAGAACGGACCGATGGTAATAGTCTTTGATGATCATGTGCTTTTTGCGTTGACCTGTTTGTCTTCTATCCAGTTTCTGATGCTAAAACATTTCTCTAAAATAAATTGGTCACATATATACTCCCGAAATAAATATATATTTTTATCATAAAACAAACAGTTTTGGTTTAAGTAGGCGATCCCATTAGTTAATCGTTCTGGTAACTTAAATAGCTGATGTTAAAACTTATCTTTTAAATGCTCAACTATCAACTATTTTTGGGCAAAACCAGGTCCTTAAAACGAAAAATTGTGATTTATTTGTGTAGTTAATTTGAATGTATTATGTATTATTTGCAATTTTTTGCATATTTTAAATTATAAAAATAGAAGTGTTTTAATCAATTTAAAGTTATTCTACCAAGCAAATTGGCTAATATTTCATAATATAACATGTTATCTTTTTAGAATGAGGTTTAATATATCTGCCACTTTCAGTCAGTTTTCCAAAGTAATATAAATGCGCACATTTTTAAACAGATAATTGTTGGCAAGAAAACAATAGATTGAATGTTTAAAATGATATTGATTTGTTTATACTTTTGTTTTTATTTATTTATTTTTTGTGCTTTTTTAATCATTTCACATATTTTGAAAGAATGATTGCTATTGATTAAAAATTTATTAAGCAAAATGCATAGATTACCTTCTCCAAAAATAATATTTTGTGTGCAAAAATTATTTTCAATCTGTTGTCTATAGGTCTAAAGGTTTGACAAATTGCTTCTTGCTGTTTAATGAAGAATTTTATATAAAACACATACAAACATGTTTAATAGATAAAATTATGTAGGCATTTGTCTGCTGAGTTCATGTAAAGACATGATGAAACTGTGAATCATCTGAAAAATATATGAGAAGTTATTAAGAAGGAAATATATGTATTTTTTTTTATAAACACATGAGTTTTTTCCTTCATCAGATAAGGTATTTGAGTGAAATATAAATTAGTCTACTTTTGTTTGAAATTGAGATAACCTTGATAATTTTTTTATTTTTATCCTGCATATTGTGTATTGTCCAAAATCAACGCAGGGTTATTAAAAGGTCAATCAAAAGGGATTAGTGTTTCTTTTGTCTTTTTATTAAAAAATATGAATTGAGTGTTTTTAAGGCCCTTAAGAATTTATAAAAGGTTACAGTAGAACTTGTGAAAAGGTTAGCAGTAAAACAAATTGTCATACTCCACTAATGTTTTGAAATTTATTAGCGATATGCTCACGCAAAATGAAACGAATAAACCGATGTATGAACAACGCTACTAAATTATACAGATAAATTATATAAAAAAATTATATTCAGCAAACAGGGTAATTTTTAGCTTAACGGTATTGCAAATAAAACAATGTGACACACGTGGTGTAAGATTAATCTACATCGTTTCATACAGGTCAAATAATGTCCAGCAAAATATAACGTTCTGTGCACTATTTACTCTGGTGATATAACTAAATCTAATTTCCCTTAAACATTAAGAAATAACAGATTAAATCAACAGCTATGAAGTCACACTTTATATTTATTACACTTATCATAACTGACACAGTAACAAAAATTCTTCGCCTTTGTGTTTAGCGGTTTAACAGCTTTTACGTATTCAAACAAATTTCATCAACTATTGTAACACCCTTTTATTTATAATATAAAATATTTAAGCTTCTTATTATAAAGGTCATGATAATAGACATTATGTTCAACTGCCAAGCGTTTGTATAAACCGGTTGAAAAGATCGACCCATATAGATTAATTTATTTCAGTTATGGTGACACCCTTTAATTAGTGGATTTATTTTTGTATTAATTTTTGCTATTAAAACCTATAGTGACGCGCAGTTGTTAACAAATTTGAAAGCGGTGGCCCTTGCGGTTTATAATATACGTATATAAAATGTATGTTGTATCGGGACACCCATTTTATTTTAAAAATTTAGAACGGTTTTTTAATAAGGCCAAGCTAAAGGCATATCCATACAAATAAGGGTAAAAATAACAAAATTGGCTTAAAAATGACTGGTCGTAGTGGACACAAACAATAAAAAGCAACATTCAGACGAATTTTTATATGTCGATTGGAAACTAAGGTATGTTAAAAAAGTGTAAAAAAAATTTATTCTTAAGGTGACTAACATCAGAAAAATTTTTTTTACGGGAAGGTTAAAATCAATATATACATTTAATAAAACAGTTACTGGGTCATTTCTGATCATGATTTTTTTTTTAATTTTGATGTCGGTATAAAAAGTAATCGACATGGAATACAAAAGACCTATTTTTGGAATTTTTGCTTGTCTGTCTGTACTTTCGTTCGTTTGTCTGTGTTCACATCACGTAAAAACTTCTTGATGGATTTGAATAAAATTTTTTGTGGTGGTCTTTTGGAGCCTTGATTCAAATATAGAATTCTTTTTTTTTATAAAAATATGTTATTTTGTATAGAAAATAGAGATACAAGCTCCCAATTTTAACGGGAAAATAGTACTAGAATAGTTGTCGGTACATTTATTTTTGTAGATGAACAATTTTTAACACTGTTTACAGAACTCTACAACAAATGTTTAAAAATGCATTTTTCTAAATTTTAATTATAAGAAAATTAGAAATTATACGCAGACGAATTCGCAGGCTCTGCTTGTAGCTATTAAAAATAAGATAAACTTGATTAAATCTCTTGGAATGCTACTTTTCATAATTCAATGAAGTAATATATTTTTGAATTGAAACTCAAAAAAATCACTGAAAACTTGACGAATGCAATTTTGCTAGGGAAAGAGGTGCATGTTCAGAAATTTTTGAAAGCCAAGTTACGGAGCTAAAAATGCTAAAAATTGATGACAGTGCCGGCGATAGAAAAGCGATGATGTAAGCCTGAAAAATCAACACAGAATATGTCTAGAGTACGATTAAAAAAAAAAAATTTTTTTTCTTCTCCGTAAACTTTGCTTTTTTATTAATTTTTTTAATTATTTTCGTAAAATAAAAATTTTTCTTTAAGAGTATTTCCTAGAACTCGAACAAGTAGAAATTTAAAGATTCCATTTGATACAATAACCATTTGGACAGGTTCTTTTTTTATATTATTATTATTTTTTTTTTTTTTTTTTTGTTTTTCTTGAGGTTTTAAAGCTAAAAAAAGAAATAAAAAAAAACGGAAGTCTCTCTAAAATCATAGTCTAAAAACAGCAAGAAAAAATTTAATAAAAATTAAAAAAGTTAAAAAAGGTAAGCAAATCAGTACCCAAACAGTTATTTTAAATTTTAGTTAAATTCTTAGTGTCACAAATGAATAAATATACGTGAAGATATTTTAATTTTTATGTTATCGAGACACAAAAATTATTTAGAAATTTTTGTATTAATATACGTATATAAAAAACAAGAAAATTTAGTATTTAATGAAAGAATGCAGAATAAAATGCAGCATTTTCTGGATCTCTACATCTGCCATCATCATATATTGCAGCTATATGCCTTAGAATACGCATGTTTTAAACATCATTTATTTAACAAAATAATTTTTTTTTAAAGAAAAAGTAGCACTTCAGGCAATAATGCCTATTTAGTTATATTCGTAACTGTGCTACATTCTTTAGGAAAGCGATAGATGAGAGATAAGGCAGCTGGTGAAAAGAGAAAGATAGATATAGCCATTTTATTAGTTATTTTACTTCGCCGAAGAATATGCTATGAAGAAGTAACCACGAAAGAGGTTGCAGTTTAATGTAAGTTCTATATATGTATATATACCATTAAATAGAAAAAAACATTTTTATTTTTTGGTTGCCACAGGGGTTGAACCCTGGCCAACCAGGTTTGTAGTCAACGTGTTTACCAGTTTGACTACAGCAGCCTCAAATTGATAAATCAATATAAGAAATGTCCATACTACTCCGTTTCCTTTAGTTTATAGCTAAATGATGACTTAAAGTGATAACACAAGTCCAAAATATTGCTGTTCCTGGTATGATTTTTTTAACCTTTACTTAGTTTATTATTTCGTTTGTTATTTTCACAAAATTCATTTCCGACCCAATTAATTATTTATATTTTGAAGATTTATGCATAGCGAAGTCGATTGAGTGAAATCCGTCTGTCCGTTCATCTTCGAACTAAAGAAAATTTATATACATCATATACATATACGGGCTTTTAAGGTCAGTACTATTTAAATGAAAATAAAAGACAATTTATTCCATTTTCTTTATCCGACGTTTCGTTGGGATTTTTCCAACATCTTTAGGGATAAACGTTTTTTATTGAAATCTGGTAACATTGTTTAAAAAAGATAAATAAATAAACTTTGATATAATGACAACAATGAAAAATAAAACATCAATACTACACTTTAACTATCATAATTACCTTTTTTGTCAATTTAACATTTAAATTTAAAAAAGACAGTCTAACGCGACACAAGTACGACATAAAAACATGTAACTTAAAAATATAATTTTAAATAGTCAAAAACTTTATAAAATATCACAGAAAAAATGTTTCTTAATGTTATATTATCACAGTTGGAATTACACTAAAGTTTAAACTAAAATAATGCTATAAGATGCATTGGTGTTGTCTTTGTCTGTTTTACTATTTATTGCTATGTCTATTTTCTGCTGTATACTTAAACTTTCGAAAGTATAACGTTTATTGTGTTTTTTTCCTTATGTAGTATTTTAACATTGTCCAGATCAGCTGTGTGTGAATGTTCCAAACAGTGTTGTGATAATGCAGTTGATTGTCGGCCTTTTTTAATATCGGATTCATGTTCAGCTATTCTAACGCTTAAATTTCGTTTTGTTGTTCCGATGTAAACTTGTTTACAGCTTTCGTTCGTTCTTCCCTTACATTTTATTTCATATACAACATTATTTTGGTCTTTTTTGTTTATCTTAGTTTTTAAATTTGTAAATAATGTGTATGTTATTTTATTTGCCTTGTGTGCATAAATAATTTCTTCTTCATTTAAAATTTCTCTTAGTTGAGTATTTTCAGTTAATTTTGGTATATAAGATAAGCTTACATATTTAGGGTTACCAGACGTTGTTTTGGAGCTATTATTTCTCGGAGTATTATTAATTGATTTGCATATTAAGTTGTTAATCATGTTGATCGGATAATTGTTGTTTTTTTAAATTTCTTTAATTATTTTTATATTCTTAATTTTATATTTTTCATGGCTCAGTGTTAAAACCTTGTTGATGAAATTGGAAATGGTATTTATTTTCTGTCTCATGGGTTGTGTTGAATTATAGTTGATTATTCTGCCTGAAGCTATGGGTTTCATATACCAGTCTGTTATAATTTTGTTGTTATGTCTAATAATTTTCATATCTAGATAAGGTAACGAATTTTCTTTCTCCTTCTCTATTGTAAATTTTAGTTTGCTATGGTAAGTGTTAAAAATCTTCAGTATATCTTCTTCTTTATATACGCCAATTGATCAGACACAGTTTCGAAAATTTTGCTCTTAAGAAACAGCAAGATCGGTCGTTATCCTTTGAACTAGTAGTTAAACGCAATCAAGAAATGGCAGCGAAATGGCCACAGAGACGTGCTATCACCCCAATAATCAATATCAGTTAATTTTGATCGAGATAATTAACACGGTATATTAAAGTTTAGGTAATTGAATTTAATATTCCCTCGGTTTAAATTTAATTAAAATGTTTTGTGTTAATATATTTTAAACGCAATATAAACAAATTTTAAATGTAATACAGATAATAGGCCAAAAACTGCAATACTTTGAGTGATTTTATTTAACAATTTTAGTTTAAATTTGTATCAGAGTTTAATAACAGAATTTAAGAAAAAAATTGTTATTATTATTATAATGCCCTAATGTGTTGTTAAAAATTTTGTTTAATGACTTAAGCCATTTTTATCAATATAAAGTCCTGAGAACCTACAAGCACTAACGTTAGGTTTTTCTATGTTTTTTGGTTTGTTTTCCCCTAAGTGATTCTATTCCGAAAATTAATGTGAAACACATGCGGTAAAAGTGTGTCTATCTAAACATCAATTACATGTTATCTTTTTAGAAAATAATGTTGTTATATACTTGACTGCTATAGTTAGAGATTTTTTATTTTGTGTTAAATTAATGTTCTTTTGGACATTTCATTGCAAAATTTTCTACCAAATTTAAGAAACACTTGCCATTATTAAATACATAGCCACGCACATACAGGATTCAAACCCTCTCTTTTTTACTCTGTTAAGCCTGATGATATAGTAATATCATCAAAGTGTTACATTACACACACTTCTTTTGTTGTTGTAGTCAGTCTTATCATTTTAATTGCTTTGGGGAATTGTTTTTGAACTCACACACAAACGCACAAATAGAAATAAGTACACTAAGTTCAGTTCATTTCATTTCCAGTTTAGTTATATTCATTGTATTACGTTCACTTAACTTATTTTTGCCCATTAGAATGCCAGCAGATATTAAACACATTTTTTTTAATGGTTAACTTCACAGTCTGGTATAGAGAAGAGGCCAACATATTTTTGTGAGTGTGAGTTTCTTAAGTTCTTTGCTAATTTAATAGCCAATATTTTTCTTTTGCTAGTGCTGTTAATATTATTGCAGAAATTCAAGAGTAATGTAATTAAGAAATGTAAATAGAAATGTACATGTAGCATGCGTTTATACGATTGCGTGTGCATATAAAGATATGGTTCGAGTAATTAAATTCATAGGCAAAAGTGTCGTTAGACGAACGAAAGAGTATCTACTCAGTGTTTTTTATACAAAATTGTTATATAAAAATTAAAAAATGCATGAAAGGAATCCAACTATTTTATAAAGTTAATTTTGAATTATAAAAAAAAAATATGTATTGATATTCAATAACTGAATAATGTCAAAGGTAAAGTCATACACACAGCTTAATGTTGGTTGTATGAAGATTAACTCATTATTCCCTTCACCACAGGTAAAAAAATGTTATACCCAATTTTGTTATTTCGTTTATAATTTTCACAAAATCCATTTCCGACCCCATAAGAAATATATATTCTGAGTTCTTATTCATAGCGAGGTCGACTGAGCGGCGTCCGACTGTCTGCCTGCCTTTCCGTGTTAGGGTTAAAATCAACTTTGCTAAGGCACCAGCTGAGTTTTAAAAATTTTCCTGTTGAATTGAAAATCGGCAAGATCGGTCCTGATCTTTGGAGGCAGCGGACAAGACATCACGCCTGCCTTTTAAAAACAAATATAAATAAGAAAAATACCTCAAGATAAAAAATTGGCACTCGCCCTTATCTTTCAAATTATGGGCTTCTGAACTTTTTATAGAAAAATACAAAATTGCACCAATTTTTTAAGATATTAAAATGAGTATCGTTTAAAAGCTTTTGAAGAAGTCTTTCAGGAAATACTTTGATTTGAAAAAAATGCTTAACCCCTTAAAAGCCAATAAAATTTTTATGTATAAATTTTTGTTTCTTATTCTTTAATTCTGTGTCGCTCCAATATTTGTTTTGTTGATTGGAGTGAAGGGCATATTACATTCGGTATATTCAAATATGTTTTATATTTATTGGTTGGTAATAACTTTTAAAAGAATTTCTTATTTTTCTTTCTGTATGAATATCAAAAATGGGCAAACGAATTAAATTTAACTTATATTCTAAGGTGCAGTAATTAATAATTTTAGTTAGAATGCATTACTGATTACTAAAAAAATGTAGTAATCAGTAAA
Source organism: Cistogaster globosa (assembly GCA_937654795.1). Classification (NCBI taxonomy): domain Eukaryota; kingdom Metazoa; phylum Arthropoda; class Insecta; order Diptera; family Tachinidae; genus Cistogaster; species Cistogaster globosa. The sequence goes on along the minus strand of OW569403.1, from coordinate 136,808,050 downwards.
TTTTTACTGCTGCTGCACTTTATATCTGACTAAAAGAAACAGTAAACAGTGACTTTGGCTAAAATTTTACTTACATTATAACATTAAAAACTCTTCTTTTAACGCAAATTGCTGCTATTGCTAATTACCCAACGACAGATTGTTATGTTTTTCCCTTTAGGCAAACGTAAAGGTTTTTTTTTAATTGCAAACACCACTGCGGGATACATTACAAATTTTCTTTATTTCTTACTAATCTGTGGTCCTCTTTCTTGTCATATAATGACTTGCTTCTATGAATGCCATATTTTGTTGCCTGCTTTCATTACACTAGTTCGAAATGAAAGAAGTGGAAATTGAATTAATTATTCAACTTAAATAGAATTCTTTAAAATACGTACTAATCCAAAAATTTCAGAAAAGGTAATTAAGTGTGGAACCAACGAAAATTTTAAAAAAGGTAATCTAGTGTGGTATTAAGCATTTTTGGTAGAAGTACTTCCCAACCTAATGATTTAAACAAGGCATGAGACTTTCATAATCAATTACTGAGAATTGATTGCATTGACTATTACAGGAAATAATAATAATCATTAGTATGCATTTTAAAGTATTCCTTTTTAACTTGAAGAACTAGTTTAATTACTGCTTCCTCTACTTGCGACCTAATGTAATATTGTTTGTAAGCGAGTAACAAAATTTGGCAATTAAAAAAGTAATTTATTATATGGCAAGTACTTTTTAAGGCAATGCCTAATTTTTGCTGGTAATGATCATTATTATTTTCTGCAATATTCAGTGTTAAAATTATCGGATTGCTAGTCGAGTTGGTAAGACCTTTTGTCAAAAATTAATAATTTCACACTTGATTCCTTTTCCTGCTAATCCGCGAAACACGAAACTAGTCGACACGTTAATTCCAAGAAAGTCGTCGCAACACATATCTGTCATACACTGTTGTGGTGCTTATACCTCTCAGCGCTATCAGATAGAACTTCTTCTATTTATTCTAAAGGGTGACTTGACATATTCATCAGCTTTTTTAATATTTTAAAATAAAAGTCTATTAAATTGCCTGCATTTGCATGGAAGCCATTGCTAAAGTCCGTTACGGTAATGGAATAAAACGACTTAAAATGACTTATACTTTAAGACAAAATAGATAAAAACTTTCTCATTAATTAAAAATAGTTCAAACAATAATTAAAATCTTTAGCTCATTTTTCGAAATATGAATCGCTTGCAGAAAAGTCTCGACATAATGTATTTTTAAATTTCTGCAAACTAAATAAACTGAGTATATCTTTATTACATCATGCATATCCAAAATCAGTGATAACTATTTTAAATTTCATTCCATCAAAAAAGACACCCGTTGATTGCAATGCAAAAAATGGAAACACATTCATGGCTGCTTAAATACTTCACTATGCTCTTACTTTTATACGATTCGATTTGACCTCGTGTCATCATGTATGTCTTTTATAGAAGTAATTAACACACACGCACCTAGAAATCTTTAATGATATGTATTCGGATGTGTAAATGCCTTTGTCATAGAGTAAGCAAACAAAGTTTTGTAATCTTTTTCTATGCTTGAATCTGAACTTTTATTAAATCTTTGTGAGAGAAAGGAAAAAATTATGCATTTGACACGTGTAGACTTCAATCAAATATTTTAGTTTTTGGCTTTTTGATTTTGTACTGTCGCAGGACTAATAAGATACGTAAAAATGTATGAGAATAACATATAACAACGTAATCTACATTAGCATGAAAGTTAATATATTTGATCAATATTCATGACATTTAAGTTATGGATTAAATATTGTACGTTAAACACCAAGGCCTATTAAATCAATAAGAATTTTAAGGCTGATTTGTAGACCTAGAGCAAACTTACAGCTTGATATTTTTTATCAAACTAGTTGTATGATTTTTTTTTTTTTGCTGGCAACAGATGCAAAGAAGAATGCGGGGTAAGCAAAATGGTATGGCTTAAATTTTAAAGGAGAATTTGTTTGCTTTATGTACGTTCGTTGTGTAAGTTTTGTTATTTGTGTTTTATTTTAAAGAACTCAAAAACTACAGCATAAAATATAAAATTAAAAGCTATATGTACAAATTTCTATGGCATTAAAAATTAAATTTTAAAGCGCTCACGCTAAAATTAAAAGAAATATATTTAATGAAAAATGCATAAAAATAATCTAGACTTGACAGCTAACAAGGCTGATCTAGTAATTCTACGATGTTTTTTAATTATTTATCAAGAAAAAAAAAAAAAAAAATAAATAAAATGAGTAAAAAGTTTTTGAGAAGAATTGTATGAGAAAGCAAAAATTTGTTGTTATAAGTATCTTTGCAACTAAAATCATCATCAACAGACGAAAGCGATTTTTATTTTAGGCAAAAATTTCGTCTACAAAATTCTTCAAAATTATTTTCTACTAAATTTACCAATTTTTTATATTCTTCGCCTTTTTTAAGCATTTCAATTAGGTTTAAATTAACTTTTATATAAAACGACAGATTAACTTGCTTTGGTTTTCTGCCCACAGTATGTATCATCAGGGCAAGGACGAGTAAATAGATTTTTGGAGAATATAAGAAAACGAGAAGGATCGAATAAACGTTACACTTCACTGCACGATACCGAGTCTAAAGGTTTGAATTGTTGAGCTAGATTCTAAGAGAAGCTAATAATATTTCAGAGTGCAGATTAGCGCATATCGTCGAATTCAATGTGACAATCAGGTAACAACGACTCAAGTTGGGTAGCATTTCGATCTTACTCGTATAGGGAATCACAATGGGAAGTGGTGGGATATAATTTGGTGGGACGCCATAGCGTCCACGGTCAATATGTGCCTTTGTAAATCGCCGTTATCCATGGACATCGTGTCACTTATAAAAATTGTCATTATTTAAACGATAAAGCCAATATATGTTTGTGCTTATATACATATTTTGGAACAAATCTTAGTTTACCAAAGATTTTCTGCATAGCAGGCCTTCCGCCGGGAGCAAGGATTCTTTACTCTAAGTATAAGCAACACCGGCTTCGCTTATTTAACATTTCCTACATCGCTGGGTGCAAAATAAAATTTATTAAAATCCTTTTTTGTTCGCCTTTGTTATTTCCCCTTTCTTACATGAAATAGTCGGTATATTTAATGCTGAACAGACAAACTTCAAAAACCGTAACTCCGAAAATAAATGTTAGCTTTAAATTTTTACTTAAAATATTTTGAGCTGAAGCACTAAATTAGATTCAAACCCATATATGAATTATAATTTATGAACTGAAAAGTCAGGTTTTAGATTCATTACATTGTTTTTACTTAGAATACAATTATATATTTGTATTAAATTCATGGATGTTATGACTCTACATTGATGGACATTATGTCAGGTCTTCCATAGACATTGTGTCTGTAGACGTTATAAACTGCTACTTCTAATTTCAGTTTAAAAACTCAGTATTTTATCAACATTTCTTCTTTTCATTTCAAACATTTTATGAATTCTTCCAACAACTTTATTTTGAATAAGCGTTGCAAAGTGGTTGGAAAACGATTTATATTGGAATTAATTCAGTATCAAATGAACCACGAAAGTTCTTTAATAAAATTTCGCAGAGGCAAAGCTAAGGCATTCCTAATAAAGCTGAGAACAGTCGGCGACCCATGCAAAGGGGGTGCTTTTTGTTAGGCCCCCAATTTAGGGTAGCTCGGTCATATAATTTTTAGAAAATGTCCTAAAAACTTTATTTTAAGGTTTCTTAAATTTTATTAAACCTTGAAAATCTATAAAAACTGAACTTTCATTTGTAGATTATCTCTTTTGGTTGTGTTCTCAATTAAAATTTTAGTAACAGGAATATGATTAGGTACTATAAATTTCATTTCATTTCTCCCCGATTTCAAATTTTTTCACTTTTCATTTGAATTGAAAAAATATGTTTTGTTAAAGCCAAATAAATTAAACATTTTCGAGTTATTTTTGTTTTCAGAACTTCTTTTTAGTTAATGGTGAACAGAGTCTTTAACAAAACTAGCATATTTTTCGTTTCCTTTTAAGAAAATTTTTTAATTTTAAAATTTATGTGTAAAAATTAAATTTTTATTATGTATGTCAAAAAATTTGCTGAATTTGCTGCATCTCCTAATTACTAAAATAAATTTTAATAAAATCACAAATACGTCCTCTTAACATTTTTTTACAGTTCTTGTGACTAAACGTTAGAATTCAATATCACTTGTTAGTTGTTAATATAAAAAATTTGCGCAGATAATATTTTATTTAGATTAAAAATTAAATTATGATATTAGCATTAATATTTGGAATATACTAATTGATTTTTCACCAATGTTTTTGTGTGTGTATAAGAAAAAATGTATATTTTATAAAAAATGGAACTTGTAAAAATATAACTATTTATTATTACAAATTCTTATTGAATTTTGTTATGATTTTAATTTTTTAAAAAAGCTTAATTTTGTGATATCTATTTCTAGTTTTTTTTTGTATTTATTTGTTTTTTTTTTTTTTTTTGACAGTTTTATTTATAAAACGACTTTCTTTGAACTACTTCGTTTCTGTGGAAACCTGTATTTTTGATATTTCGGCCAAAATTTAATTTTGAAAATCCTTCCGATAATTTTGTAAAATTATGATTTAAGATTTTAATATTTTGTTATAATAAAGTTCTTAAAAAATTTTGACACTTACGATGTATTTCGTACAATTTTAAGTGATCTTGAATATAACTTAGATTTTTTAAAGTACTTTACATATAACAATATTTTATGTTCAGATGACCGTAGAGAAACTCGTTTCAATAAACGCTTTCAAACCGTACTTAAGGTTAAAGAAGCAAAATCTAGATATATTTTTAAGCAGGAATCCTATTACTCAACAAATGAACTTTAGTTGGATTGTTATAAGAGTAATAGATACTTGTAAACAAAATCCATACACATTTTTAATTTCATTTTTTAGGTAAACAACCCTGTATAAGCTACATCCGTTTTAAATGACAGATATGTCGTACATAAGTACGATTATATGTTTGCTTTGTATTATTTTTGGCAAAGATTTTATTGTATTTTTTGTTATTTACTTTTGTTAACTTGGTATTCATTTCTATATTGTTTGTGGATAAATTCTTTTTAGTTTTTTAACAAAAAGCATTGACACTTTTTGATTGTGGTTTTTCATATGTGAAATAACTAAAACCAAAAAATCTGCTAAGCTTTAAAATTTTTTTATATATTTTCTTTTCTTTTCTAGTATTTCTATCGATATGAAAATGCATTCATTAAGTCCACACGAGAAAATCCATTGTTAGCTGCTAACAAATGAATAAAAGTTTTTCAGTATTTGACTCAAATGAACAGATTTGCGGTAACTTTATTTCAGTTTCTTTTGACGCATGTGAGATTAAGTTTTTCTTCAGTTTTTTTATAAATCAATTAAAATTTACTTTTTCGGCTTAAGTACATTTTTTAATTTAACTTTTATAAAGAAAAAATATTTTTCAAATGTATGCGGACGTTTTCCAAAGAAAACAAACAAAAATTGGACGCTGGCAGATTTTTTTATTTAAAATAAAATTTAAATTATTGAATAAACTAATTAATTTATTAATTTAATTTATTTATTTATTAAAGACCCGAATATTTTCTTAGGTCAAACATTTTTCACTGAAATAAACTTTAAATCATTTATTTGTTTCCTAAAATGATTAAAGAGTACTGATTATATTTTATTTACATTTCCTAAAATTTCGATTTCCTTTAAACATATGTATACTCTTATTCTTTATTTTGTCAAAATAAAAAAAAATTTACTTTATTGATTGCTCATATTTAATTTATTACAGGTTTGGCACTTGAAAAACAATAATCGCAAAAGCAACAGCAAATGGGAAGGCAACAATTCACGAATAAAAACGTACAAAAAAACTTATAAAAAAAAGAGCCCGTAAATAAGTCATAATTATAATAATGCACAAATAAAATGAAGCAGATGTTTTAAGCATATAGAAAAAAAACATATATAAATAAAAAGAAACAAATAACAATGACAAAATGGAAATTATTACGAAGTGGTAAAGAAACACATAAAAAACCCTAAAAAATGATGTCTTTAACTTAAAAAAAACAAAGAAAAAGATGGTTCAATCAGCAGTTCTAAAAAGATAGGCGAATAACAAACCAACAGTAATATAGACTTTGTAAAAGCGTTAAAGCGCTTTTCTTGTTAAGTATAGATTTTTTCGCATTTCCTCTTTCTGGCTTAAGCACGAGCAAAACAAAGAAAGATTGGCATAAAGCAAAAAAAAAAAAAAAAAAAATTCGAAGAAAATAACAAACAATTGATGCTTTTTAATAAAATAAAAACATTTTAATGAGGCCATAACTGTAATACTATCTTTAACAGTAAAAGACAACAAGAACGGTTAGGTAAAGTGGAAACACTAAAGAAAATACAAACAGCTATGGATTCATAGAAAAAGCGAGAGGCCATATGACAATGTTAAATTTAAATTAAAAAAAAAAAAAAATTAAAAGATCCTCCATTTAATAATGAATATTTATACAACTTTAAGAGGATAGAAACACTAAAATTGGAAACGAAATAAAATAGTCCCGCATATAAAAATATTTAACCGTCCCTCTTAAAAAAGTATCATCAGCACAAATAACATATTATTATTTCAATAAAAAAAGTGCTAATAAAAATCTTACAAACTCATAATTGAAATAATAAAACTGGAAACAGGAAAAAGAAAAAAATTTAACCTAAAGTTGATAAAAAGTAATAAGAAAAGAAAATTGTCATAAAAATTTCCACATTCCTTAGAAAAAAATAAATCTCAGACAAAACGACTTCTTGAAGATCTAAAAAATAAATCTGGCGGTTACTAAAAATAAATATTTTTTTATACCATATATCTCTATAAAATAGAAAATAAAAACAAATGAAGGAAAAGAGAAAATTAAATAAAAATAAATTCATGTTAATAACAAAAATAATCAAAATTACTAAAAACTTTTAAAATACATTTGTTATTCAAACTTAAACATTAAAATATATTTTTTAGTTAATATTTTTATATAAGATTTTAGAAAGTGGTTTTAGAATTTTATGTGTCATCTATGTTTGTTGAACATAAAAAACAAAATTGGGTCACTGTACATTTAGTTTTAAAAACATGAATATGAAATGACTGATAACAAATTTAATATGAAGAATCGAGAGAATAAATTACACATAAAATAAAATGTTTAAACTTTTCAAAATTTATAATAAAAGTTTAGATTTAAAATACAACAAAATGCATTTGAAACACAGGAATTTATGGCATTTTATTGTAGCTGCTGTGTTCTATAGGAGTATTGGTAAGTAAATATTTTTTTTACTTGTACTCACATGTATTTTAAATGCTAAAATAATTAAGTGGGTGCAACAGTGCTTTTTTAGACTTCAGATTTAATAGTTTACAGCTGTCTGGTTACAAATTTGATGTGTTATTTTATAAGAATAAATAGACTAATGCTGCAGGAACGGTTTTAAATCATGAAAAATGAGTAAATTGCATTCTTTTTTTATAACTTTTCAGGGTTTTAGAGATGTGCAAAAAAATGTTTATGGATTCTTTTATTAATTTTTAGCAAAATTTAATTTTAAATTTTGATGATAAAAAATTTCGTTCGAAATTGAAAAAAAAAATTATTTTTAGTTTATTTAAAAAAATGCAAAGAGGTTTGAGAGTAAAGGCAGTCCTGATCCTAAAAATTTATTGTATCACTATAAAATTTAAGATTGCTACTGTTGCACTATAGACTAAAAACGTTGCGCATTTTTGCGCCATGCTTTTAAATTAAAAAAATATCGATATTTTTTAAATTTAACACGACGTCACAAGATTTTTCTCCAATCCTGTATTAACTGCAAAGATAGGTGAGATTAATTTTAAAATCCAATTCAAAGTTAAAATCCAATTCAAAGTTGTTATTAAAGTAATATCAATTGGTAAGAAGATCCATTTGCAGGAGCTTGCATATTAGACACTGCAAAACTATACGTTACACTATATGAGTGGCATTCTTTGATACCTGCAATGCATAAGCATTTAATACGCGGCATTAGGCTGTTATCAGATTTGAAAGGGGTCTTAAAAGAAAAAAAAAAATGCAGGGTTAAAGAGGATTGGGGGGATACCTCCGCGTACTCATAGATTAAAAAATTTAATTTAAATGGTAATATGACGCGTGTATTCCATTTCTATTAATATTTAAGTTATTTTGAAATAAACATTTTTTGTCACTGCCTAAAAAATAGAGCGAGGGGGAAATAACTTTAAAGTCTCCCAGGTACATATTTTAATTTTGGAATTTTCGGTGAGCTTTAAAATTGTATTTGCTTAACAAAAGTATGGAAAAGTTGGTGGTACCAAAAATTTCCTGACTAGTCGGCCTTCGGCATAAAGATTTTCTCCTCTATGGTATAACTAACAACGGCTTGGCTTACCAAAGATTTTCTGCAAGCCTACTTATAAAAACGTTGCACCTTTCTAACATAGAATACTATACAATAAATCTATAATATTCATTGATGTTATGACTTTACGTTAATGACATTATATACTTGAACGTTATGACATGACACCGGAAACTTAAGATGTAGGATTAGTTCTTCTAAGGAAAATTCTTTTTACCCTTGGTTTGATTTTATTTTCAGCCATGAACAGCTTACATATTTTTGCTAAGTTTCGTTGAATTTCGGTGAATTAACAAATTTTTTAAAATCAATATGTGTAAAAACAAAAGTAATCGTTAAAATACCCTTATGTGCCTCGTAAGCGTCAATTGAAAGTACGGCCATCCATTTCGTTGCACATGGAATGTTGGTTAACATATTCTCAGAATTTTTTTCAAAAAACTGTGCTTAAAAAAATAAATTGATATTGATGCTACATTTCATTAAAGACTGGCTCAGCGATGATGCCATAACAGTAAGTATTTGTCTTAAAAAAGATAAGCGATAGAATGTTAAAGTATACGGAAAATTAATTCACTAAAATAAATGCAGCTTAAATTCGGTTTTAAGAGTATGAAGCCACATTATGCAACACAATCGATTCAATTAAGTTATTTATTACATAATAATGAATTAAGTATTGGTGCTGGTAATTGATTACTAAGATCGTGCAAATAAGTAATATTTTTAAAGATAAAGCAAAAAAAAGTAAAGATAAATAAATAAAAATAAATGCAGCTTAAATTCGGTTTTAAGAGTATGAAGCCACATTATGCAACACAATCGATTCAATTAAGTTATTAATTACATAATAATGAATTAAGTATTGGTGCTGGTAATTGATTACTAAGATCGTGCAAATAAGTAATATTTTTAAAGATAAAGCATATTTTTAAAGATAAAACAATTGGTCAATCTAGAAATGGAGCTTTTGTTGATGGTTGCTTTGTCAATAATGATTTTTTATGGTTTGATTTATCAGGCCTACTAGCAATTACAGATTATACTGATATAATGCATTTATTTTAGTCAGAATAGGAATCACCCTGCGAACTAAACTCCTTCCTTTCTCTAAGTGAGGGACCGGCAAACTTACGTCTGGTGGGGTTAAACTTCATAGATAATGTCGCTAAACTTTAGTAAAACTTAATTAAAAAAAATAATAAAAATAATTTATTTGCAATGTCTTAACAACAAGGAACAGAAAATGTATTGCCGCAACCGAAGTTTAAATGGAATAATTTCTATTTTTTAATATTTCGTTGAAGCTTTTTAATAATAGTTTATTTTAGCCCAAATAGTCATACTGTAGAAAATTACCGATTTCTAAAATTTTTATTTATCGGAAAACATCATCCATGAAAACAATTTGAAGTTCGTTTTTCAACATTACATTGATAACTGCTGATATTTCATTTCGCTTTCTTGACTTTTTACACTGCTACTAAGCCCGCCATATACTCTGTGGTCTAGACATCTGAATAACGATGTTTCTCCTAAATATTGATAACGAAACAAATTGTAAAAGAAAAAAATGTTTTTCTATATTAATTTACTTTTTATCAAAAGAAGGTTCTGTTTTAAAAAAATTTAACCAAAGATTGCATTTCTATTTTTACTTGTTATTTAAATGTTCCTTTATAAAGTTTTTATAAATTGAACCATTTAATTTTTTTAACAGTCATTGTTTGGCAATTTAGGTCTGTATTTATAAATATAAATACACAACTAAACTTATAAAGGAATACCACGTAAAGCTATTACACCTGTGTATACAAAGTATGTACTTGTACAATAAAATACCATTATAACCACAAGTAGTGTTGACACGCACATTAGAGATCTCTGCATACAACAAGAACAGCAAAAATTATAATAAAAACAACATTGTCAATGACAGTGTAAATAAAATGTTTAAATTTAAAAACAAATAGAAATAATAGCGAAATTGCTTTAACCAACACCAACACAAGCGCAATGTTAAATGTTAAAATGTTTTATGGTTAAAATTCTATTTAATTATAACAAATAATACACACACATACGTATATAATAATACATATTACCAGCTCTAATGGAAGTTAATCCAGCAAACAATTTTGCTTGATTTTATTTTTCCAGTGATAAGCTTTGATATTTTTTAACAAACTTAAAAGCTGTGTGCTGTGTTTTTAAGAATTATAATTAATCAATAAAATAAAAAGCCAACAGAATACAAAACAATTTTCGCTGAAAACTATATAATCAATGTAGGTTAAAAAAGATTTTTAATACTTTAATTACAATGCCTTCTTAAAATTTTAAATTCTGTTAAATTGTGAATGCGGGATAGCACAGTCTTTGACTAAACTTCACCACAAAAAGTGGAAAAAGTGTATAACTAACTTTGTCATTCCATTTGTAATTTATACGATATCTGTTTTCGACCCCATAAAGTATATGTTTTCTGACTTCTTATGCATAGCGAAGTCGATTGACTGGAGTCAGTCTGTCCGTCCGTGTTAGTGTTAAAATCAAGTGTGCTGAGGCGCTAGATCAGCTAGAAAAAACGTAAATACGTCAATTAATCAGACATAGTGTAAAAAGAGGTTCTTTTGCTAATTTTGCTATATCATTTGGATCAATGAAGTAACTCTAATAAAAAAAAAAACAAAAAAAAAAACAAATATATGGGGTGATAGGGAAAAGTGAAAATGAAAAAATTGGCATTCGCCCATATTCCCGTGGGCCTCTGAACTTTTCAAATTTTTTAATATATCAATATGAGTGCCACTTAAAAGCTTTGGAATAGATCTTTGAGAAAAAATTCTAAATTTTTAAAAAAATGCTTAGTCAATTAAGAGTCGATGGCCTTTTTATGTAAAATTATATATATGCAGTACTTAACTTTTTCACAGTTTTTAAGTCTCTGTCACCCCAATATTTGCCTTTTTAATTTATATATATGGTGAAGGGTATATTAGGTTGACATAGCCTAATATAGCACTCTTACTTAATTCTCATAGAATACTTAAAACGAATGACTAAAAATCTGCACAAAAGTCTAGTTAAAACAATTAAATATTCTTGTTTCTTACACTGTTGCTTTTTAAACTTTTGCATAAAAATGAGTGAAGTTTTCTTATGCAGCAGTCTTATTATGTCGAAAAATCAAGCAGCAATTGCTTGTTAACAAATTGTATTTTCGAGAAAGTTTTAAACGATTCGCTTCCAGCCTTAAATTCGTATAATAAAAAATGCATGATATATTAACTGCATTCACTGATAATGAAAGCGAAACTTAGCGCTGCGGTAGTTAGAAAGATGTTAATGCTAATGTAATTTGAATTTCAAAACAAGGCAACAAAAAATATTTAATTTGGGTTTTTAAAAATCAACATAAAGATTTATATCAAATAAAAATTAAAATCAAAAATTTTAAAACATTGGAAAATATAATTTCTTTATATTATTATTATCTTCTGCCTCCACTTAATCAATTTTCTATTAAGTATATTGGGAAATTTCTCTCATACAGAAGATACTGAATAGTTACGACTATAGTTAACAGACTTTTAAATGCTTATAAATATTAATATATTGAAAAGTGTGTTTGTTATTGCATGTACTTCTGTGGGTTAGTGTTAACAAATATGCTAAAACAATTTACCAATGTCCTCAACTACTATCAAGAGAATTGTTCAACATGTCAAATATAATTGTTTTTTTCTACAATTAATTCTTAGGTAGTTCGAGTACTTTTATAAATTAATAAAATATTTATGGGTCAAGCAGTTTAACTAATAATACAAGGAAGTTAATAAAAAAAATTTAAAGGAAACATGGCTCATTTTTACTTGAAATAGGGATTAAATTAGCTTATTACAAAAATTTCTTTTAAAATTGTAAAAAATTATATTTTTCACTATAATCGCCAAGTTTAATTAGGATAAATACTTTTTTTTAGCAAAAAAATTTTAAAATAAACCTTTCAAGTTCTTTTGTTCTTAATTTAAACTTATTTTTTATGGGAAATCTTACAAATGTTGTTATTCTCTTTAAAATATTTCTCTAAATTTACTAACTTAAAATATACTGGGGCTTAAGAAAGTACTGAAATTAGCTTTAATTAAAAAAATATATGTTTTATTAACTTCTGCTATCCTAAACTATTTAAGCAACGTTTTGGTACAGTTGAAGTTGAGAGTTGATCTTTGAACTTTTGAAAAGAAAAATTTTAATAAAATTGTTAAATTTATTTTCGATTTTCCTTATTCAAATTATATTTAATAATTTTAAAAATTAAATAAAAGTTTCGGTGAGTTTACCACACTCTCAACTACAGTTGGCCATTTCGTTTATAATTTCTTAAAATATTCATATAGATTAGGTAAATTTTTTTATTTTTATTTTTTTCATAATTTAGTGAATCATTGTACGAAAATAACAACAAAAATGTTTTATTAAATTACTAGTTAAACTGTTTTGGTATTATAACAGAAAAAATAAATTATTTTTTGCTTAACTTTAAATCCAATTTACTTTCTGATTTTTTTCTCTTTTAGAACAAAGTATTATTTACAAATGTATTCGGACGTTTTCCTAAGAAATAACTAGACACCAGCAGAATATAATACTGCATTTTCTGGATCTGAAGTATTCTTCGCATCTATCTAACTTTAGTTGTGTTCATTGTTGACATTATTTATTTAAACAATTTACTTTGTTAATAAGAATACAAGCAGTATCTATAATTTATCAATATTAATTTGGTTAGACGAAGTCCACACACAACCCACAGCATTTCTTCGCTGTTCTCTCTGTAACTCTTCTTGCACATTTGTGCTTGCTTTTGTTTTTTTTTATTTTTAAACATTTCACTTCTTTCCTTATAACATAATAGATGCTATTCCAGTTTTGTTTGTTTTAGTTCAATTTCGTCTGAACAAATTAATATTGATTGATAATAGACACTTCTTGTAGTTTTATTTACAAGGTTAGTAGGTTAAATACATGAGGTTTACAATGTACTTTACTTAAGGTAGATAGATACAAAATGTACTGATAAAGGATGTAGTGATCCTGAAAATGCAGCATTATAGTCTGCTGGTGTTATATTTTTTTTTTTTTTTTTTTTTTTTTTTGGAAAACGCACGCATTTGAAACTAATATTTCTTTTTTTTTAATTATTTAGAAAGTTAAATTGAAATACATTTAAGCCAAAAATTTAGTTCGTTTGTTATTTTACCAAAATATTTACTTTTACGAACACATTTTAAAGTTTTAAAATTTTCCAAAAAAATTTTACTAGGACAAGAAAAACTGCAAAATATCAACAACTTGAGAGTTAAAAAAAGAACAAAAAAATACTCCAATTTCACATGAAAAAATATATATAAGTTAAGTCAATTTTAATGATTTCCTTTCATGATTACATTACAAGATATCAAATGAACAACTTATCTATAAAATAAAATTAAACTCACTTCAAATATTTTATTTATATCAAACATATGCACAAGCAAAAAAAAAATAAGATTATGAATGCCCAGGTCTTTTGACGAAGGGTGCATAAAATTCCGAATATATCACTTCTACTGCATAAAATTAACACTAAGATTATTAGCTCGCTAAAATGTGAATTAATAATAATTCTTGTAAAAAAAGAACCAACTTCAAAACAGATTTCGTCTATCTGTCTATAACGTTTCAAAATTATAGCGATATACACGACATTAAATCAAATATTGGGACAATTTTTACATCTCCAAAATGTTTACTTCTTATAGCGAACCTAGCACTACAGTTCCTTGTTAATTTCAATTGTCTATCTTTAACTGTTCACCAGTTTGGCAAGAAACATTAAAATTAATCAACTGTTGTAATACCTTTTAATTTATAATTTAAAAAATTTAATTTTTGTATTTATTGCGAGATTGGTCAACACTTCTTCGCAAATACCATTTGTTTACAAGCAATTGCTGCTTAAATATTCCAAATACTGCAAGAAGCAAGGTATATATTTCGTTGTTTTTTACATTAGAGTAGATCATTTTAGGTAAAAGTTTTTTATTAACTGCTGCATAAGAAAACTTTACTCATTTTAATGCAAAAGTTAAAACATCGACAGCTTAAGAAACAAGAATAATTAACTGTTTAAATAGACTTTTGTGTAGATTTTTAGTCATTCGTTTTAAGTATTCTATGAAAAATAGGAAAGAGTACTATATTAGGCTATGTCAATCTAATATACCCTTCACCATATATGTAAATTAAAAAGGCAAATATTGGGGTGACAGAGACTTAAAAAATATGAAAAAAATAAGTAATGCATATATATATATATATATATATATATATATATATATATATATATATATATATATATATATATATATATATATATATATATATATATATATTCCATAAAAATTAATTCGGCTCTTAATTGGCTAAGCATTTTTAAAGAATTTTAGTATTTCCTTAAACATCTCTTAAAACCATACCCATATTGATGTTTTAAAAAATTTGAAAATTCAGAGGCGCGTAACTCGGAAAATATGGGCGAGCACCAATTTTATTAATCTTTTAATTCTCTATTACCCCATATATTTTTTTTTTCTTGATTAGAGTTACTTCATTGTTCTAAATGATATAGAAAAATTAGATGTAATATAGAAAGGTAGACGTGGTGTTTTGCCCGCTGCGTCGAAGCAAACGGGCCGATCTTGCTGATTTTCTGTAGCACCTTTTTCGACACTATGTCTAATCGATTCACGATTTTAAATTTTTTCTAGTTGATCCAGTGCCTCGGCAAACTTGATTTTAACTTTAACACGGATGGACAGACGGATATCGCTCAATCGACTGCGCTATGCATAAGGACTTTATAGGTCGGAAATTGATGTCTTCTACTTTTTTTTCTTATTAAAAGTCCATATTTTGAAAATTTGGTAAAACTCTTGTTTCTCTTTTGATCTTTTTTCTTCCAGTAGTTTTTGCACATTTTTAAGTTTTCAAAAATGAGCGCAACTTAATTTTTTTTTACTTTATTATTTGGAAAAAAATCTTGAGTCAATTTAAAATATTTGTGAAAAGTTTCCTGAAGGGCTATATAACTGTTAGCGAAATGGCAACCGAGACGTAGTTTCCTTAATAACTAATACCGATGATTTATTAATTTAATCGGAATAAAAAAAATAGCACGATAGATTTTTTTAAATAAGTTAATTTAGTTAACTTAATTTTTTTCTCTTTTTTAAGTTGTTCACAATACTCTCCAAAAATTCTGGAATTTTTTTTAATGTATGCTTTTTGCTTTAATTATGAATAATGATTATTTGCAATGTTATTATTTCGAGAAAAAATTATTTTTTTTTATTTTATTTTTTTATTCTACTTTTCTAAACTTTTTCGTTCTCACCAATACAACTACATTTTTATTTTTAGACGTTGCTGATTTACATATTTCATAAAATAGCTGTGGGCTGACAAATAACTCATTCATGCATCATTGTCATTATCTTTTAAAATAATCAGGCGGTAAAGAGTTTTTCGTCAGCCAAAAAAAAAAAAAAACAGCGAAAATTTTACAGCAATTTTAAATGGGAAGCAAATATGTAGAGTAAACTCGAAAAGTTTTTCAGGAAAAAAGAGTTTTTGCTCCGGTTAAAATCTTATTTGTTTTCATATTTAATTCAATTTTAATGAACTTAATTATTTATTTAACTAAAAAGTTGTTTTCTTCTTAATAAATGGAATTTTTTTTGTATTTATTCTTAAATTCAATATACAAAGAAAAAATTGAAAATTAATTTAACTTTTATCTAAAACCCATTATAATCTTGTTATTTCTATCATCCCCAATGCAGTTTTTATTTTCAAATCATTGTTTCCTTATTTCTGCTACTTCACTTCAAACATACAGTTATCAAAAAGTTTTAAAAAATAATTGATTTAGTTTTATTTTCCCATATCCCTTTTAATTCATTATGTACCTACATTTGTAAGAAAAGTTTGAAATAAATTTCACTAAAACATTAAAACTTCCTCAAGTCACATTTTAAACGAAAAAGATACAAAGGTTTATTTTTCAACAAAAAATAATTAAATAAATTTAAAAAAAAACACACAAATAATTGCAATGGAAGGCCATTATTTATACATGTGTTATTTTGACTAAACGAATGTTAAAGGTGGGTTAAAATTAAATAGCTCTGCTTTTAAATTATTTAGCCATTTAAAACAATTGCGCAAAATACCAATCTAAATATAATGCAATCGTTGAACGGCATAGCTGTCATTAAGAAAATCGTTTTATTAATTGGAAGTTTTTAAATAATATTTAATTTTTCAAGCACCGTATAAAAGTTTTTGCATTATAATTAGATGTTTGCAAAATTTTTAATAAAAACAAGCATTTTTTGAATTGTTCCTCTTAAAAATTAAAGCTTGCATACAAAGTGTTTGAATAGCTTTCATAAAACTAACACAAAAACAAACCGCCGCCAGTGTTATATTTGTCTCATAAAATTGATGAAGTAGAAATTGTAAAATACCAGCAAAAATTAACTTTAACATTTTAATAAACTATGAAATGGAAAAAGTATGGATGCATATTTCAAAATTTTATGTATGTGGCATGTGAAATAGTTATGAATTGAGAAAGTTCATATATAAAAAAAATTTCATATTTTTTGTTTTTACCACCACAATGAATCATGTTCTTTTATACGGTCCAATTTTCTTTATTTTTTTCACAGGCAAACATTCGCTCTTGTTGAATAAAAAGACAAAAATAATATTTATTTTTTAACACTGTTTTTGTATTTTTGAGCAAATAAAGTGTAGCAGTGAAATATAATATGAACACAAACATAATAAAATAATAAAAACAAAAAAATTAAGGATTTGAATTTGTAACAATAAAGCGCTGGACCAGAATAACAAGCAAATAGTAAACGGAAATAGAAATCGCATTTATTTGTTTCTCTTTTCCGTATACATTGGATAGTTCTATACATAAAACAGTTTTGTATCTTTGTTATTTGGTGGCTGTTTTAGTCATAAAAATAACAA
The DNA here is from genome assembly GCA_937654795.1 of Cistogaster globosa. Lineage (NCBI taxonomy): Eukaryota > Metazoa > Arthropoda > Insecta > Diptera > Tachinidae > Cistogaster > Cistogaster globosa. The sequence goes on along the minus strand of OW569403.1, from coordinate 136,790,464 downwards.
CAACAAAAAACTTATATTTGCCGTTATGCCCAATAGACATTTAAGCTCATGTTTATGATTGCTTAAGTCATATCAGGGGTATTTTTATTTTAGGGACATGTAAAAATGTCTTGGCTTTAAAATTCATATTTTTATTATTTAGTTAAGCTGAGATTTTAGAGATATTTAAACAAGTGATTGAAATATATCTTAAGTATGTTTGAACATATACCAAAGCAGGCCAGAATTTTCGCAGGCCCTAACTAATAGGAGAAGAAATTTTTTTCTTACTTAAAATACCATGGAAATTAAATTTAGTCCAAAAAAAAAAGTATTTAAACTCTATTAGCTTTGATTTTAGTAAGAAAATTAATGATTGCATCGGTGGAGTTTCAAGCCCAAATGTAAAATTTTTCACCGCAAGGTATACGTAACAGGCTACTTAATATATATAATGTATGTATATATTTGAACACTCTTTTATTCTCCCATTACCAGAGCAGCAATTTTTGGTTGAGCTTCTCTGTTACGAACATAATCTGCTTCTGATGGAAGAGATGGTGCATGTACTACAGAAATGTTTGTTTAGATTCAAATCAGTTCAGTAGTTATTAACCTTTTCGCATTGAAAATAGCAAATATAATTCTTATGTTATGTAACTCTTCTTGTTTAGCAAGATTTGAACTCACGATATATTTTTTTACAAAACATATACCTAACCAGCAACCTTATACTGTAAAACGCTTAAGCTATATTTCCTTTACTAAAAATTTAAACAAATCTATTTAGCGATTTTTAGATACAAATACTATTCTGTAACACTTCTTATTACAATTTATTTAGATTAAGTTTAGCTCTTTCTTAACAAAAAAGGGCTTAAGGCAAACTCAGCCACCGCTTCTAAAGTTAAGGTTTGTGCTAAGATTTTCTACCGTAGCTACACAAAAATTATTTTCTTTTTTTTTTTAGTACCAAAGCCTCCCGCTAAAATTTTTCGCGGCTATTTTTGTTATATTTTTATTTTATTTAAAAAAAAGGTTTTATAAACTTCTGGTTACTATTATATGCATCGTTAAAAATTTATTTATAGCTCCTATTCAAGATCATTTATTTTTCTTTTTATTAAGATTGGTTCTATTGGGGTTTAAATTTACAATCTTTTTTTTTTTAACCCATTAAGGCTGGCTATTATAAAACTTTTTGCTAATTTTTTCTCTTATTCTGTTTTCCAAAAACAATAAATAAGAGGCGGAAAGTACCAACTAAATTAACTCTGTTTATCTAGGGTACAATCTAATTCTTTTAACCGACAACAATTTTTTCTGACCTTGTTCTTACATATATTTTTAAAAATTATTTACTTGTGCTCTACATATAACAATCTACTTGGAATATTGTACTGCAGCAGCTACTAAAATGACCTGATGCATCAATCATAATACTAAGCAGCTTATTATAAATAATTAAATAGTTATGTGATAGTTATGACATATATTGTGATTTATGGTCTGTTTTCGATTAAAGACAGTGGAGCAAAACTTTATGTTCAAAAACTTTCTAGTAATCTACTAAGGTTTGTGTATTATCTCATACATTTTAATTATTTAAGATAAAAAAATTACTTATCGCATTGGAGTGTCAATTCAAAATTTTTTAATTTTCACTTTTTGGCAGAAATAGAAGCGCTGTTGTCATATTCACCAACAGTAAAAATCTTACATCATTTTCTCTACTCTCATGCCGAAATAAATAAAAAAATAAAGTTGTATCCTTTTTCTCAATTTAAATGTAGCTTCTCCAGAATCAAATAAAAATTAATACCTTGAATTGTAAGCAATATTCATATCACTACCGTTGTATACTTCTCACAGATTTTTTAATAATGCCATCATTTCTATTGACTTTCATTGCAAATATTAAAACGAAATGAGTTGACTATTTTAGAGGAAACAGCGTAATATATTAAGTATGAATTTCTAAACTGATAGTTAATTCTGTTAACTATTTAATAACAGCACGTACATGCTAGTGAACGATGTATTTAGGACTTTTCTGGATGAAATCATAGTAAGAAAATTACCGGCTTTCTTTTTAATCTCTTCTCAAACAGTCCTATAAGGTGTCTTTGCTTTTAAATTATTAATGTTGTAAGAGGCGGTTAACATCAGATAAAATCAATATCCTGCAACGTCGAGATTTTAAAAGGGAAGCACTGTTTTATTAAATACAAATTTCTTTACTATTTCGATAGTATTTGAATTGTCTATCCGTTAAATTTCTTTCATAAAATTATTTTTAATATATTTTGTAACACTAACCTGTATGTTGGGTGTCAAAATTTATTCATATTAATGCTTACAAAAAACAGTAAATAAATAAAGCCATTAAAATGTGCACATTGAAATACATAAAAAGGAAATAATATTGATAAAATGCGAGAGGACAGAAAAAAAGGACAAAATACAGATTTCTATGTGTGTTTACAAGAGTAAATATGTTTTTTATTAATGAATACATAGAAAGAAAGTATAACTTTATGAAAGAAAAATAGAATATAAAAATAATTCGAAAACTAATAAAAAATATTTGCTTAATTTAACCTTCCACGTCCATATTCCGTAAACTTTATTGAAACAGTTCAAGTGAAAGAAATATAGAAATTAAAAGAAATATACGAGCATCAAACGAATTTTATCATAATATTTTTCTTCCATTTAGAGAATAATCTTCCTATATTTAATTGCTTAAAATTATGAAGTGAAGCAAAAAATTTTTAACTTAAATATTGATAAATAATGTATAATAATAAAAAAAATTAAAGCAGCTTTGATATATTTATGCCAAAAGAATTTGACTCCTCGCTTCTAAAAGGCGACATTGCTTATATAGAAAGGCCCTTTCTCACACAACTGTTACTTTACAGAAGAAGGTAAAAACCAGTGTTCGAAAAAAAACTGTACACAAACCATAGCGTACGGCACTGATAAAATACTTTAAAATTCCATTTTAGTGTTTGTGAACTTGTATGTGTACCCATTACGTACACAACGTCTACAAAAAGAAGAACGCAAACTCTAACAAAACGTATTGAACAAAGTTCACAAACACTATTTTTTAGTGTTTGTGTAGAAAGTACGCTAAAATGATCAGTACAAAACGAAAAAATTGGGTTTTAGTGAACTTTTTTGCGTACACTAAAATTTTTTTGGTGTACGCGAGATTTTTAATTTGTTGTTGTGTGTAATAATAGAAATATTTCGCCTATTATGAATAATAATAATAAATGTCGTTTAGTGAAATGCAAATAAATGTTATATATATTCTAAAAATTATTATTTTTCTATTTGTAGTATTTTTGAAAAATTTTATCATACCTACTTAAAGTGTTCAAAATGACTCAGCTAGACTTTTGCATGTTTTTAAAAAAACTACCTGAGAATAAATGTAAAATTTCAACACTTGAAAGAAAATGTTGTGAATTTTTTTTTATTGTAAAAGGATAGTCAAAATTACAACAGGTAAAAAAGAACATTATGGAAATTTTACACATTAAAAGGTATGCAAACTTTTTTGTGACCGATTGGCGAAACAGTGTAAAATAAAAAATAAGCCGTTAAAAAAATGGATTTGTGAAGCAACAGGTACCGGAATTATCTAATGATGGCATTTCCTAAAGAACCCATATAAACTTGTGCAAAAAAAAAAATAAGTATATAAACTGATAACTGTGAATCAATTTTTCAGTGAAAGAATGTGAAAGAATGTTTAATAGTATATAATTGGAAAATACAGGGTCTTCCTTTTCGCTCTTTTTTGCTGCTTGCGCAAAAAAAGAACAAATTAATCCCTTTAATTCTTAATTAACCCTTAATACTCATCATAAAAATTTAAATTGATTTCCTAAATGTCTCTTTTTTAATCTTTATTTAAAAATACTACAAATAAAAAAAAATAATTTTTAGAATATATAGGACATTTATTTGCATTTCACTAAACGACATTTGTTATTATTCATAATAGGCGAAATATTTCTATTATTACAAACAACAATAAATAAAAAACCTCGCGTACACTAAAAAAATGTTAGTGTACGCAAAAAAGTTCACTAAAACGCAATTTTTTCGTTTTGTTCTGATCATTTTAGCGTACTTTGTACACAAACACTAAGAAATAGTGTTTGTGAACTTTGTTCAGTACGTTTTGTTAGAGTTTGTGTACATGTTCGTAAACACTTAAAGAGAAACGAAGTGTTTTGTTCTTGTTGTAGTGAATGTGTTTGCGTTCTTTGTATATGACGATCAGTACAGTATATAAACGTTGCGTACTTTAGAGTTTTTTTTCGAACACTGGTAAAAACATCATAGAATCTGATTTTATCAATATGTAAATGCTTACAAAATCATTAAACATTTTTGTTAAAAAAATCAATTTCGCAAAAATTTGAATTAAGGCTTTTTAAAAGAGAACAACGTTAAATAACATATTCCAGAGGGCCGCCCATGTCATTAGAAATATTTAACAGCATGAGTTTTTGTTTGAAAGCAATGATATTCTTCTCTTGTCCACAAATGTACGTACAATGCAATTATAGAGGCTCAATGCATAAATTGTGTATTTCAAGGTTGGTACCGAAGTATTTTTGCAAACAAGTAAATTTAAATCTACCTACCCTTGAAAAGATTTTGTCATGTCAATAAATATTCGAATTTGTACAGACCACATAAATAAATGATAAATTCTATAATGTAAAATGATAAAATCTATTTATCGTCATTGTGACTTGTCTGTATGTCATCATGATCTCCCCTTTTGTCTTTAATCTATTGTTTCTAAACACAGGCACTTTAAAAATAAATTTTCCTCTCCTAATCAGGACTTCAGGAAGCTTAAACTGCTGTTTACAATTTTTTGCTGTTTTTTAAACAACGTATTCATCGAAACTACTCAGCCAGAAATATTTATAATACAGTAAATCACAGGTGGAAAAGGGGATGTCTAAGTTTGTCGTTTCGTTTGTAATTTAAACAATACCCATTTCCGACTCCTTAAACTAAATATATTCGGAAATCATATGCATAGCATAGTGGATTGAATGATATCCGTCTGTCCGTCCGTGTTGGGGTTGAAATCAACTTTGCTAAGACCTTAGATGAGCTAGAGAAAATTTAAATACGTACATCAATCAAAAATTTTGCTATTGATAATCAGAGAGATCGAACAATATACTTCGAGGCAGCGGGCTCAACGATACGGTTGCCTCTAATTTTTCCATATCATGTAAAAAAATCTAGTTTAGTAAATAAGCTAAAAAAAATACAAAGAAACAAATAGTTGGGGTCATAGAAAATAAGAAAATAAGAAAAGAAAACAACATCAATTGAAAAAATTTGCGTTCGCTCATATTTTCCGAGTTAAGGGCCTGTGATCCTTTTATAAAAAAGTACGATTATACACAACATTTTTTAAGATATCAATATGATCATTTAAAGGCTTTTGAAGAGATCATCAAGAAAATACTTATTTGTTTTTTTCAAAATATTTAACCTATTAAGAGCGAAAGACATTGTTAGTTAAAATTTTTGTTTCAATAGTAAAAGATTTTGCATAGCCGAATATAGCACTCTTCCCTTTTTATTCAAAGCTTCGATGGTAAACTGTTCCCTTGTTAAGCTAACGTTCCTTGTATTTTTTTATCTTACATATCACTATTAGTGCTTGCAAGAATAGTTTGTTTTCCTGTATATAATTAAATATTTGTATAGGACAAAAACTTTAACTTTTAGGCTTGGTACTTGAGATACAAATTTTACTTTGGTAAACAAAGTGTTCAGTACTAAAATTTTATATAAATTTTAAAGAAATATATTTTGTTTATTTCATTTCAAATATTTGAAAGTAACATTAAAAGAAACAAATTGGCAACAAAAACTTCAAGTGCAAGTAGAACATGATGCTATAATTTTATCAGAGCTTATGAGAATAAACAAATTAATTTTAAATGCTAATTAACTAAATTCATAAGATTTAAGGCTTACGTTACAAAAAATGAAGAGCCTTTGTGTGTACATATTGATGGTCATTTAATAAATGAATCGAAAAGTGTTAAGTACCTCGGTATAAACTTAAACTATAGTCTACTGTGGGAAAATCACATCAGCCACCTGAAGTCTAAATCATCATCAGGAATTGGTATTTTATATAAATTTAAAAATAAACTAAATGTTCATACGAAAATGTTACTTTACCAATTGTTAATTCATTCGCCCTTAACTTACCTTCCAGTAATTTATGGTAGTAAAGGGAGTTCTGTCTTCAGATCACTGCAATCAGCACAAAATAAGGCATTGAAAGTCGTATTTAATCTTTCGTTATAATTTGGAGCAATAGATTTATTTAAAAATTATGCAAAAACCACAGTTCCGGTAAAAGGTCTTTACAAGCAGCAACTGTTACTTTATGTGTTTAAATGTGTTAGAGGTATTGGGTCACATACCATTCAAATTAGTAATAATATATTACGCACACAAAGAACTACAAGATGGGCTATGGATTTAAATTTAGTTAGATGCTGACTTGAGCTAACCAAACAACAAGTTTTTTTCTGGACCTAATAAATACAACCAGTTACCCAATCGATTAAAAACTATATCTGTTTTATCAACGTTTAAAAGTAGCCTAAGGGAATTTTTGTTGCACAATGTTGAGGTAGATCTTGCATCTTGAAAGCTAACACACTTATTTCTCCTTACGTTAAAAAAGTGTCAAGTAATATAAGTATATATATGAAGCTTAAAATGTAAATATTTTATGATGCCTACTGGCCTCTACAAAGCCATAATTGGCGCTGGGGCAAAAATGTTATTATTTGTTAAAACTAATGAAATGAAATAAAAAACCCATTATTAAAAAAAAAAACTTACGATATATACTGTCGCTTTAATAATTAAAGAAAGTATTGCAATAAAAATTAATATCAATTTTTCTTACAAAATCGCTACATTAAAATAAACAATAAACTAAATGTGCCGCACTAACATAAAGAAAAAAAAAGAGAAAAAAACTGTAGCGAAACTAATTTATTTATATGATTTTTTGAGAGAATATTTATTTTACTTTTCGTTAGCATTACATCAATGTCCATTTAAGTAGTCCCTTTTGTCATATAAAATTGCCATAAATTCTTCTAAACAAATTTTTGTTAAGTTGGTATTGTCTTTTGAGAACGTAGAAATACAAATGGTGTGTTTTGTTGTTGCTGTTGGTGTTGCCTCTACTGGTAATATCCTGTAACAGAAGGACCATCTAATATACAACGTCTGATCTCTCATAACTAAATCATTATAAGCATTTGCTGCATCTGACACTTCGATTCCCATGCATGCCATATACATAGAAAAAGATGGCTAAAATGAAAAAAAAAAAAACAAAAAATCATGAAATATTTTGGTTTTTTGTGCTTTTGGTATGCTGCAACAAAACAAAGTCATTTGGAAGCATTCTTTAATAATAAATTTACATTCGAGCCACCCAGACCTTACGCCACAAAATTCATGTCCAAAAAGGAATAAATAAGTTTTATTTGGAAAGATTTTTTAGGATCGTTCTAACAAAAGTTATTGTATTTTAGCGTATGACCCTAAAACATATAAATAAATATAAATAAATGGTGACTGAAAGTTAAAAAACTTTGTGAATAAAAAAACTGTATTCGAGATAATTTGTTATCGTAAATAATCAAAATAATAATTTTCGTATCGTTATCTCACGCAATAATTTTATAACCCTTTTAACGAAATTTTGTTTTAAAAGTTAAAATTTTTATTATTTCAAATTAAGGAATGTAATCATTAGTTGTCACAATAAAACTAAAATTATCTAATCTTAATAAAATATGATAGATATTATTCTGACATAATTTAAGGCCATTATGATGATGATAATGATGCAAACATAATTCATGATAGTCATATACATTCATAAATTAGTTTTTATTTTAAATATTTATATTAATGTATGTAAAATAAAATCAAATCCTTTTGACATTAATTTGAATTTAGTGAAAGCATTTAAGTGAGAGTGTTATTGTATAGCTTTTAGGTATTATTCGAGGCAAATTGATACCGAAAAGGGCAACAGTTAATGGGGTCAATAGGTGGTTGCCTTTGTTTAATGAGCTTTCTTTTTTTGACATTTGACGTAAATCTTGCAAAAGCGAAATGCTTGCTTAAGATGCACAGTCAGATATTATGGGATCAGACTTGCTTATATTCTTCTTTTACTTAAGAACTTGAAAATTATAGAAAAAAAGGAAATTTATTATGTCTTGTGTAAGAAGATGACCAAAAAAGCTGGTTGAAAAATCAGAGAAATTTTAAAGAATAAAAAGGAAAATTTAAACAAAAGAATTTATACCGAAGGAATGTATAAATATATTTATTAATGGTAGATTAATTCAAAATACAGACGTACTACAGACCTCAATCCCTATTGAAAGTGGTTTTCTAAAAAACTAAATGTATCACAGGAATTTTTAATTTCAAAGTGGAATTTATTTTCTTTTAAATTATAATATTATACTATTCATCACAAAAAAGGGAAAAAGGACATATGTACGTATGTCATTCCATTTATAATTTCTACAATATCCATTTCTGACCTCATAAAGTATATATATTTTGAGTTCTTATGCATAGCGATGTCGATCGAGCAATGTCCATCTGTCCGTTCGTGTTAGTTTTGAAATCAATTTGCTAATAGCAATGGTTTAAAAACTTTGCTACTGAAAATTAGCAACATCGATCCATGTCCTTCGAGGCAGCAAGAAAAACACCACGCCTGCCTCTTACTTTTCCATATATGTATTTTTTTCAACCTTCGTGTATACTCCTAAAGATAGTTGTGTTTATGAATAAAATCAATGAAAAAGGTAAGAAAAATTACTGAGCTTTTCACCTGATTGAACAAACTTTTCATTCAATAAGGTGAAACAAAACCCTAAGCAGCAATTTAATTTGTTGGTAAAATAAACCTTTTAAACAGAAAATTTTATAGTAATAAAGAATTTCTTATACCAGTTTTTATTTTAACTATTTCCAATCTGCAGTGTGGTACATGTGGTTATAGATATGTATATGTTGAAGGTTATATAAAATTCGGCAGAGCAGAACATAGAACTTTTGCTTCATCAACTTTCGTTTGCATTCTAGTAGGTGGTTGCTTTTACCAGTTATTAATCTCTTGCTAATTATTCACCGCAATTATGTTACCGTAAGCAAAACATACTATTTTTGACGCTTCTTTTAAAACAGAATAACTTATGTAGGTTTAACATATAAGGTGAAAAATCGGCATAGCCGAATATTGCTGTTTTCCTTGGTAATTTTTTATGCTTGCATCGCGTACTGCTATACGGTTGAATTGATTTTAATGAAATTTAAAATGCTTGTAGATGTTTGTCCTCATAGTAAAAAAGAGTATTTACATAAAAATTGTCAAAAATAAAATCTATACTTCCAGCTCCATTTTACTTTTTAATAAAATCTTCTTAACAAAACTGATTTTACTAGGTTAGAGTTTAAGAGGAAAATTTCATCAATATTTGAAATCAGAGCAGGTGTCCCACAAGGTAACGCTCTTAGCCCTGTGCTGTACACACTATTCACAGCTGATATGCCTTTGTCTAAAAACGTAGCCACCCATGAACCCCCCGAAATGGCATATAGAATAGTACAAAACGAAATAAACAACTTGGAAATTTGACTAAAAAAATGAAATATAAAAGTAAACGCCCAAAAATATACTCATGTTACATACTCGTTAAGAAGAAACGACTGTCCACCCTTATCAATCAACAATACACAAATACCAAACACAGATAGTGTCAAATACCTTGGGATGCACTTGGATCGCCGTCTTACGTGGAAAAAACACATAAAGGCTAAAAAATAACAATTAAATTAAAAAAACAGAAAAATTTTCTGCATAATGGGCGCGCGATCCAAACTTAATCTTGATAACAAGCTTAAATTATATAAAACAATTTTAAAACCCGTGTGGACGTATGGAATCCAACTTTGGGGTACAGTGCTACCAATCAAAAACAATTCGACTTATCTCTCAAACACCATGGCTTATAACAAATGAAGCTATACAAAACGACCTCCAAATTCCAACTATAAAAGAGGTGATAAGATCCCAAAGTGAAAGATATCTGAACCGTTTAAGTAATCATATAAGTCCATTAGCAATATCTTTACTTGGCGATACAAATGAAATAAAAGACTTAAACGACACCATATTTTAAATCTTCCATTTCGTAGTTAACGATTTTACTACCTAATTAGCTAAATTATTGTTAAGTAAAAATCCAATGTATACATGTCAAAGTTGTATGTCAAATGTCATAAGTAATAAGTTTATTTAAAATTTAAATTTAATATCTATTATTTAATGTTAAAATATATGTATTAATTATGATTAGTTAAAAAGATTAATATCATACATCAGTGTTAGATTATTTTTCTTCAAACTTGCTTATTATCAAATAGTTAATAGATTGCAATTTAAATAAAGTCGAAAAAAAATATATATGTATTTAAACAGCGTTCCAGGTCGATTTACAATATGTATTTGATTTTGAATTTTAAATTTACAGCGGCTTTAAATTTCTGTGAAGGGATTTCTTTAATGCAAACCGATGGCGCCTCTGTTTTCGCTTACATTATTATGAAGATTTAGTGAGAGAACAAAATTATAGTTAAAAATGAACTAATAATTTCATAAAAAATTAAGAAGAATCGTTATAGTATTTGAAACGTGGATCAAACTCTTTATTTGCGTATCTTTCGTCACAGAGTGGATAGATTGGAACTGTTAGGTGACGTCTTTTCTAAGACTCTTAAAATGTTATCACTAAAATTACTCTTTCGATTACAAGGTATAGGAACCAAGGCTGTCATTTATTTTAACTGCTTAGAAGGACTCTTAAATTGAACCGAGGCGACGCTGGGTACAATAAGCTGGTATTTAATACGTAAAAAGTAGTATTGTGAACGAAATCGAACAAAATCTTTAAAAACTAAAAAGCTTCGATCAGAGTGGTAGCTACATGACTGCAATTCGCTAAGAAAATAAACAATAAGACTTTTGCAGGCTGTACATATAACTGAATTATTTAAAAAAATTTCCACATTTGATTTGCTTTGAAAGAAAATGTATTGCAAAACTTATGCAGAAAAAACAAGTTTCACAGAACCTTATTTTCTCTTACGAGTCTCATTGTTTTTTTTTTTTTTTTTTTATTTCTTTGAATATCCTCTCAGATATGTCGCTTCAATTTTAGTTTTTGTTGGAAAAAAATAAATAACTTAATATTTGTATATAGTAAGCTTACTTACTCAAATTATAGGTTTGTTTAAATTTTTGCTACATTATTATTTCTGTTAAAATATTTTTTTTTTTTTAACTTCTTCGAACCAAATGTACAACACAAAAAAAAGATGTTTTTATTTTAAACTTGTTTTACATTCATTCTCTTTTTCATTTCAAATGATAAAAACTGTGTAATTAAGCTTTGTTTTAGCTTAATATATGACGATGAAATTGAAAAATGAGTTGTATTATATTATTTTCAACACAATACGTGGATTATATATTATATATAAAATATTAATAATATATATATATATATATATATATATATATATATATATATATATATATATATATATATATACATATATATATATATATATATATATATATATATATATATATATATATATATATATATATATATATATATATATATATATATATATATATATATATATATATATATATATATATATATATATATATATATATATATATATATATATATATATATATATATATATATATATATATATATATATATATACATATATATATAATATATATACATACATATATATATAATATATATTTGGCTTAGTAAAATTATTAAAGTTAATTCTTTAAATAAAATTATTGTATATACTATTTATATCCAACCTACCTAAAATTTATAAATTTTTTTCTGACTACTGTGCCTTTAAATAAAAGTAGAATATGAAAAGTTAGCTTAAAGTCATTAGTGTTCCTACATATTAATTTTCGAAGTTATTAGTATAGATTTCAATTCCTATTTAGGTTAAAGAAAAAACTTCCGAGCCAAGAGATTAAAAAAAATTGTTGTCTTCAGTCTGTATGACTTGTTTTAGTTACAAACAATTTTTTAAAGAAAACCAAAAACTATTTTGGAATTTTCTTACCATTATACTTTAGGACTTTTTTGAAAAATAAATGGCAATAATATCATAATTTATATCAATAGGTAATAAAATGTATCAAGTTTTTAGAAAAATATGAAACTTCTACAATTTTAAAATGTACTGATCCCGGCATTTAAGATTTTTTTTTTAAATTTTATTTATACAGGAAAAGTTTTAGCCTGCAGCTCTTATTTGTTGGATTTAAAAAGACATAATTAATAATTAAGGAAAATGATTCAGGAGAACACGATAAGAATCGTTTGCCGAATGAAAAAAATTCGGGCTTTCATTAAAACAAAAAATTTCTCACCATTTTTAATAAAATATTTCTTAATTTTTTTCTCTAATATAAATTAATAATAATAATAATAATAATAATAATAATAATTAAACAAGCAAGAGTGCTATATTCCGATATGCCGAATCTTATATACCCTTCTCCATTTATGCTCCATAAAAAACAAAAAAATATTTTGAGTGGTAGGGAATTAAGAAATAAGAAAAAAAAAAAAATAAATACTAAATATAATTTTACATAAAACTGTTATCAGGTCAGATCTTTAGAGGTAAAGCATTTTTTAAAAATCTAGCATTTTCTGAAAGATTTTTTAAGAGCTTTTAAATGATGCCCATATTGACATTTTAAAAACTATAGTGTACAATCGTACCTTTCTATGAAAAGTTCAAAGGCCCATAACTTGGAAAATATAGGTAAGCGTCACTTTTTTCACTTGACGTTTTTTTCTTATTTCTTAATTCCGTATCGGTCCATATATTTGTTTTTTTTTATTGGATTAACTTTATTGTTCCAAATAATATGGAAAAATTAGAGGCAGGCATTTTGCCCGTGGCACTTTTCTAGTGCCTTGGCAGAGTTGACTTCAACACTAAAACAGAGGAACGGACGGACATTACTTTATCGACTTCTATATGCGTAAGAACTAAAAATTATGTACTTTGTGAGATCGCAAATGGATATTGTTATAATTTTTGTTGTAAAGAGTATAAAAATAAATAATAAATATACAAAATGCATGTTTTATAAAGTAAAACAGAGAAGTAAAAGCTTGAACTTATTTATGACCAAAAAACCCTTAAACGTGCACATTGTTGCTAATAAATTAACATCTAAAAAATTATTTATTAAACTGTCCGTAAATTTCAATTATTAGTGGCTCAATTAATCACGCTTGTATAAAATGATCCTTTTTGTTTGACAAATTTTCACACAAAAAAAATTCTTTTTACATCATGAACGAAATTATTGATAAGACAAGTGGTAATCTTTTGTTAGGTGCAATAAAATTTAATGTGCGGTCAGAATAATCAAATATTTGAATAAAAAAGCATAAGCTCAATTTAAACACATATTTATTTAATTTTTTCTTAATCAAATAATGAATTTCATATCTTAAATTTTATAATAAGAAGAATCTTACAATTCTTTAGAAGTATTTTTGCATTCATTTAATGGTTGAGTTGTTCTGACCGCACCCTTAGAGTAAAGAAGCTAAAATTTTGCTCAGATCCTTAGAACATTCATTTGAAGAAAACGTATCGATCCCGAATCTGCACGTTCTATTTAGGTTAGTAGAAATTAGGACTGGATTTGAAAAATAACTTTGATAATTTTAAATCGAAAAAACACATTCATATAGTCTTACTGCAAGAACTTTTACTTATATTTTTATGAAATTCAAAACAAATACCAAGTGTTCCATAATTATAATTATTTATCATATAAGAATATTTCAAAAGATTTTATATTTAAAACCATAATAAGCTGAAAAAACATAAACTTTTAAAAAATTCAGGGAAGTTATTTAAAAATTAATTACTTCCAAAAACATTGGCCTCTTATCAATTTTTATGAATGTGTTTTTAAATATTTATTGTAGAGATCTGTAAACAGTGATAAAAATTTCCCATCTTCAAAAATAAAATGCGCTGGCAATTGTGTAGTACTATTACCGATAAAATAGGACGAATTAATATTTTTTCTACGATATAAAAAGTATTTTTTTGTGAACCAAGATTCTAAGGGACTTCGACGCAAAATTTTATTCAAATCCATATAGCAGGTTTTTATGTGATGCCTTATCGATTACTTTCTACACTAGCCTCTACATTGTCAAGTAATATTTTATGTATAGAAATACAGATATCATCATGGATATAACTACGAAATATTAATTATACTAAAAAGAGGGGATAATAAATTTCTACAATACTCGTTCTCTTATATTCAGCCATTTCTATGTTTCTATATAGTTTTGAATTGAAACTATTTAGGAACTTTTTAATTAATTTTTGCTTATATTTTGAAAGAGAAAAAAAGGAAAAAAGGAATAAAGGAACAAAACCTTACGCGATGCAGTCCTCTAGTTGTAACTGTCTTACTTAATTTCAGATTTAATTGATTTAGATTATGTTTTTTAAGAAGTAAAAAAGGTTAAAAGGATATAAATAATTTTCTATAAGTTAATGGTTTTATCCAAAAAACAATCATTTTCAGCAAATTTCGGAACAAATGTTTATACATATTAAATCTACGCTATATTAAGACCATTTTTATGACAGGCAGAATTAGTGTTAAGTCTTTTCCATAATTTAACTGATAATAAAACAAAAGTTTTTATGTAAAGTCATTACAAACTCACTTTTCAAATACATTTACCGCTCACCCAAAACAAAAATCAGCATGATAGCAAATAAATTCAATTAACAATCAAATGTGTTGTTATTTGTAAATATTCACAATATTTTTATTTTATTTCAAACCTTTTTACTAACACATTTCCCAAAATATAATACATTCATAAAATGGAATAATTTATGGTAATGTAATAACATTAGTAGCATGAGTTCGTAAAAAAGAATTATTCTCAATAAATATTTCTAGAAACGAAAAAATGCTTGTTAGATATTTATGCATACTTGAATTTATGTTGAAATTTACTAAAAATAAAATAGAAATATAAAACCTCAAAAAAGTATCCTTCGATTTCTTGATATTTATTTTTTCCTTTATTATTGTTTATTTACATTGCTCATGGGAATTTTGTAAAGAATGTAGAAATTATGGGTAAGTTCTTTAAAAATCTTAGAAAATAACAAAGGTTCAAATAAAAAATTTAATATTTAAATTATTTACATTCCAAATATTTATTCTTTCGGCACATCACCGGCATAGAGAAGACAATAAAGAGTTTTCCTTTATTGAAATAAATACGTATAAAATCTCAGCAATTACTTTTTTCATAGCAGACACGACATCCTCAAATATATAAATTCTATAACCAACCACAATTAATGGGATGCTACCTTGTGCCTTACTTCTCAAATAAATAACAAATTTATTTTTTTTTAATATATTAATTTACTTTAATTGTGCTTGATTCCTTCAAATATAAATATTTCATGATATTCTCATGAAATATTTATTATAATGAATTACTGTGGGGAAAGCATATCCATATGACCATTTCGCTACTGCTTGTATAGCTCATCAGTGGATTTTACCCAAATTTTGTAAGGAAAACCTCAAAGTCTTATACCAAAAGCCAAATTAATTAAATGAGAACTCCATTGAATCAATAAGGCAAAAAGGCCACAAATAACTTAAAAATTTTTATTACAAAAACACAGTAACCATTGAGTGACTATTTTTACTTTTTCTTTCAGTAGCGAAATGGCCATATGGATATGCTTTCCCCACAGTAATTCATTATAATAAATATTTCATGAGAATATCATGAAATATTTATATTTGAAGGAATCAAGCACAATTAAAGTAAATTAATATAATAAAGATTCCAAATAATAAATTTTCTTGTTAAGTTTTTTTTAATATTTTAAAATTATTTTTAGAAGCAAATAAATGTAGGATAAAATTAATTAATGTCCATACTTGTGGCCGCAAGATCCCAGGCAGTTATTTTTTTAGGGAAAGTAACCAGTCAGCATAATAGAAAATCAGCCACAGAAGTTGAAACAGATTGAAGCTAGTTAGCTAGTTAGCCCACTATCATATAAAATGCTTATCCAACACATCCGAAATTTTTTAATAAAATAAACAACTTTCGGATTTTTTTCGTATCCTTTCAAGAGCTTATAAACCAGCATTTATTAAATAAGCTTACAACTTTTTCAATGTATACTGGTAAAAAGATTATCAGGTGTCATGTCATAACGTCTACGGCGATCATATCAATGGACGCTATCTCAAACTGCGAAACGATTTAATGTCCATCAACGTAAAGTCATGAAAGCAACAGATATTATAGGTTTTACATTACAGTATTCTATGTAAGAAACTTGTTTTTATAATTGGGCTTGCAGATAATCTTCGGTAAGCGAGTCGATGTTGGTTATACCTTTAAAGTTCTTAAAAATCCCTTAGCCCGGCAGAAAACTTTTGGAAAGCGAAGCCGTTGTTGTTTAAAGTGCGGACGTTATGACACTTTCATAAGTGATGACGTTTGTCATAACTTTTGTTTGCGACATAAAGTTCACGGACGTTTCTTCCTTAAAAGCTATGACCTACATTATTTTCAATTCCTTGTTATACTCATTATTATCAGTAACTATAATTATAAAAATCTAAACGTACTAATATATTTATGATATATATGCCATTAAGAAGTTTAAATTATTAGAAATAAGAAATAAGAAAAAAAGTTATATATTTGGTTGTGTCAACACTTATAGACCCTACACTACAGAATTGTTGTTGTTTTCGTTGTTTTGCGAAAGTGGGATTTTTTATAAGCCATTTTTTTTTTTAAAGTTTAAAGTTTTTTTTTCTTTTTGTGTTTTATTTTTCAATGAAATATGCAATTTTTTATTGCAAGTGCAATTTTTGGAAAAATTTACCTTAAAATAAATATTTTGGTACAATATTAATGGTTAAGTGAAATTTAATTTTTTTGCTTAACTTGAGTTTTGAATGAAATTTCCAATTTTTCGTTAAAAAAATGTAATCTCTTGGGTGAAATTTCAATGAACATGTTTTGTTTATATTTCGGTTTTTAACACAACAAACAAGAATAACCAAAAAAAAAAGGACAATTGAATCTGAAAAGGTTAAGGAAAATAAAGGCGCTGGCCTTTTTCTCCACCATTTATATATTGGTTTTGCTTAATTTCAATAGAACTTTTTTCGAGACTATGAGACAACGGTGGTCACAAGTTTTCTGTAGCTGACCTTGGGACGTTGCAAGACTAATTTCAACCCAATTGCGGACATATTTAATTATATGATTTGACATGAAGCTAGTTTTATTAAACTTAGTTTGTAAAGGAATAATTTCAATTGTATTGATAAAGCGACATAAACATAGAAAAGCAAAACAAGGTTACTTCCTGCAAGAGAAATATCAAATTAAGGAAATTTTTTATCGAGATTTTAAAAGAAAAATAATACCCTTATAGTTTTAATACGTTTAAAATACACTAGCCCTAGGCTAATAATATTTGCAGTGTAAAATTTTTTTTATCATTACAAATAGGCGGCATGAAATAAGTGTCCAATAAATAAGTACCTAAATACAATATGAAATAAGTCTCCAAAAAATGTACAGGAGGCAACAACAACCCTTTCTGGGGCCTTATTTCTTCTTTTTGGGGATTTATTTCATTTTGATATTGGAGAATTATTCATATGAAATAAGTACCCAAAACATGTAATAAAATAAAACCCTAAAAAATATTTTGTTATGCAGGAAATCTTTAAAAAGCAAAGCCGCTGTTGGTCATACCATAGAGGAGAAAATAATTGCGTGCGGCTGAAAAAAAATCATTTTTTGAATCTTGACTTTGGGGCGTTATTTCATTTCATTAGCGACTTGTTTAATTTACAAAACTTTGGTTTTATTTCAAATGAAATAGACCCCAAAATTAAGGAGTAGTTTCATTTTGGATTTGTGAACTTATTTCGTGGGGACTTATTTCATGCCGCCATACAAGTGGGATAATTTCTATTTGAAAACATTATGATTTTTACGGCTACATTTTATAGTCAAATTTTAGTTGTTTACTTTACGAAAAAAAAAACATAGCATATGAAATTAATAATTATAAATAAAAATATATCTTGATTAAATTGCAGTTGCCTTTTTTATTTTTCATAGGATTTATACTACTTTTACAAATACTGAAATTTAAATATTCGATGATAAATAAAGAAAGGTAATTAAAAAAAATAAAGCATATCTAATTATTTTTTTACATAATCTGCCTGCCCCGTTTTACTCCAGTAGTTGTGTAAAGTAGTGCAGAGATGTATTTCAGCTTCTAAGAACTTTTTCTATACTAAAGAAAAAAAATTTTTTTTGTGTAAAATAAATTTATGCTAAATTAACAAGTTATTTATGAAAGAAAAGCAGCTTTTACAAAATGTTCTTTTAGTAAACAATAACATGTTTCTAGGAAATCCATACACTCAATACAACTCTTGTCAATAAAAAATAAAATTATATAAGCTAAATGTGAACAAGTCAATAATAATACCAGTAGAAAGTAAAAGGAAACTGAGAAAACATAATATTCTCTCATGGGCATATGTATGCCATCCGCAAACAATAAATTTATTAATGTCATTTTTATTTTTTTGTCTTCTATATCATACTTTAAATGAATTTATCACCAATATGATGACAGTTGTTTCTATTCACTTGTCATTTAAACTGAATTGTTGATGAAAAAATAAGCAAACACCTAGCAAAAAAAAAAAAAAAAAAAAAAAAAAAAACACCAATAATAAAATATGAAATTAAAATGAAGCAAAACGATACAAGTATTAAGTGTAATGGATAGATGTCAAAGGAGAGAGAAATAAATGGTAAAACATATGCATACATACTTACGTATTTTAATCAAATACGTAAATCTTACAAAATAAACAACAAAATTATTGACTTTATGTTTTATACGGGAACTTAAAGAACAGCAACTTCTCAGGTTACCCGTAAAAAATGCTATCATATATTCTCGACCGAGTTAATGCCATTTTTCAACAATTTATTTAAACGCTATTTACCAGCAACAAAAGATGTTATGGTTGTCAAACACCAGCAATTTTCATGTTTTAACCCATTTTTTGCCGCACATAGTTTCTGTTTACCAATTTGCATAAAATTTTATTTTTTAATTAATTTGGCACTAATTAAGGAAATATTTAGCTTTAGTTACAATTCTTAATTTTCTGTATTCTTTAATTCCCACATTGCTCAGTAATCGAGTTTTGAGCACTTTATCAGTGTCTTAAGAATTTTACTATTCTTATTTCACATATTCGAGTAAACTCAAGACCACATAAGCTCCAAGGCCTAGGGCTGCTAGGAACTAACGTGGTGCACACAATTTTACATAAAGCGAGTGCCCAAAACTTGAAACCAAGCCGAATGAGTTTATTTCTTATGTGCATTTTGTTTCCACTGGCAACATTTATGAAAAAAAACAATTTTTTCTTAAAAAGTTGCGACGTCTGGAAATGCTAGCAATTATAATAACCGGTCGGCGAAAAAGGGTTTAAGTTGATTGTTGACACATCGACACATGCTTTGACTATAGCGAACAACAATGATAATCGATCGATCTAGACGTTATTAATTTTCCACCCTAGCTTTTGTGTTAGCTGCGGATACAAATGAAGTGATATTTTTTAATTTTACAATGTGGCTCTTAAGAGATGTGTACTCGAGATCGTTCATTTTTACTGCACTGCAAAATTAAAATATTCGAACCTTTGAAATATTGTTGGTATGATAATGAGATGACAAAATTTCCATTGTATAATTTGACCGGTGTTTCTCATGTACATGTAAAAGCCAACAATTTTTTGAAAATTAGTAAAAATTTAACAACTAACTAGTGGCGCCACAATTTTACCCTAAAGTAGTCATCATTTACTAAGGTTGATTGGCTGAATTCTCACGAAATAAAAATAGTTTGTTAATTAAAAATTAAGTAAGACTAGCAAAACTAAATATGGGTGACAAAGCTTTAGAAGAAAAAAATATGTCGTGTAGAACTTACCTAATCAAACTTGCGCAATAACAGCAACTAGGGTTGTTTTTTTTACATTTAACTTAAAAACTAAACACTTAAAAATTCACCCTTTAGTATGTATTTAAAGCAATGTATATTTAAGAAAAGAAAAATTACCTTTACTGGGGACAGTTAACAAAATATGCTAATGTACATTTTCGTACAAAAACAAATAGTGATAAGAGAAATGTGTATTTGAAAAAGCAAGAAGGCACAGTATTTGCCCATGTCTGTTTCTAATGTTCGTCAAATTTTTTAAAAGTCTTTCTTTTCATTTCCTTTAAACATTATATTTTATATTGATTAAGATTTTTTTTTTTGCTTTTTTTCTGTTCTATTTTAATTTAGATAAAAGTTACTTTAATGTTTTCATCGTAAATGTCAGAAAGTTCAAAGGCAAATGATAAATGGTATTATGTGTCAGTTACATACCAGCATATACATATTTCAAAAAATAACGCAATGATATTAATGGTATATTAAGGCTTTAGATGTTGTTAAAATTTTTCTTGAACTTTAATGGAATCATTTGTAAAGATACATTTTTTGTTTAATTTTAAGATAAAATTTATAAATAATGTAATAAAAGGTTTTTAGTTGCTATCTTTAAAACAAACTTCGAAACAAAATAAATGCCTCAACTCCTAGACCAAATATTCTTTCAAAGAAATATTTTTAATAATTTTAAAAATTCCAGGCTGAAATGGGCAATGAATATCTATGTCTGATTTTGCCAATTCGATAGCTGACGCCATATCATTACTTGGTGAGATCTGATAATCCTTCATTTCCTCTGTAGATTATGTACTGTTATAGAGTAAAAATAAACCATAAATTGAATTTCTTTATACACCATAATTCAGGCGAATGATTGTTTATGATTAGTTTTAAGAGAAAAATTGTTCTGTGTTTTATACTAAAATTGAGTGATTTAATTACGCTGAATTTACACAATCATATTTATTTATAACTAGACTTGAAATCAATATTATTACTTTCTAGGAAATTTTAAGTTAATATTTTAACAATTTCTTCACGTTTCCTTGCTGCCCAAAACTTAGTTTAGAATAGAGGCGTTCGTTCAAGACTAATGAGTTTTATTCATTTACTAATGTTTTTTATTTTTATCACAATATTCTTTAAGAATGTAAGTGTTTGCTTTGCAAATGTTAAATGATTGCACATAATATGCGCTGCCGTCTAAACATATTTGTCAGACTAGCATCCGGACTTAGCCAGATGTTTTTGTCAATTACAACTGTCTTTTCACAGCTGTTCAAAAGTACGTAAATATACATAAAATTAAATAATACATTGGATCACCCTTTAATCTATATTTTGCAAATATTTATAATTGTTTTTATAGTAATAGACAATCTGTCCAATTTTTAATCGTTTGTTAGTAACGGTTAAAAAAATGGCCACATGAAGGTCAATTTATGTCACCCAAAAAATATACATCTATGTTTTAAGAGGACAACCTTTAATGATTTAAAACGAAAGGGGAAAGTCTCAACAAAATAAACAAGCCAAGAAATTAGCTGAGTTTAAAAAGATTTTTCAAAAAATCGCCGCCAAAGCCAACAAAGAGTCAAATTTCAAATTTTGTTGGCAAACGCTTACACAGATCTGAAACTTAGTTTTGTTTGTTAATTTATTGAGTCGGTTTGAAACGTTTTTTATAATTTTCTGTTATTACCGGTGGTTCGTTATAAGTTTTATTAAATTTTTTTTTGTTAAAATTTTTTTAGCGAACCAACTAATTTTCATTTTTTTTATTAAACATATGTCATTTTTTTACATAATAGGGAATAAAGCTTAAGGGAAAAATGTCTATGTGTAATATCAAGTATAATTTTTAATATTTTTTCTTTACAAAAAGGTGCATTAGAATAAAAATTTTTTACGTTACACTAATTTGGGTAAACAGCTATATATTATGCTAATTCCAAATAACCATTAAGTTATTACTTTGCGTTTTTAAGCTGCAGGCGAATAGTAATGCAAATACCACCAAATGCGTAATTTATTTTGAATGTATTAATGAGCTTATTCAAGTGCATATTTAATGAATAGTGCAATGTAATGCCTTATGTTTTGTATTATAAATAAATTATGAACTAATTACATACACAGTTGTTAGGAGCTATTTTATTCAAATTTATTTTATATAAGTAAAAAAATAAATTATGATATAAATAAAAAAAATGAGTTAAAGTATAAGAAATTTTGTATTATAAATATGGAGCTTTGCTAATGCAATTAAATTATGAAAATAAAAATTAGTTTAGGGACCAGTGTAATAGGTGTTTCTAAACGCGGTCATCTACATGGACTTCTTATCCCAAATTTGTGATAATGTCTTGAATATAATCTCATAGTAAAAATAAATTATAATATATATTAATATTTATAAAAGAATGAATTTAAGTTTTCACAAACCGGTTAAGTACATTTTTTTTAAATACCAAAAGTTATAAGTGACTGGCGAATATATAACAGGCAAACTCAGAATTTCAAATAAAGTCAAAGTTCTCTTTGTCAACTCAACCCTTCTAGTTTTATCTTCTTGTTGAAAAATTAAAACTGTCTGCCCTTTTTCTTACCAAATATTAAATTATAAGATAATATACGTAAAAAAGTGTCACCATCGGTACTTTTTTCAAATAAATTTAAATATAGCAATATATACATCGTTCAAATTCTATTGTCTACCTTTAATGGTTTAAGACATACTTCTTAAAATCAAGGTGTTCACACATATTTATTGTGTTGTATCTAAATATCTGCTAACTGTCTTTGAAAAACTACAGCCATATTAATCAAAATTACATCTCTATAGGAACATACTTTATATATTAGCTTTATTTTTAATTTTTTGTCTAGCGTTTTAGCGCTTGTAGTAATAGAATATCTTTGAAAATTTTAAGAGTCTTTCTGTTAAAATTCAAAAAATAGAGGGCTCTGACTGACGGAAAGTTAATTAAAATATCAGTTGAATTTAACTTATATACGCCTGTTCGTCTGCCCATTAGTGTTAGTGTTGAAATCAAGCTTGCCGGGGCACTAGATCAGCTAGAGAAAACTTAAATAATCCAATCGATCAGACATACTATCGAAAGAGATGCCGCTGGAAATCAGCATAACCGGTCTATGTCCTTCGAGACAGCGGAAAAAATATCAAGCCTACCTCTAATTTTTTCACATTTGAAACAATGAAGTAACTCTAATCAAATAACAAAACAAAAAAAAAAAAAAAAAAAACAAATGTATGAGGCGTAAGAGAATAAAAAAATAAAAAAAAATGCTTACCCCGTTATGAGCCGATGACATTTTTCTGTAAAATTTTTTATAGCACTAAATTTTTTTTCTTATTTTTTAATTCTCTGTCACTCCAATATAAGTTTTTTACTTCACCAAACTAGTTTTACATAGATGGTGAAGAGTATATAAAATTCGGCAAAGCATAG
Organism: Cistogaster globosa; assembly: GCA_937654795.1. NCBI lineage: Eukaryota > Metazoa > Arthropoda > Insecta > Diptera > Tachinidae > Cistogaster > Cistogaster globosa. The sequence continues at coordinate 136,766,672 of OW569403.1, read as the reverse complement.
CACTGTTATATATTTTACCTTATTTTCAAAATATTTTATTAACATGGAAGCAGTAAAATTTCGTGAAATATTGACTTTTTTGGATTGTAATCAATCCGTTAGAAAATTACAAAAATGACGTACGATTGTAAAAAGACCAAAAAAAAAAAAAAGACAACCAAAAATTAGTTATATGTGAAAATGCTGTTCCGTTAGCTAAAGCTCTTTGAGAATTTAGCATTGATGCCAGCAGGTGGATGAAATCTGGTGCTTTTTTAGACGACTTTAAGTAAAACTTGCAGTAAGGAAAAAGAAACAATTTTTTGTTTAGAAAAAATATCGAACAGTGCAAGATGTTGGTTCAGGTATTTTCAAACTAGACTAAAGGCGACTGTATCACTTTTAGGCTATTTATGCAATAAAACAAACATTAATTCCTGAAGTCTGACAATACTTAGGATTGTTGCAACGACCAAAACATCTTTTTGCTTAAATAATCAGACCATATAAAATGGTGTGGGCCCAGTAATGGAATTGGAAAGTAATACAAAGATGGAAGTGTCTAGTTAAAATTGATGGCATTTTGAATTATAAATAAAAATCTTTAATTTTAGAAAAATTATTTTCAAGATCTGATTTTGACCGAAAAAATAATATTTTTTATTTCCTAGCTGAGGTTTTATGCTCGCTTACCTTTTACCTTGCATTCTTGGTTAAAATTATAGCATGTGCAATAGTCACCCAGTACGAACATTTTGAAACCTTAAAAGGTGTTTTATTTCAGTATTTTCATAATCAGGAATATATTTAAAGACATGCCACAATATGTTCATTTTGTTCCAACTTCAAACCTTTTTGGCATAATTATAACGATATTTTAACTTTTCAACTGTGCAATGTATTTTTGGATATAATTATTTTCTTTGAAACGTTAATCATCATCAAAATCTCTGAACATTTTCGCAAAATTGTTACCAAATGAGGAAAAAATTAAAAATTTTTAAATTGGATTTTATTTTGAATTTTAATAACCTGCCATTCAAAAGGTATACACATATATATGTATGTATAAATGTATCAGAAACATACGAAATCTCAATGAATATAAAATTACTAAGGTTCACTATCGAATATAAAATTTTGCATGAAGCTTCACAATTAAATTTGCTTGTATATTTTTGCGAGATAAAAACTAAATTGGTTAATGTCTGGCAATGAAGGCAACATTGCAGTAGAGAACAAAACACAGCCAAAGCATACAAAAAAAACATAACATTGGAAAACATTGAAATAATTTGCATTTATCACAGATAAGCATTAGTAAATTCCTACCAATTTCAAAACCATTATTTGAAGAGGAAAAAAAATCATGTTTGCCTATTCTTGTTACTTGAACAAGAAATTAGTGAACCATGGCAAAAGATAGCCTCTACTTATTGTTAGCAAAATGGCAATTAAGTGATGGCGGTAGAATGCGATAAGGCAAATTGTTTGCAATATGGTAGCAACATATAAAGGAATCATGTCAAACTTATATCCATGTGTTACCGCCAATTTAGTGGTTGACATCATCAGATGCTTTTGGTTAAGGTGGTGAATGTAATAGTGGTAACGTTGACAAATTATGTTAAATCTATTATTTTTGCTTCACTTAATGCATTTCTTAACTCTATTTTCTTCATTATAAAATAGTAACGTAAACTAATTTTGTTTTCGTTTTTGTAAAGACGCATGGAAAATTTTACGTCATAGAATTATAAAATGCAACTTAACAGCAGTGTAAGGCTTAAATAAATAAAGTAACGAAGTTTAATGGAATTGACTTGTGAACAGAAAATATTTAGCAGATAAAATTCCATAAATTGTGCATATGTAAGTACTAATTACTTATTTGTGAAAGTTCTCGTACTTGTTCGAAACATTTCCAAACACAAAATGTCGTATCACAAAATAAGAAGAAAAAGGGTGGAGGTAAAATATTGTAAAACTATATCACCTATAAAGCTTGATGAGAGCCTTCTCAGTAGACTTACTGGTTGATATTAGATTGTTATCATGAATGGTAATGAGCAATACAGTATATTTTGGCCTATGATAAAATCAGGGATTACAGAATTAGTAAAATTGTACTCTTTACGCAAAGTTAAAACCTGAGAGGCATAAATTGTTTTGTATAATTTATGATTTTTTATGCCAATTTTTGAATTGCAATTTTAACAAAAATACTTGAAATATCCATTATATTTTATTTGTAATAATTTAAAATAACAAAGTTTGCTAAGAAAAGCAGCCAATCTGTGTTACAACTTGGATTAATTCTTAAACAATATATACATTTATGAATGCCAGCAGAATAATTGATTTTTTTGTTAAATTAATATAAAAGAAATAGTTATTTTACCATTAATATCGAGGCATCGTGATGTAATTATTTTTGGTTTTTAATTAAAATTTTGTTGATGTTCTCCCAAGTGAAGACACTAAATTACCTGAAGTTAAATTAGCAAACAGGCGAATATTTTCTACAATATATTCGTTATAAAATCTGCCTATTATAACCAGCTACAATACCTATAGTGCATTTTACTATTCTGGTTTTATGTTTTTCAACTGGTTAAAATAATTTAATAACAAAATTGAAGACTTTGCCATTCAGTAATACTTTTTCAAAAATATTCGCTGTTTAAAAGCAGCTGTTATTGATAGCAAGTTGCTCATCGTTAATAAAACGACTTTACTTTTAATAAAATACGTAATAAAACATAAAATACATAAATACATTTAAAAAAAAAAAAACTTTAAATTCTTTGTAAAACGAAAATCAGTTTTGATTAAATTTAGCCGATAAAAAGATTTAAATGTCTTGTGTTTGAATAAACAAATTACAAAAATTTTCTTTTATTGAATTCGTGAAATTAAAAATTTCGTTCAATTTATCTTGGCTTAATATTAATAGCTTGCAGGCTCTAGAAGTTTCATGCGTCATATACCGTCGAAATAAACTCATATTAATCTTCTAGCTATTAAAGCGTCAAATGTATTATAGCTAAATACACTTTAATTGTAAAAAAAAAGTTTTATTCGTCATTACGGTCATTGTCATGGGTTTAAGATTGTAGTAAAATCTTAATTTTTTTTAAGAAATTCACCAATTTATTTTTTTTTATTACTAGACCTTGAAACAAGCACCGACGAAACTTAGCTATTCAAAGAAATTGTATTATAATAATTTTTGACAACAAGAATACGACAAATATAAAAACAATTTTCTGCTGTTTTTTATTTTACAACTCCATTGTTTATGAAAATTCCTATGTTTGCCTACGAACACCACATTTTTCTTTCTCGAAATTAAAACAAAACAAAACTTGTGCAATCATAATTTCGCCCTGGATAAAACCGAATAAAAAATAAGTTTAAAGCAAAAATTTATGCAAAAATTTAGAGATGAAAAAAGTCGAAATTCGTTAAAAAGTTTTTTTTTCTAAATGCAAAACAAATTTCAATTTATTGCTTGAAATAGAAGATTATAAGATAAACTTAAAACCCATTTGAAAACCACATGCAGACATTTTTCTCCTTTAAAGAAATCACAAACAACTTGCTGTTGCAGTTTCTTTTAGAAAAACAAAATAAACATAGAAAACTTTCTTTTTGCTTCACATTTCTTCTGCTCATAACAAATAAAATAAATTATTTGAAGTAGTCATAAATAAAATGCATACAAAAAAGAAAACACTTAAATTTTGCGCAGACTTTAAGCAAATATCCACAATGTAATAAAAAATAATTTTTTGTCTTAAGAAAATACACACATACAATTTAGGTCAAATAGCATATTTGGCCAACAAACTCTGCTTGAATAAATAGACAACAGAGAGCAATGTAAAACTAAAAATCACACACAGAACAAACATGGTATTAGTGCAAGCAAGAGAAGAATAATATATAAACACACATACATTTATATGTAATATAAATACAAGTTTAAGCGTAAACATAAGTGTGTAAGTAAAGTTTTCTGGCCGAGGTTACTGTGTTAAAGGACAAAATTCTCGAAAATTAGTTTAAAAAAGCAAAAAAATTAAAATTACAAGCACTAATAAATAAATAAGAACAAATGCATAAATGAAGTTTAGAAAAAACTAAAATAAAGAAATCTGCTTACAAGTATACGAGAAGCCAGATGTGCTTAATTAAAAAAAAAAAAAAAAAACACTTTTAATTCTACCTTGAACTGTGCCCTTAAATTTATCATATCCACCGTTTTAAGGCACTAGAAGATTTTTTTTAACTTGTCAAAGAAACAAAAAATAATAAAAGAAATCTTTTTAGCACGCTAAATTAAATTTTAATTCATTTACTAAATAACATAAAGTAAAAATTATGTAATTTGAACCCTTTTACAACAAAAAAATATATTGATTTTAGAAGGTGTCTAAAGATAGAAGGTACTCTCTGCAATTAAGGCCTTCTGTGCATTCAATAAATAATAAATGCGGCTTTTTGGACAAGTTGCACATCTCTTGTCTGCTTTAAAGTGGTTTTGTATAATATCACTCTTACTTGTTTCTATTAAATTTAGGAAATCAAATTATAAAATTAAAAAATTAAAAAAATGAACGAACTTAAGCCATATTATTCTTTTGCTATAATAATTTATAAAATTAAAAATAATTAGTTTATTTCACAACCAGACCATAGACTGAATATCCAAGTTTGCAGATCTACTTAGGATATTAACTCTTTTACTGTACCTCTTAAAATACTTAAGTTTTTTGCTTTAAAGGACCTAAAGTTAATAAGAGAAGAATAAGTTAAATGAAATATACTAGTTTCAAATTATAGAGTATCCATGCAGCAGAAATAAATTGGGTGTGTCATGAACACAAGAATCATAAAAGTTTCTTTGTTAAAAATTTTATTTTTTAAGCTTTATTTTAGTCACGATAAGCAAAGTCTTTTTATTAGGCACATTATTCGCCACAAAGTTGTTTTAAAAGAAATTAATTACTTATTTTGCTGGTATCTACATTTATTGCCATTTTAGCTGGTATCTACACTTTACTGTTCTCTTTACAATGTATCACAATTAATAATGGATTTAAACAAAAAAATAAAAAATAAAAAAATAATAGTGAATTATTTATAGCAAAAAAATAATACAAATTAAAGTCAATCTAAAAATCTTATAAAGTTCTAAGCAGCAACTGGAAAAAAATAAAGTGGCTGTTATGTAGATACAAATTATATTTTTTTGTTCGTGTGCATTGAAAGTGTTATTGAAAACAAACAATATTAGTAAAAAAAAATACAAGTATATAAAGTAGTTTCAGATTCCCTTTATCCAGATTCAGGCATTACTGATCATATAACTTTATTTTAATTCTTAACTTTTTGTTCCTTATTTCAACAAAAATCTCTATATTTTTCGTCCTAGAAAATTTATCACAAAATTGTAATAAATAGTTCTAGTTTTACTAAATATCTCATATATATTGCTTAATCTGCTACAAAGAAAATGTTTACTTACCATTACAACAAATAATAAATTAATAAAGCTTAACTTCTTGCAAGTAATGATGAATTGAAGTCTCTGCCATCTATTTTTATTTGTTATTCCCTTAACATTTGTGATTTATTGATTTATTGTTGAGGTACGTACGCTGTCCATTGCCTCATTTTATTTAAGCTTCTTTCATACATTTAATTTAATTTGGTTTTATTTTGTTTATTTTTCCATATTCTTGTTTGGATACAATTTTTATTCGTTTTTAATTATTCTCTTTTATAAATACCACAACACATTGATTATTACTGTACGAGGAAAGTTAAAGAATTATATTTTTCCTATGATTTTTTTTTTTAAAAAGGAATTAACTTTTTGTTGTAATATGGAAAACAAGCAAGCAAAAAAAATAAATGAATTTAATGAGTTTTAATTTTTTGTAAAGTTTACAATTTTGAAGAATTTTATGTCTTTAAAGTCGATAAGTTTTCAGTGAAATTTTGAATTTCAGCCTTAAACTTAGATCTTTTAGTTAATTAGTTTTTTTTTGCAAAACTAGTGTTGAATATATTAGTGGGTTATATGTTTCCTGCAAACTTTCCATTTCTTGTGACATTCGTAGTATTCTAACAATATCTTGGACAATTTTGCATATAACTGTGTAAAGGATGTGACAATTGTGTCGACAGGAATTGTTTTTCAAATATGTATTAATTAAATATCGGGTGTTTCCCATTTGAACCAGGATGAATTGACGAGCGATTCAGTTTAAGAATATATTATATTAGAATAGAGTAGAATGCAATATAATTGAAAAAAAATAGCAAAGAATTAAGAAGAACATAATATTATAGAATAAAATTTCTCTAAACCTAATGAAAAACTGAACATGAAAAGGTTTTTTTTTTTGCGGAAAGTTGTCAGTAATTGTTAATTAAGTAAAATGTTTTTAAGTTTTTTTTTGTTAGTTAAAAAAATTTAGAGATTTAAACTGGTGTTATCTTCGCCATCTGAACTTTAATAAGACATTAATTTTCAATAAAAATAGTATCGTCGTAAAAGATTTTACACATGCAAACGAAATAACTGCTTCTGCTCACACCATACTCTAACAAAAGAAAAAACTTAAATAGAAATGAAAATTAAAGAAAAGCCTAAACCCACCTCGCAAATATCAGCATTTAATGGCATGATGGTAGTGGCATACATTTTTATTGTATTCAAAGGAACACATATGAACTGCTGCACATCTTTTATGTGTTGTTTTGTGCTTAAACACCTTTAAGGCTAGAAAGCTATCGTTATGTGTTTACTTAACTGCTCCAAGAAAAATATAACACTTATTCATGTGGCTTTATTGTTAACGATTAATTGTACAGATGCTTTTATTTCACGAGTACAATGTTAAAAGAAGTCAATTGATTTTTTTTTGTTTATAAAAGAAACAATCGTATTGACATTGTAAAGTCTAACTCATGCAATTGAGGAAAATTTTAAGGGCTCCTTTGTGTGCTAAAAGCAATCAATAGTGATTGACTTAGCGAAAAAAACAAAAAAACTCAAATAACTGTAAAGATTTTTTTCTTACTTAAAATCAGGTTATTGAAGTAGATGTACCTCTTGAGTTGTATTATTTTTGAAGTAAAAAGTAATTTTATTGCAAATGTTTTTATGTGGTTGACCTTTTTACGACAACTCCTTTCACCAAATTTTATCCTCAAGATGGCAAATTGTTATTTGTTTTTCTTCTTGTTGTTTGGCTTAGATTTTTACTTTTCAGTAAAAATGTAATAAAAGAGTGATGTTGTTATAGACAATATACTTTATCGGCCATTTCTAACTAGAAACATAATATTTGAGGGCATGGAAGCAAATACATATTATATTAATTAATTAAATGTACTAATGTAAAGTTGTTTTCCAAAATTGTTTATGAGTGAACATATTTTTATGTAAAAAATTGTGTATTCAGGTCATATGCTTAAAAAGAACGGTATTTATTTAAAGGGACTGCTTTAAATAGAAGCACAAGGATTATAATAAGATAGCTGTTGAAGGCTATTGGATTTCAAGCTTTTTTATAAGCTATGTTTTTAAGTTCCATAGAATTTAAAAAAACAACACGAAACCTTAATTTTTTTCCAAAAATTTGTTGGATTAAAGTGCATACATTTTTGGGAAATATTGGGAGTATGTTTTGAATTACAAGAAAAATGTTGACTATTAAGATGTCAATTGCTGTTAGTTTATCGGCAAAACTCAGTTAATTAATATGGCCGGCATAAATAATTTTTATTATTTAATCACATTAACTTGGGGGCCAATTGAAAACCTATCGCCAATCTTCAATTTCTATATTGAATTGCAAGTCGCAGCTTCTCGCCCGATTCAATGTTATTCATATTTTTAAACAAAAGACCCATAACGCAAGTTCCAGATTCATTTTTTTAAAAATGAAAAATGATGCCACCAACGGGGTGTAACGAACTTGTAGGATCTGTTGCGGACTTGTTTCACTCTATATCCACAAGCTTGTTTTTTAATAAATTTCGAAGCCAAAATAAGTCTGGATACAATTTTGCAATAACAGATCGGGCCAGTTTTCAAGTAAGCTGAAGACTACAACATATAATTGTCTCCTGGCTTTAATTCCTGCACCAGCTAGTTCTTAGGCAGGTGTAAGTCAAGATCTTTAAATAAAATATTCTACGTAATAGACGGATAATGGCCTAATATCTGCAACCAACAGTGAATCGATAAAATTGGAACTTCCTTAAACTTTCCTTTACGGTGCAATATTCCATTCAGTACGCACATTCTTTTGACCTGATGGTGTCATCGCATCATCTATAAAGTATTTATTATAAAATCTATCTCTAGTCCGTTGGATTTGTGTTCAGATTTACGTTTATATGTTCACGAAGTCCTCTTTAAATACGGCGAATTATTGACAAATTTTCAAAATAAATACAAAAAATTTATCGCAGAACGACAGTAAACTCTTTCGTAATTTCACACCCGATAACAAGCTGTATTTTTCACTATTTTTGCTTAAAAAGCTTGAAAAATAAAGCTTGAATAAAATATCCAGCGGGCTATTTCAATCAGTTAAAAATTAATTAATTAATTTTTTTACAAAAAATTTTTACCAGAAATATTTATTGGTTTTAAAAGTTTACAGTCTAAATTACTGGTAGAATTCTTGCAAATAATTAATGCCGCTTTTAATTTCGTCTATATCAACTTTGCGCTTTAAAAATCCCAAGGAATGTTTCAGATGCATCTCGTGAGTACCAGTACTTAAAATTTAAAATAAAAAACTGTTTTCAAACAACAGATAGGATCTTAGTAATCGACCAAGAAATTTTTTCGTTGAAGAAAATTCATTATTAATTAAAGTGTTCCTTTCTTCACACTATCCATTTATATTCTTTAAACATTTTTCCAAATATAAATAAACCTTCGATTTATCTATAAAGACACATACAAAAACCAAAAATCAATCATTCATATTGTAAATTTTTTTCCAATTTTCTTTTATTTTTACAAAAGCTGAAATTCAAAAACTTTCATTAATCAAAAATGTTTCTTGTTATTTTGGTTATAACAGACAACAAAAAACTAAACAAGTGCATTCAGGAATTATATTCTTAGACATTTTAAGGAAAATAAAGAAGATATATAAAAGAAATAACCCCAGATTTATGCAGTGTTAATAAATTAAATTTTTTCGACAGTCAATGCAGTTATCTATGCTATAATATGAATCAATATAAGCTTGTGAAAAGTATCTAGTTTTGCTTTAACAAATGTGTGGTACATGTGTATTAAAATCATTATAAAACAGTTAAAAATTACATAAAATTTATGCGCACTATCTTAAAATCTGAAATAGCTTAACAGACATTAAATGCAAAATGAAAAATAAAAATAAATAAAATTTTGAATTGTAAGGAATTAATTAAATGTAAATTTTAAGTTTAAAATATAAATTGATAGCAATTTTCTACTAAACCATCGTATACAAAATGTGTAAAGTATTAATAAGAATTTAAATAATAATTTTGTCACAAAACTTTTAAGCACGGAAAGCAAAAATATCAGACGTCATACCAACACACAACATTGAGAGATATAAAAAAGTATTGCTTTTAACAGAAGAAACGCACAGACGTAAATTCACATCATCACAAAACTCTAATACTATGTTTATAGAAACTGCAGAAACTTGTATGAGCAAAAAAAAAAGCTAAAAAGAAAAAACAGAAAAAAGGAGTTAAGTAAAAGAAAAAGAATACTATAATTCTTTACAATATTTAGAAACAGGAAGTAGTGTAGTTATAATATATATAATAATGAATACAGTTTTGTACAAGAAATCTTTTTTTTTATATCAGTTTAAGCAAACGATTTCTTTCTTCTTTTTTGTTTCTCTTTTATTGCAAAACTATAAAAATATTTTTAGTGTTCAAGAGCTGAAGATAAATGAGCTTTAGAATAGTAAATATCTTATTTCCTGCAAGGTTTTCTAGCTCTTTATATTTTTTTTTTATTGTATTAGTGTAGATAATTAAACGAATTTTTGTTTGGTTTTTATTTCTTACTCTGCATTTTTTAACGGTTAAAATAACTTTCTTACAATGACATAAAAAAGTGTAAAAATTAATAAATAAACAGCTTTGACTAAACTATTAGTAACTCCTCTTTATTTAGACCTGCTTATTTTTTTCGAATTAATTGTTCACATAAAAATATCACAGAATTTCTTAAAAACTTTGCATCATTAGCAACAGTATTATTGTCGAGGATGGAAAGCGTGTTATTTATTATCATTACGCTTACAGTAAAAAAGAAAGAATTTTTTTTCTAATTATGGTACAAATTAATGTAGCTCTATTCAACTAAAAACAAGCATTTAGGACAAATAGAATAATTTTAAGTAAAAACCAAAATTATTACTTGGGAGTAAACCAGCATCCTTACGCATAATATTAGTAGCTAAAGAAGCTTCTCAGAAAACATTTTAAATTGTATTTTCGGTACGCTTTTATTGTTTCTATGAAAATATTATCTTCAGTGCGAAACTAAAATTGTTCATCCTGTTATGAAATACTTACAGTTAGTTGACATTTTTTCATTAATAAAACAAGCCAAGAGCTTTCATAATGTAAGATGGAAGAAGAAACTTATTAATTAAATCGATTTCGCCGCAAATCATTGATGGAATCTTCTGGCGAAAAAAACTCCTTATAATAATATTTAATTTTTGTTGTTGTAAAAGATTTTTTTTTTTTAACTACAATAATTTTGAAGAATTGATAATAGTAAATTCAAACATTTATAAATATTGTACTAAAAAAATTATATATAAAATCAAAACTATAAACAAAAAATTCGTTTAAAATTTCATTTATATTCATACAAAAATTTTATAAATTGTTATAATTATAATATCACTTTTATGTGTATTTAGTTAGAAAGAAAGATAATACATTTTAATTGATACAGTTAATTTATTAATTAAAAAATTTTGTAATTTTCTTTAAAAAAAATATATGATGGGGAGAATTATTAATTTAATTAAAATTTAATCTTTAAACAGATAAAACTTTTAATATGTGCAAAACCTTTTTTCTGCATTCAAAATTATACACAAACATTGCAAACGTTATTTAAAAAAAAAAAAACAACAAAATTGAGAGATATCTTGATAGATAAATTTGTAAAAATGAAAGAGTCAAAATTTAGAATTTATTTCTAATCTACAAATTAATGAACTAATAAAAGATATTCAGAACTTAATTCGTTTTAATTTGATTGTTCCTGTTTAATTAATTGTGTACTTTGCACTTACGAACAAAAACAATACAAAACTAAGTGACACAATCTGTTCCATTGTTTTTGTTTTGCTCACTACAAAGCTGAAACAAAACTGTTATAAAAATATCAAATGTTTTTCTAATAAACATTACAAGAAAAAAAATTATGTTTTATTTTATGCATAAACAAAGACAATAAATGAAGTTTATAGTTATACTTTTCCACAATCCTAAAAATTACTTTAATTTTTTTTAGTAGATTTTGTATATTTATTATATTTCAGAAGAAGGTAAAAAAATACTTTCTTTGAAATGTCACTTAAATTTTCATATAATAATTATTTTATTATTAAGCGGGTCTATTTAACAGTGGCTGAAAGAGATAACTAGCATTACGTATCAGAAAAAGATGAAATATAACACTAATTTGCATTTTCATTTTTATAATTTGTATTTTCATTTTTTGTATCTTAGATAAATAGGACAGCTTTACCAATCATTTATTGAACTTTTTAAGATTTAATTTTTTTTTAATTTTATTAAGACAACACATTATGTTTACGGAATACACTACCTAGAAGGAAATAGATATGTGGAACGGTAAAAATTGATGAAGCGATCATTAGTCTCTTAATTCTAAATAACAAATTGATATAAAATAAGATTTTTTGTTTTTAGCATTATCATGACTAATTAGTCAGGGGTCCCATATAGTTTTAATAAGAAATCGGCATATTGGCAACGAAAAAATTGGCAGTTTAAAATACCCATTTTAAATGGTTAAAAAGAATTTATTACCAAAAAAATAACAAAACAGAGCAATTTTTTTTTTTAATAAGAGAAGTAGCACTTCAGGCAATAATGCCTATTTAGTTATTTTCGTAACCGTGCTACATTCTTAAGGAAAGGGATAGATGAGAGATAAAACAGGTGGTGAAAAGAGAAAGATGGATATAGCCATTTTATTAGTTATTTTACTTCGCCGACGGATATGCTATGAAGAAGTACCGACGAAGGAGGCTGTATATTTAATGTTAATTCTGAATATGTATTTATACCATTAAACAGAAAAAACATTTGTATTTTTTGGTTGCCACAGGGGTTGAACCCTGGCCAACCTGGCTTGTAGCAACATGTTTACCGCTTTGACTGCAGCAGCCTCAATTTAGTTTTAAATAATGTTTACAACACGGAATATAATACAAAATAAAAAATAACTCTGTTACAAATAAATTGCTTTAGTCGAACTTAGTGGAAATAATCCAATATTTTCATTTATTGTTTGTCATTAGTGTTACTTGATGCAGTTCTATAAAATATCCCATAAAGTTAATTTATATGGAATCACTTCCATTGAATTTGGGCCCAAGAGAAAGATTCCCCAGCGGTTCTTTTCATCCATTTTCTTGTTTAATCATTCATAGTACGAAATTCGGTGTTAAAAAAATGTATTTTGCTGCAATTTGTAGACAATTCATAAAGTTGCCCAGGGTTGCATAGAAAGTTTCTTCATTTTCATTTCTATGAATTCAAAATCATGCTAATCGCTTAGAAAGAAATGGCTAGATAGCAAAAATTTTTGATCTACCATTTCAATATTATTCGACATTTTTTATTATTATATTATCAGTTAATTTTTTTTTTTTAATATCACAAAACTAACATTAAACAACTTTGTTTTAAAGCAATGTGGTGTGAAGGAATTGATCAGATAACTTTTTATTTGGACTTACGTTATGATATGATACAATTTTCTAGGGTACGACAAACTTACAATTTTTTTTTTAATTTAACAAATATTCTAGTGATGGCCAAAAGTAATATTGTAGGAATTTACCGATAAAATCGGCATTTTTGGAGCAAAGATCGGCAAATCGGCACAAATTAGTTGTCAAAATGCCGATAGTTGTCAAAAGCATATTCTAGAAAATTTTGTTTAGTAATTTTGCTTTACTTTTATATATTTTTTTTTCCGATCCCGCTAGTTTGAATAAGAGTATTTGCTGGGAGCAACTGTTTTTTTCTTATCACATCTACTTATAAATTTCAATTTAAGTCCCAAAAATTTGTACGTTTTTCGGTTTTTAACTTGTATTTGCATGTGTAAAACTAAGTTAATGCTAAAAATTTCATATTGCAATATTAAGTTGTACTCTTAATGTTTCACACGTGTGAAAAATAAAACCATACTAAAATATTCTAATCAAATGAAAAGTAAAAACAACAAAAGCAGTAAAAACAAAAGTTAAAAAAAAAAACTTGGAAATATATAATAGAAATCTCATAATTTTGAGATATTTTTTAAGCTCCAAATAATGGAAACTTATAGACTTCTGCTAGTTAATATCACTATTACTTAGTAGTTATATAGATAAATATTTCAGTCTTAGCTATTAACATGATAAATGTACCTACATGTGTATATACGCAGAGTACTGAGTAACGTTCCAGCTATTGAACGACTTAGATGTCATGATCTGTTTTTAAAATAAACATATGATTTGTAAACATCGTTTGTAAAATGCAAAATGGTGTCCCTAGCATTTTTTTAATTCCTTAACCGATATTTTTTTTAAAGTGTCCAGCTTTGTATTTGGCAGTGTAACAAAAATAAAGGTAAAGTTTTTTTACAATATCTTAAATTAAAATGCCTTTTAGAATACTATATAAATTAATAAAAAAATTATTTAATCAAAATAATTAAAAATTGTCTCTAATTTTGTAAAACACACAGAAAAAAATCTAGATCTGAATTAGCAGAATGTAAAGAAGAATTTTTTGGATCGGTACATCAGTTCTTAGCATAAGGTTGTGTACTTTGTAAACAAAACTCTACAATATTTTTTAAGCAAAAAAAAAAAAAAAAAAAAAAAAAAAATAAAAAAAAAATAAAAAATAAACGTACATAGTTATTGCAAAAAAAAAATACTTAATAATTGTATAATTTCACAATCGAACTACTTGTTTTGAACACGAGAAAAGAAAAACGCTAAGAGGTCTACTTTGCATACTGAAGAACTTAACATTATCTCAAGTTTTCCGTTTTCTTGTTGAAAGGATATTAGTTACTAAATCTTAATTTTATATCTAATTGGATAAGCTTCATAAATTAAGACTTATAGTGTGTATTAAAAGTCTTTCATAAAAACTATTTACAATAAACTCCTTATATTTTCAATTGAAATAAATTATAATAAATAACTTTAAAATTAGTGATAATAACTAAGAAAAAATCTTGAAGCATAAAATAAAAAAACTTCTTAACGACGTTTAATGCAGAAAGTCATCAATTTATAATAAACCAAGTTATTTATGTTTATACGTAAATTTAATACGATCATAAAAAAAGAAAAAGTAACAAGTGAATTAAAAGGTTTGATTGACTAATATTCTAAAACCTTTAGTTACTTGAAAATAAAAATCGAATAAGAAACACCTTCGCACATTCAACAAAAGTTATAAAAATTAAAACAATAATAATAATAGTAAATATTTTATAATCAGCACATACCTATAAATGAGCATTAGTAAGAAGGTATTTATATAGTGAAAAATAAATTATTGGTGCAAAGAAGTTTAGAATATAAACTTCTTTATGTACGCTTGATTTTGTAAGAATAATTGTGTATGGAAAAACAAAAATTGTATTTTATAGCCGTCATCAAAGTTTTTATTTTATAACAAAACTTGTCACATAATCAAACAGACCATATAATCCATTTGTTCACGTTTTTATTATATTTCCTTTATTAAATTAAATGAAAATAATTTCCAATTGGAAAATAAATGCTTTGCAGCAAAAAGAAAGACATGCAAAAGAAGAAGGTAATTCATGGGTTCACGTAAAACGAACTGGTTCAATTTAGGGGAAAAAACGCATGATTTTTACATTAGCTTTTCTTTGGCGAGCATAGGTTCATATAGCTTGGCATTAAAATGAATGCTTAAAACCAGTGAAAATTCGACAATAGGGATACGTTTTTTCATTAGTCTTTGTTTTTACAATTTCTTTTTTCATGAATTCTTATAAGTTTTTCACGAGTTCAAAAGTTATAGCTTAATTAGAATAAACGAACTTATTAAAAATGCATTATAGAAAACAAGTGCAAGAGGGGCAATGAAAACACCCATGATTTTTAAACTAATTCATTTTTTTTTCTGGGTTACGACAAACAGATAACACTACACTTACGCATGAAACCAAATTCTTGGAAATTCTGTATGTGTATGATCCACGAAAATATCAATAAAATAAAATTTTATTTTTTGATTTCTTACAGAGGAAAGTATTTAAATTTTTAAGCGTTTTTTACATAAACAGAACCAATAGCATTCAGTAGATCGCTAAGAATTAATTGCTTTTTATAAAGGGTTAGTGCATTATCTTCCATCTTCTGCTTTTTCTCAAAGCATTTCAAATGTATCCTCTTTGCTTTCTTTAGTGGCAGCGTGCGTTTAATTTATTGTATATTTAGTTTTCACTATCGGTCTGTACCCTGTCAATAAGTAAGTTATTATTAATTTTGTATTTATGTTATTAAGACTGCAAATATTTTCTTTTTAATGAAAATGGCAAGAGATAACCAGCTATACATACCAGAAAGAGAAAAAATGTTATAAGTTCTTGCTTATCTTTATAAAGAAATTTCACCCGCTCGATCGAATAACCTTATAATCTGATTATTTTTAAAGCAATATTGAAACAACTAAACGCTTTTTTCAAAAATAACATGAAACTTATTTAAGTTAAAATTCTATTAATTCCACCAGCCTAAAAATACTGAAAATTTCACAGATGACGTTAAAGTAAATTATAGTTAACGGTTTTAGACCATAAAACACTATAAAATTTAGTCGTAAAATCTGTGTTAATATTGATGTGCTGTATATTAGAATAAATGCTAAGAGATCACTCTAATACATTGATATTTTAAATACTAAGTGAGAAGAAGTTTAATGATTTTTTAAATTATTTTTGTAAATTTCCAAATACTCCTTTGCAGTTATTGATGGTGGTCCTTTTATTTTTACTACTTCCAAATTGTGGCTTTGCCATATCTAGTCTTGCTACTAGATAGTTTATCAAACTGTTGTTATATTTTTTACCTCTATTTTTTCTAAGTTTATTTTATATCGTTTATTTATCAATAAGCTTGAGACAAATTAAAACAAAGCTATATTTTGTCCAAATAATTTAGTTAACCCAACAGTTGAAAACTTTTTTCAGTTTTTGTTTACAAAAAAAGTAGGTAATTCATGAGTTCTACGTAAAACGAACTGGTTAAATTTAGGACAAAAACGCATGATTTTAACATGAATTTAAATGAAAAAACTTTAAATGAAAACCAGTTAAAATTTGATGATTAGGATACGTTTTTTCATTAATTTTTGTTTTTTATTATTTCTTTTTTCATGAATTTTCATGAGTTTTTCACGAGTTTAAAAGTTATAACTTAAATAGAATAAACGAACGTATTAAAAATACATAATAAAAAAACAAGTGCAGGAGGAGCAATGAAAATACTTATGATTTTTGAACTGCTTTTTTTTTTTTTTTGCTGGGAAAGGACGAGGCACATAAAATCATTCATACGTTATACTTTACTTACAAGTCAGTTAAAATACATGTTTTCTTATGAGTGCTGTTACAAAAAGTACGTTTTCGTCAACGCAAAATACGAAAGTTTGGCAACTTTTGGTTTACTTTAAATACTTTGACTGCTTTCATTTGCTTTTCTTCCTGTCCTGCTTTTGCTCTTGCTGTGTTTTTATAATATTTTACACGTCAAAATAAAACTCATTGTGTTAACCTTATCCATCAATACTTTGGTTTGAGTCGAATACGTAAAAGAATAACGTATGACGGCTTCGAACTTAAGTAGTTATCGGCAGTATTAAATTGTAAAATTTCAACTGAAGTAGGTTTGAGTTGAAGACAAGAGAGGCATTAATTTTATTTATAATAATATAATTGTTTTGTATATACCTTGTTTTTGTTTTATATTAATAAGGCTTTTACTCTTCCATAATACATGTTTTGTAACAATAACTTAGTTTTGTGATTGAAGACAATAAGGGGCTTTAGTATTTATATGTTGAGAAGAAAAAATTAAATGTGTCAATAAGATCTAGAAAGTGCATTAATATTAGTAGATAACTATGTATAAACATTGTTAAGTCATAACAGGAAGGTGTTATGCCAATCTGCAATTTTCTAAAACTTCTATGTAAACTTTGGACAAAATATATTAAAAAGAGGGACAAGTACTTAAAAATCTTCAAAAGTTCATATCATATTTAGCTTAAAAATAAATATTCAACTCTGATGTATCAAATGTAGGAATTAAAAATTAATTACATTTAATAGATTTTTTTTTACTTTTTTTACATTTTTTTATATTTTATCAATTTGTATGTTAGACTTACAGTAACCCGTGGGACAAAGTATTCAGTTATTTAAAAGGAAAATATAAGAAATTCATTATATATGGAAAAAAACATAAGTAAAATAAAAATCGAAATATTCATGTTTTATCATAATGAAATAAATAATTAGTGTAAGCCCAAGGTGACAAGGATGGTAGTTAGAACATCTTTTTTAAAGTTTGCTCATAAAATTTGACTTTCAACTTAAAAAAAAATATTTATCGTCATTTTAAGAGTTTGAAAATACATTAAAATACAGCAGTTTTAATTTTTAACTTCTGTACGAAAAGGGTAAAACAAGACTGCATTAATTTCACAACAATGTTTGCATGGCTCTAATTTTATAAACGTAGTAGGCTTATAAAAAGAACTTACACAGAGAATGTAAAAATAGAAAAAATAGAATGAACAATAACTTTAAAAACCAAAGGCCAGAAAAAAATATTGATTTTTTTTAGAAAAAAATAAAAATAAAATCAAGTACCAAAATTTATTTTTTAAGCAAAAACAGAAGTATAAGACAAGTTACAAAGATAACAGTGAAGAAACACTTAAGTTTGTGTGTCGACTTCATCTAACCAAATTAATATTGATATGAATATTTCTCTACAAAATTAGTTAGTTAAATGGATGATGTTAACAATGTATACAACCTAAGGTAGATAGATGTGAAGAATGCTGGTGAACGTTGATACAGAAATGCTGCATTTCAGTCTTCTGGTGTCTAATTTTACTTGTTTTCTTTGAAAAACTTCCGCAATTTTTATTATCTAAAAAAGGGTTTTAGAAATTATAAAATGAACTTAAGCCAAAAATAAATTTTTAATTCATTTATGTCTACAGTTCAACTCCTAATTTTATAAAAATTAAAATAAAATCAAGAACTTTAACGTCAAATATACGGAGCTCTTTAAGTGTGAGTTCTACCTGTACATGATTGATTATTTTTTAAATTTAAAATAATAGTTTTTTCGGTTTTTAAAATGAATTGTTTGAAAGTCTGCAGTAATCTTATGTCGATCTCACCACAACTCTTTTATTCCCTGAAATGCTTATAACGATCAATAAAATTAAACAAACAAAAAAATAATAATAAATATATCAAATTTCAATTTAAGCCACAGGTGGTTGTGTTTCACAAACATTTTGTACCCACAAAGACCCTTCATTATCCACTGTAACGTAACATGTAACATTCTATATAACATATACATGTGACGTATGAGTAATATGAACATTTGCTTTTTATCATGTACATATGTGTTCATACGTCTTATACCGTTTCTTTCGTGTTACAACAAACGGAAACTTTTTGAATTATGTCTTCGAAACTTTTATTTAAATACCTTTTTTTAAATAAATTTTAAATACTTTTTTAACTTTCTTTCAACTATTTCTTATAAGGTTTATTTGAATGATAAAGAATATATTTAACGAAACAACTGACAAAATTAAAAATAATTAAGAAACAACAACTTTTTGAAAAGGGAAGGGACGAGAAAATAGAAGTGTTGTAAAATTGTAAAATATATAAATAATTAGAATAATGAACTGCAAGCATATGATTTACAATAATTGTTAATACTTAGGACTGTTGAATTAATTGTTGAATCGATGATTGAAATTTTTATTCAGGTTTTCATTAAGTTGATTTACAAATACTCTTTGGTTTACTAAAACTCTTAGAAGGCAACTTAAATGTGTTTTTCGGCATTGGTTTATTTATCAGTAGTTTTACATATCAATGAGATGAAGCACAAAAGTACAACCATGTTAAATTACTCATTAAAATTTGTTCTTGCAAACATAATAAAATTCGAACTCAGTAACAAAAGTTAAGAATGAGAAAAAAAAACAAATGAATGTCTCAGTTGTCAAATTGCTTACATCTATTATTAAGATTAAACTTTAACAAACAAAATCATATACTTTGTATATAAGTTCGGGCATCGTAATCATATATCAATGTTTTAAAATAAATGCAGACAATTTGTTCATTTGCCAAAAAATCTACAAGTTAAACTTAGAATATCTACCTGCTTTCGTGAACGTTTTTTGCAAAGGTTCAACAAATAATGGCTGATCAACTAAAGCTTTCATTCCTTACAAGAGTTCTTAATCTACTATTTGGTTTTTTTTTTCAAATCGAGCGACTTATTATCCTTTTATTTTCGTACACCTTTGTTTGAGTCTTAAAATGCACATGAACCGGACACTTGGTAATTTCTTTAAACTTTTACCTTTTCCCAACTTTTTTCTAAATAAATATTTTGTCAAAGAATCTAATTAAAGGCAGCTTAGTGATTAGTTTTATTAACACTGAAATGTATAAGTTCATATACTAATAGTTTAAGAGTGTCTTTAATTTCAGTTTTTAAATGATATCGAACTCATTGCAAATCTATATTCATATTCAGAGTTTTTTTTTTTATTTTTCGTAGTTCATTTGACACACAGCAACATTTTTTGAAAGTTTCTTTAGTTGCGACTTGTAATTTTGGTGTCCAGGTATATGTATAGCAACAGTTTTTTTAAATAAATAAAATGAAGCTGGAATTATTTTTTCTTTAAACAACCGTTTTTTTTTTTAATTTCTTACCATTGTATTTACTTAAGGTCTACTCTCAAAAGGAAAAACTTTTAACAAGTTCTTTTGCTTGCTCGGTTCTATTAAATTCGCAACTGCCACCCCTAACACAAGGAAAAAATTTTCGATACCATTTTTAAATAGATACTATCGAACTCATTACAAATCTACATTTATGTCCAGATTTTTTTTTTGCTCATTTAACTCATTTTATAGCTTTAGAACTTTTCCTAAATTTATTGTTATATAAATAATGTAAATTCTGTACGCGTTTAAAATGGCCTCTTTTCATTTTTTTTGTTTAGTTTAAATATTTTAACTCTTTATTTAACTTAATTTATTCGTCCTTTTATTGTTCTAATTATACCAGTGTTTTTTAGTTTTACAAATTTCGTTTATCGGCTTTGACCACAGCGTGATTTTGTTCTTTTTTGCATAAAGCTTATATTTCACATGAATTAACCACACAATTTTTATAGTCATTTAATATTATTAAGTGCAAACTTGTTATAGTATAAACAAGGCCAAGCTTAAAATAATATTTTTTTCAAAACCATTAATGGTTTTTCTATGTATATAAAAAACTATTAAAAGCTCTTCAAAACTTTTAAGGATTTTATGTAATCTGTAGAATAAATGCCCTTAATGTGAAAATAGAAGATAAATATATGAAAAAATTAAATAGAAATTAATGTATAAAGATACTAACAAATAAAGGTTACATCGTTTTGAATTTGATCACTGATTTAAGGTATATCAGCCAGCCCTTGTATAAATGCATTACAAAAATTAAATTTGTAAAACCATTTAATTTCATGTTTTAATTTTCATTAAGCCGTCATATACTGGAGTTTTTTGCTTTAAGTTTTTATTTAAGTTGCATTTTCAATTTTATTTTGTTTTAATTATTGAATTTAAATGTTAATTAAATGTGGTTTTTAGTCAAACAGTTGCTAATGTTTTGCAAAATTAAAAAAGACTATAATATATTTAAATCTAAAAAAAGTTATTATATTTACTATGAAAAAGTTTTTTAAATTAATGAAAAAATTTTTTACATATACATAAGTAAGTACGTTCAAAGCAAAATTTTTGGAAAATTTTTGAACCGAAAAGAAACTGTTGCTTTAAAATTAAAAATATGCTGTAATATTTCACTATAGAAGCTTTTAAATTTCCATTAGGTAATAGTTCAGTAAGTTTTGTTTCTAATTAAGTAAAGAAGGAAAAATTATTTTCAAATATTTTACTAATTTTGTTCCTGGATAGCTTCATCCTTTATTAATATTCTTTGAATCTATTTACCATAAGTAGTGGACGTCTTACGCTTTATCTACGTAGCCAAGAAATTTTATGAATTTTATAATGGTCATTTCATCGAGGTTCTATGATCTTTGCAAAAAAGAATGAATTACCTTTCTTAAGAATCTCTGGATTGCAGTCAACTCTAGTGCTTGCAGATCCCCATTTTTCAGCTGCTTATATTTTTGTGTAATGAGGAGATATTTCCAAACTTGCAGTGGCCTGTGAAAAAGCCACTGTCATTTTTAGGTTTAGGTTGCTTTTACTTAAAAATATTAAAGTTTTAAACTGATTTTGGTATTATTTTTAAAGTGTTTGCTTCATATATTTTAATTTCTTGCTCTCCTGCTCGCTAGCCTACCAGACTTTTTACTCCTTTCCATTGCACCAAGTCCAGTAACAGAATATAAGAAGCACAACTTATGTGGCTTCGGCACGCCTTAAGAGTATAAATGATGCAAATATGGAAATACCCAAAAAATAATAAGAAAATAATACTCTATTCATTGAAAACTATATTTAAAAAGAAATTGAGCACATAATATCAATTCTTTATTTTATTTTATTTTATTTTATTTTATGTGTTCTTGATATATAAATATTTTTTCTTTACCATCCGCAAACTCCAAATGAAAACATTCTTTGGACTTCATTAAGAATTAAATTTAATACTTAATATATAATATCAAATGAATTAAATTTAAAAAATATTGTACTATTAATTGTCAAGTGGCCGTTCATAACAAAAAATTAATTAACGCTGTGTTTTGTGCTATTTTAATTTTTGTTTTAATTTTATTTTGTTTCATCTTTTAATGGCATGAAAGAGCCTAAAAAAGTCAGCCGTATACAGTAGATAAAGAATAATAAAACCAGTTTTGGTTATTGTTGTTTTTACTTAAACTCTGATTTTTGTCTTTAGTTTGTTAAATATATTTGTGAGAAGTTTCCTGAATAGTTAAGTAAACGGTAGCGGAATAGCCATCAAAACGTGGTTTCACCTTCAATAATCAACATTTGTGATTTTAATAATTTTTAAAGTTTAAAATTTAATACTGCCTGTGTTATATACTTAATATAATACTATACCTATTTTGCTTTAATCCTTACTTTTTTTTATATTAAATAGAAAAAGAGTCTTTGAACCTATCAATAGTTTTATTTATAAATTTGAATAAATTCTTATTGAAGTCAATTAAAAAATTATTGAAGGAAAAATTATTCTAATTAAATAATTAATTGAAACAATTATATTAAAACGCAAGAGTTTCAAAGGGTTCTTATCTATTGAGGTGCGGTGGTATTTTCTTCCTAATCACATCATATATTTTTAGTAGTATTATTTTATTTACCCTCTTTATGAATTTCTTTATAATTTTTATAATTTTTTAACTTATTACTTTTAATTGTTATTCAATATTGTTCATAATTTATACTTCATGTTTACATTTTCTAATTAGCACTTATTAGTTATAAGTTGTTTTATCTTATTAATAAAAATATTAAAAGACAATAAAAATAATATGACAATATGTTGATTTTCCATATCATTTTGCACAAATATGACTTACGAAAGTAACTCAAATTCAAAAAAAAAAAAAAAAAAAAAAAAAAAAAAAAAAAAACAATTATAAAGAGCGATAAAGAATTAAAAAAATTAAAAACACATCAAGTGAAAAAATTGGCTGTCGCCTATATTTTTCAAGTTTTAGGCCTCTAAAATTTTATATAGAAAAAAGGTCCGCTCGTGCATCACATTTTTAAAGATATCAATATGGGTACCATTAAAAAGCTTTTGAAGAGATCTATCTGGAAGTGTTAAATTTTTTAAAAATGTTAAACCCTTTAAAAGCCGGTGATACTTTTATGTAAAACAATGTTTAGTACTTTTTTCTTATTTCTTAGTTCTCTGTCAGTCCAATCTTTATTTGTTTAATAGAGTTTCTTCACTAATTTATATTTACATACATGATGAAGAGTATATAAGATATAGCATAGCCGAATATAGCGCTTTTACTTGTTTTATCTTAATCTTGCTTTTGTGGAAAATTCTTCATATTACTTCTTGTGGCCTTAGATAAATCACATTGAACATGTGTTTATTCTTAGCATTTTTACAGCAAGATAAACACTGAAATTTAAGCTGATACTTAAAGGAATATTTTTTAAGTCAACAAACATGTTATGATGTGAGTTGACAACCTCTCCATTAGAAATGTAAAAATGATATCGGTCAACTGACTACCAACAGAGTTGTAATATATTTGTATCTATTCCTTACTTTTTGGAATGTTGTTCTAAACAAAGAAATAACAGATTAATGTCAAAGGGCATATATGTCAAAAGGCAATGACATATGCTGCCACTAAAAAATATAGAAAAATTTTCTTTGTGACTTTACGTCAGTACTTAACTTAAACTAGCAAAAATTTTAAATCTTAATTTTACAAAATATACAAATAAAAACATTTGTGGTGTTCTAAAAAATTTTAAACGTAAATAGTTTATGTGTATAAACTTATTTAAAAAATGTGTAGGAAAATTTGTATGTTTTGTCCATAAAATTATTCCTTTTTATTTTACCACAAAGCAAAGTAACAAAATTTGATTTTTGTATTGTGCGAAGCCACAAGATGCTGATTTGTGGTTTCTTTTATAAAATTTAATCTTAAATATATATTTTAGCATAACATGCATCTGCACTTGAAGATTTCACATTTTGCATTTGAAAGTTTAAGAAACTGAACTGCAATAGTTTTTACTTACGTTACAAAAATTTTTTAGTTTCTTTTATAACAAACATTTCTTGATATTTTATTTAGGATACAAAAATAAACTTTAAAAAATAAAGTATCCAAGATATAAATTTAATTACGAATGGTATATTAAAGATACGCTACTTATTTTAACTAAAATTTTAAATAAACAGATACTTTTAACACAACTATCTTATTAATAAAATATGTCAACTTTAAAGCAGATTGCCCGGTTCTTTTGGACAAAATTTTCCAAAATCGCCAAATCGATTTTTTAATAGATTTAGTATATAATGTTTATATGTTTTTTTTGAAATAAAATTATTGTCTCTAAAAGAAATTGAAGTAGTTTAAACTCGCCATAAATAGATACAAATTGCCAAAATACATACATATGTGGTTAATGTTTTATTTAAAATCAAAAAATTAATGGACAGATAAAAGTTAAAACATTTTCTATAAACTAGTTATAGTTTAATTAAATTAATGAAAAATATATCGCATAAATTGAGATCTGATTTATAAAATATTACTAAATAATAATTTCAGTTTTATCATATTTCTTACAAGCTGTACGCTCCATTCTCAAGACATTTGTCAAAATCCTTTTCTTTGCACTACATTGTATGCAAATTAACAATTATAAAAAATAATTTTTTCCAATTGAAATTTAAACACTTTCAGCGATGTTTTTGAGTTGATTGTGATACTGAATTACATTATTTTGTACTAAAAACATTTTTGCAAGTCTTAAATATATTCATATTTTTTAAAAGCATCCTGCAATATGAAAAACAATCTTCTCGTTTAGTTTAAATGATTTCATGATCCATTTCAACATAACGTACTTCAGTTACAAATGTTCATCCATTGTTAATGGCATTTAGTGTAAGGAATGTGTTTAGTTTATCAATGGATGTGGTTATATTCATTATAAATTGTTTACAAATGTGTACTTCATAAACAAAATACTGCCTGCCTCTTCAGTGTCTGATTTATATTCTAAGTTCAATTTATTCGTTTTGTTAACTATAGGACTTAACAAGTAAGAGCGCTATATTCGACTCGTATACCATTCGCCATAAGAGAATATCTTTTCTACAATTAATTTTTCCAAGAAACCGTCAAAAATCTTAAGTTTTGCTTAGAGTTGTTGCCAGCTAGTATGATTGTGGTAAATAATAATAATTGTCTTTACTTTACTTTATACTATATGGCAGCACTTTAAGCAAAACTTACAATTTTAACCACTTCCAGGTTCCACTTTTTCCTACAAATGTAGGCAAAAAGATATAGAGAAGTTCAGTTAGCCGTGCTGTTTTGCCCATTGCCTCGAACGACATGAACCGATCTTGTTTTTTGTTTTTTTTTTGTTTTTTGTTTTGTTTTAAAAATAGTAGTAGCACTTCAGGCAACAATGCCTATTTAACTAGTGTGTAACCATGCTACATTCTTTAGGAAAGGGATAGAGGAGAGAAAAGAACAGGTAGTTAAAGTATAGACAATTTACTCGTATTATTATTTTACTTCACCGGCGAATATGCTATAAAGAAGTACCGACGAAGGAGGCTGCATGTTTTAATGTTAATTCTGAACATGTATTTATACCATTAAACAGAAAAACAGATTTTTTTTATTTTTTGATCGTCGCAGGGGTTGAACCCTGCCAACTAGATTTGTAGCCAACGTACTTACCACCTTGACTACAGCAGCTGATTTTTAATACCGAACTCTTTGAAACTGTGTCTAATCGATTGGAGTATCTAGCTAATCTAGTGCCATAACATAGTCGATTTAAACACGAACCTGACGGACTGACGGTCTACCCTCAATTGACTTCGTTATGCACCAGCACTCAGAATGTATATACTTTATGGGTTCGGAAATGGATTTTTTAGAAAGGGTATAATGATACTTCTGCCCCATCACAATGATTTAATAAGTTGCCTAAGAATAGTCTCGTCGTAGGGTACAAATCAAATAGTCCCGTTTATGTAAATTCTGATTAAAAAAAAAAATAAAAATAGTTAAAAAAATTAAAATTAAATAAAAAATTAATAAAAAATAATAAAAATTTTCTAACTTTAAACATTTAAAACTA
This sequence comes from Cistogaster globosa, assembly GCA_937654795.1. NCBI lineage: Eukaryota > Metazoa > Arthropoda > Insecta > Diptera > Tachinidae > Cistogaster > Cistogaster globosa. The sequence continues at coordinate 136,740,193 of OW569403.1, read as the reverse complement.
TTTGCATGTGTCTATTCAAACTTAATGTTATAAATTCATGTAAATGCATGCATTTTGCATGATTTAACAAGTTGTAAAATAAAATAATTTATGTGCTAAAAATTTATGCAGGCTTCTATTTATTTGCAAAAATTTCTCTTGATTTTATAAGGCTTAAAAACTGCTATAAAAAGTAAATTAATTCATAATAAATAAACACAAAGTTAAAATATGTCATGAATTAAGAAATATATTGTGGATTTTTTATGATGCAAAATTTATGCAAAAATGTAAGTTAAGTATTTTGTAAGTGTTAAAAATATTTTGGAATCTAAAGAATATATATGCATCATAATACTGATTTATTTTTATGACATAAAATTTCACGGTTTTTTACTAAAAAAAATATTCTTTATTTGAATCAAGGTTCTCAGGGATCTCTTGAAAAAACTTTATTAAAATGCATCCAGCAGTTTATGTGCGATGCGAACACAGACAGAGAAGTGAACAGACACACAATCAAAATGTCAAAAATATATGTTTTCTATTTCATGTTGTTTACTATCTACAACAACATCAAAATTTTCAAAATATTTTTCGTGTAAAAAATGACCCCGTTGCTCTTTTTTTATATGTATAGATTTGCCATTTTGATTTTGAAGCTACACTTCTTTTCGAACTTGTCCATAAGTTTTCAGCCCTTCATAGTTCTAGACTCGTTAGACTCCACCTTGCAAAAGCTTTTCAATATTCATCTCCTTCGTAATCGAGAATTATCTTGCTGTGTCAAGCCGCATAAATTATTTGATGTCATCTCTACATAGTTTTCCTGTGCTCCAGCTTCATTAGAAATTATTAAAAATATAAACCAATTTTATGATTTTATTTTATTAAATTTAAATTTTTTCTTTTTATTTTACAAAGTTTAATTTAAAAGGATTTTTTGAACTTTTTCTTACACTGATAATAAACATAAAGGTTTACATGCGAAAATAGTTCAAAAGAGTTTTGTAATTATTTTAAATAAAATGAGTTTTATACTGCAGCCTAAAATAATTTTTTTTTCTTCCTGTCTAGCAAATTATTAAACAATAAAATCGCACATATAAAAAAACTTAAAATCCTTTTAAATAAAATATAATAACAAAAGTGAAAAGTAAACTAAACTTTTAAAAATTTGTTTGGGGATTTTCTTTTATTTGTGTGTAAAACTGTTGCTTAGAATAATGATTCCCTTAAGACTAATGTTTAAATAAGAGCATGAAAACATATACACTATAAAACTATATATAAAGTGTTTACAATCCTATTATTTAATTTAAGGCATTAAAATTTCTTTCATTTAAAATTTGCATTCTTTATGACATCTATTTTCAACACTATATGTTATTACTCTAACTCAAACACATTTTCAAAAATAGTTTAAATAATTTTTTAGTTTTTAATATACGATTTATTTATCTTTTCTTTTTTTATCACATGGTAGTTCATATGATGTTTTGCTTTAATCTATAATTTTTCAAAGCACTAAGTAGTTAAAGGGTATTTAAAAATAAGGTTTATTCAAAATATAAAAGTAAAAAATATAAAATTAAAAAACAAATGTTTTTAATAACAATACGGAGCTAAAAAGTTATAAATAAACAATATGTATATTTTAATGAATCAAAAGGCTTGGAAAAAATAAGTATTTAAGTCCAATTTAATCTTTTAATTAAAAATGAATTTTAAAAATCTTTTGGAAACAAAAAAGCTGGCAAATAGCACTGAGAAGAAAATTTATGTATGTTACAATTTTCAGTTTTAAGCTCATGATATATTTAAGAGCTATTAAACTTAACAGGTTGCAATGAACATTACGGAAGGTTTTAAAATTCTTTAAATGCCTTAAGTTTTTAATAACAAAAACAAAATACCACTTTCCAAATTTAACCTATAAACTCTTCAGCATAGATGTTTTGCCATTAATTTCTGATTTTTAGTTAAGAGTTTAAAATTTTAAGAGTTTTTTATTTTAAATACTCCATGCAAACATTTCGATTTGCTTATAAAACCTAAACTGAATATTTTCTTTAATTCTGTTTCGTAACATGAGGTTTAACAACAATTTTTTCTTTATATATTTGTCTGATAAAAAATTTTATTTCACTTTAAGAAATTAAAAATTTTTTATATTTTTTAAGACTAATTTTATTGTCAAAAATTAAATTCAATATTTTTAAATATTGGATTAATCTTTCCTTCACACAAAAATCTGTAATAAACCTTTTATATTTTTATAAAAAAAAAAATATTTTTATAATATTATTATTATGTCCACGACTTCTTTATTTCAAATGTCATTTCAAAATTTCTTAAAATTCTAATTTAGAAAAATGTGTTTTTAAATATTTATTGTAGAGTTGTGTAAAGAGGGGTAAGAATTTACAAATTACATCTACAAATTACATCTACAAAAATCAAATGTTGACAACCGTTTTAGTACCATTATATCGGTAAATTGGGTGACTTCACATTTGTATTTTTATTTTCTCTACGAAATAACATATTTTTACGAAAAAAAGGTATTTTGTACATATTACAAAATTTTATTCAAATCCGTCCAAGATAGATGGACAGACAAAAATTAAAAGATAGGTGTTTTTAACTCCATTTCGATTGCCAACAAAAAATTTTCAAATATATTTCATGTACGGAAACTATCCCTTCACAGTTTTATTATATGTATCTATGTCATAAACTTTAGGTTATAGTTACCTGAAAATCTTTTATTTTCTACACTTCTTTTTGTGCATTTAATTCACTAGATTTTTTAATTTCATTAGCAGCATTAAAGCAGGTAAAGAAAAATATTCCTTGCTATTGCTTTTATTTTTTTTAATACTGTAAAAATGCTTGTTTAATTGCCGAAATTGCTTTTCAATTAAAAAATTTGTAAAACATGATAATTTTCATCAGAATTTTTTACTTAAAAAATTCTTTTAACTTTGTTGTCTGTATTCAACAACAAAATCTGAAGCATATTGTTAGCTTTCAGTTCAAACATTGCTTTAATTGATTTTTTACAAACAATTTATTTTCATTTCTACATACAAACATAGAAAGTGCTTTTTGTGTATTATATACTGTACAGATGAATGTTTTTGTATATTTGTATGAATGCCTATATAACTAAATAACAGCCAGGGTTTCTTATGAAATTAAAAAAAAATTATTAAATTTTGTAACATTAAAAATTTTGTAAAGTTAAAAATATTATTTTTATAAACAACAGCTTTTAATTTTTGTAATATTTAAAGGCCATTTGCTTTTATTTGGCAGTAAAAATATATTTTTAATTAATATTATCTAATATAAAATTATCTGCTGTGGATGTCGTTGTAATGGCAGCCAGCACTGCGAATTTATATAAAATAAAATAAAAATTCTTCTCCTTACAGTCTATGGTAAGCTTCTCAACTTCTTACCCCGTTCCGATTATATTTGCGGTCGCCTGATGATGTTCTAATTGTGTTTATTCTATTATCGAGCATTCCTTTAGGAGTGTTATTGAGCTGAGTTAAAGTTTTATTTTTAAGATGGCGATTATGCGCAAACTCGTCTGCTTTACTCATATTTACACCTTGTCAACTTTAATTATTTCGAAATCCAGCCTACAGGAACACATGATAGCAAATACCGCCAGCTGCGTTTGCCGCCAAACAAAAACAAAATTTAGGTAAAATAAGTGAGCGCTCAGAAATCTCTTATTTCGAAAAAAAAATACAAATTTAAAATACTACTGCGTTAATTACTAAACGATTGATTTGTTTACTAGCAGTGCCTGCGAATCACTCTGCGTGTCTTTTTTAATTTAATTAAAATTAAAATTTAGAATAATATGTTTTTAATTATTCCATCAAGAGTTCTATAAACACTGTAAAAAATATTCTATCTACAAAAATAAAATGTACTGGCAACTGTTTAAGTACCACTATACTAATAAAAATGGGTGCTTTCACATTTGTATCTGTATTTTTTTTCTAAAAAGAGTTTTACATTTGAACCAAAGTTCTATGGGACCTCTTTACAATATTTTATTTAAATCCATCCAGTGATGCAGTTACAGGCAGAGGGACAGACAAATAAGCAAAAACCCAAAAAATATGTGTTTTGTATTTCATATCGATTACTATCGAACCAACAGAACAGGTATCATCCTGTTATAGTTATATTACATGTATCGATATAAAGTAAAAAAATAAAATTAAAATGACCCAGAAGCAAAAAAAAAAAACGCGAGGTCGAAAATCATGGGTATTTTCATTGTATCTCTGGCACTTATTCTCTATGATGGGTTTTCAATAAGTTTGTTTAAGCATTCATTTTAATTCCAAGTCGTTTTGTTAATATGAACCCATACTCGCCAATGATAAACTATTCATACGTTTTTTCCATAAATTAAACGAGTTCATTTTACGTAGAACCTATGAATTATATCGAGCACATAATTTACTTTCCTGTGCAATTTTGATATGAAATTCAGAAAAGAAAAATTTTGTAGACAGTTCTCGATAACTTATTGTGTATGCATTTAATCTTGTTCTATTTATCTTTCTTAAACGGATTTTAACTTAAAACAGTTAGAGGCTTAACACAGAAATCATTAAGTACCTTTCCTTTTATAAATTATCATTTGGAAACCCTGTATTTTAACTTTTAAAATATGTCTAACTAACAATGTTTCTTTGAATACGTTCAATGACATAAAAATTGAACATTACAAATTTGATGCACAAAATGTGAGGCTGAAGCCTTTCATTACGTACACACTCAATAACAGACACGGTCATGTCCACATATCTTTCCATCTATTGTTACATACACATATTTTGGTCATTGGCATTTTTTTAAAACATGTAATTGACGATGTTACAATGTTACAATGTGTATTTTTTTTTAGTTTTTGCATTAGTTACACTAAACTCATATGTTAGTGTATTTTTCGCTCATAAACATGCATCTAAATGTCTTTACAAAGGCAATTTTTAAGGTTTTCTTTTGAAATACTCTGTGCATTCTGTACGAATTTATATCGGCAAAATGCTAAACATGACCTCTTTTACTCAGACATTTTTGTTTTATGGAAAATTTAACCTTATCACATGAGAATTTGTATATATTTCTTAATGAGTGTAAATTTAGTTAGTGGGCTATAAAGAGATTATGGCAAAATAAAAAAAATTATCATGTCTTGAGGTTGTTGTCGTACGAGTACTTGCCTGTTTTCTGTCTAATGTTTGTTTAGACAGCAAGTTCAAAGTATCGTGTTTTGTGTCATTAAGAATGTAAATTGTAGGAATGTAAATAAGAAATACAATTCTATAAATCTATATTCACGAAGCTATTTTGAAAATTATATTAAATGTAATGTTCTCAATTCCATGATATTTATCATTCATTGATTTTTGTAATACTTATAAAGCTGTTATTTTAAACTAGAACCAAAGTAGCTTTTATTTAACACCTAGAAAATCAATTTGTTGCTTTTGTCATAAATTCTTGTCATTCGATCGAAAATAGCAGTGTAAATTATTTCATAAAAAATTATATTACTTTTAAAATTCACATAGTTTGTCTAGATATGTATAAATTTCAATGACGAAATGGTACAGCACTGAAAATGCCGCAAAGCAATGCGTTCAAGAATAGAGTCTATGTCTTGAGTATAAGTTACATGAGCATTTTTGTATATTAAATAGATACCTGTTTTCTTATTTCTTTCGATCAGATAATTAAATCTACTTAATTTCCTGTTTAAAGTAGATAATATCTGTTATAATTTTCTTGCGTTAAGCAAAAGTTTTACAACTTGGAAGGGCTCTAAGAAAGTGAAAACAGCAATATAACAGATTAATGTAACAGCATTTCAAAGTATTAAGCAGTGGGCAAAAAAAAAAAAAAAAACTACGTCGGAGATTATTTGAATCATTTTTGTCATAGTCTTACACTTCTTAATTTTAATATACTTTTAGATATATATGCGAAAATCTGTATAATCCTAATAGCTAACCATGAAAGCAACAAAATGAAATTGAGTTTTTTAAAGAAAGAGAAAAACAAATAAGAGTGCTACATTTGGCTATGTACCATACTGCAGATTTCCTACTGAATAATCGATATAAAATTCGGCATAAGAAATTCTTGTGTACCATGGAGTTTTTCTTTTTCGGAAAATTGCAAGTTTGGCTTAAGGTTGTTGACCAAACTTAGTAAATGAAAATATTGCTATATAAAAGCACAAAGTTGAAAACTCAACAATTTCTTTAGATTTTATATAATTTTTTATCATAAACCACAACCGCCCGCAGAAATACAAACGAAAATTAAAAAAATATATATGGAAAGATTAGGACAGGCGTGAAGTTTTGCCCGCTGCCTCAAAGGATATGTACTGGTTTTGTTAAGTCTTACTGATACGCGTATTTAAATTTTCTTTAGCTCATCCAGTGCCTTGGCAAAGCTGATTTCAACATTAACACTGACGGACATCGCTCAATTGACTTCGCTATGTTTAAGAACTCAAAATACATTCTTTATGTAGTAAGAAATGAATATCGTAGAATGGAATGACAAAAAAGCCTTATCCTTTTCCCACCTGTGGCAAAGGGTATAAAAATGCGAGAGTAGATAATTTATTACAATTTATAAAATACTTGTAAAAACCAGATATATTTCTTAACCCCATCGTAGTTAATTAACAACAAGTTTTAATATGTTTCTTTCTATAATTTTTTTTTTATTCGATTTGGATGTTGTTCTCTTAATATCATTTTATCACTTCTGTACTCCCTGAAAAATATTTAATTTATAAACGAGTATGCACTTCCATTTTCACATCCTGCCGTTCTTGTATTCATTTTTGGATGGTTTATAGATTGTTTTGACTTTTGATGTGAGAGTCAAACAAAAATTTAAGAAAATATTAAGTAAAAGTTGAAAGAAAATCAACATAATAATAATGTCTAAATCAAATTAAAATGATAGCAATAATTTTTTTTGTGTCGGTGCGTAATTTTGTTTAGACTTCGTGATTAAAATTTTTGCTTTAGTTATATATTAATCATATGAAGTTTGCGCACTGCCTCTAAATAAAACCCATAACACTCTTTATATTTATTTTTCCAAAAATTCATTTCTGTTTTTGTTAAGGATAGAAAACTAAGATTAAAAGTTACACTTAAGATCCACTTGATGGGTTTTCTACAAATTTCGTTTTGATTTTCTTATCCTTTTTTTAACTTATAAGAATAATTTTTATATAAAAAATCAGAATATATTAACTAAAATAAGAAAAACATTGCATTATTTGATTCCATCGTGTGACTTTCGAAAGTCTACTTGGTGTTCAAACTTATATTACTTTACTTAATTAGTGCTATACATATTAAAAGAATTTTTTTCTTTAGCTAACACTTTTTTTTTATTTATATTTGCAAAGACACTAGATTGCATTTATCTAAATTTTAGTGCAAACAAAAATGTTTTCTTTTCTATCTAAATACCTTGTAATACCAAACTGGTATTTTGATAAACTTCTTTTGTTTTGAAGCAAAATTGACAACAAAGTTAAGTAATGACTTAAAGCAATGAGTGAATACAAAGTACTAACTAAAGACACATAATGAATAAATTTGTTTGAATGTAAAAACATACAACGGAACACTATATAATTGTTGTAAACTTAAAGTTATTTACATTTTGTACTCAACACAGTGAAAATTTTATTTAAGTTATCGCAGTGTTTATCAGTGGAGTAGTAATTACAAATTTTAAACTTCTAAAGGCACATAAAACCTGTTGATAAAAGAGTAGGTTTTAAGAGTATTTTTTAAAGAAGGCTGGATTTTCTTTTAAATAACTTTTTTAGGCTTTAGTGTTGACAACCAAAGAATACTCCTGTTGTAGTTAAAATGAAACAAAAGATCAAAGTCTCTTTGTTGAAACATATTTATTTGTAAAGTTAAACATTGTTATGTTATAGTTCCAAATTTTTGCTACGATAAATTTTTATGTGTTATGATGTTTTATAATATCCATATACTTATAAAATTGTACTTTTAATCTTAAAAACAGTTCCTGAACTTTCCTTATAAATTATGTCATGATTACGATCCCCATTATTCTCATAATTATCACTTAGTAACTTAAAACTTTTAACTTTCGTCCAAGAATAGCGTTAATCTAACAACCTTGTAATTGGAATATAGTTTAAAGCTTAACGCTCTCTCACTAACCGTATCAATGGATATATCGACATCGTAAAAATTTACTGGAAGCTACTATTCTGATAATTCATCTTTTTGAAAAGATCAATTTTAAAGCTTAATTATTTGCTCATATGCTTTTGTGTTAATTCTTTTTTTTTTTTTTCTATTGCTTGAAGAAATTTTATTAAGAAATTTTGATGAAAACATTTTGCATCCCTTTATAGCGTAATTGCGTTCTTATATTTCAACAGCTTAAACAAAAAATAACATCATTTTGTAAGAAAACAACTTTAAAAGGGGCACATTTTTCATTCAACACCTAAAAAACAAATTATTTCTACTTCTTTGTTTTTGTTAAAACACAAAATGAATAGAGTTCATTAAAACATGAGGAGTCTTGTAAATAATGTCTAAAACCACCAATTTTATTGCTAATAATGGTTTTTCTTATAAACCACCATTCAAATACACACCATAAACAACATTAGCAAGCGTGGAAACTTCAATTAGAATTGTTTTTTTTTATATTAAAACGTTTGTATGTTTGAGTGTTGTTTTGTTGAAACACTAATCAGCAAGAAATTTTAAAATGAACTATCTGAAGGAGTCTAATGTTCAGTAGCAACGAATTTAACACGCCCACTACCAACAAGCTGAGAGGAAAATTTACATTTTAACATTTTTTACTTCATGCAAGTTGTATCTATTTTTATTTGAAATATTTCTTTAAAAGATCATACTTGTTAGTGGAATTTGATCTATACTTTTAGTATTAACGCGTATTTATCATAAAGCTACATTTATATATAATTTACAGCTGTTTAACTCTATTCTTGTAATTGTCTCAAAGAGTGTAAAAAGTGGAACTTTCTTTCTTCACGATTAAATTACTTATTAAAATATAAATAATTTGTGTAAGATTCTTTGCGTAAAAGATTTGGCAACGATACCCCATATAAGCTCAGTAGCATGAACTACAGTTTATTATAAAAGTTATACGATATGAAAAGAATCAAAATGTAATGTATGTAAGTTTATAAAAGTCCTAAAATTTTTTTGCATATGGGTACATCGTTTTCTGTAAGATATTTTATTAGCATTATATAAATAAGTTAATGCGATTTTAATTCGTTCTTAAGAAAGAATTTATAATTTAGATATATTTTTGACGCTATTACCTCATCCGGAAATATATAACGACAAATTGCAAAGAACACTAAATTAAATATAAAAGCAAATAGAAATGTTTCTTTGAAGCTACTGTTAAAATAAATTTAAAATTAATGCCAACTTATGTAAAATAAGAAAATCAATTAACTTTAATTTCACCAGAATAATGCGTTTGTTCTAATTTGCCGGGAATAAAAATCTTAATTTAACGTTGATTGAAGAGCACAGTAATAAATAGGACTAAAAAAAACATTTAAATTAAAAATAAAATTGTTCTGGAGACCATGATACACTATTAAATTAAATCGCTTGATAATAGCTTTTGAAAAATCAGGCTGGTATTTGGACTTGCATCTATTTTAGAAATTAATATTACTGCGCCTGAAAGAAAATGAAGCTTCTAAAACTTTTCGTATTTACAATAAAAAAAATACATCTGTAAAGGTAAATAATAACACAAGAACATATACTTAACCTTACCGAACAATGAAGAAGAATATACATAAGTAACTGACATCCTCCGTTTTCTGGCTAAAGAAAAATCTCTATTACATCTTTGATTCCACTACTTTTTTAGACTTTGCATTTCCTTTTCAGATCAAAACACACAAAACTAAAGGACTAAAAGTATTTTAGATTTAAGGATCATTTTCATTAATTTGAATGGATGTATCCTTTTCATTTCTTCTTATAATGACAGCCTTTTAATATTTGTAGCTATTGTAGCTTATGGAAAAAGATAATTATAATTACTTTGTGTAGGGTTGTCTTTAAAAATGCAGTTGATTCACAGAGTAGTAGCACAGAGTAATCTATATTTGTAGCATAATAGTCATTTGGAACCTCATATGTTACTACTTTCTCTATTTTGATAGTTAATGCTAAAGTGACTATCTATGTAAATTCATTTGCAACTTAATATCCTGAATATTTTGTAAATGTTAAGTCTACAAAATTTAGTGGTTGGAGTAACTTATTTTAAATACCACAATAAATTCAATTTTATTTCCTCTTCTTTGAATGTTGAAAGAAACAAAATGGGTTTAAATTAATCAATTTTAGTTAATAAATTTCAACTTTTTTAATTGCACTTTGTGAGAGACAAATATATTGTTTTTTTTACACTTTACATCATAATGAAATTAACTTCTCAAATTCGTAAAACCTAAATTAATAATTCAAAATTTTCGTTTCCATAATACCTGTTATCTTCCCTGTTGGTACCATAGATGGGCACATTACATTAGCAGGAAAATTGCATTAAATTTTTTTTTTAATTATAATGGAATTTCATTTTACTAAATACTAAAAAAAGTCAGTAATCGGTGTATTTATATAAAATTTAATTTCTATTAACAGTAAAACTTTTCTTTTGTATTGCCTTATTAAAGTTAAAAATTTGTATATTTCCAAAATAATGCCCAGTAAAGAGTAAGATGTTGACTGCAATATCAAAATGTCTCTCAATGGCCTTTTTTATTTAAATTGAGAATTGCTTAATTGTTTAATATAATCATAAGCAAAAATTTTTTTGGTAAGGCCCATAAAAAATCGGCAACAATTTAGTGATAATGAAAAATAAATTACAGCACCAGTACAAATTTTCCAACTACTTTAAAATGTTTCAGTAAGAGTTTACAGATTACTGCAATTTTGAATGCAGACAAAATATCGTCGGTTACAGGCTGACAACTCTTATCATATTTTTGTACTTTTCAGAAGACAAAATCAAAAACGTAATTACTCCGGTGCTGAATCGTGTTAGATGCAAATAAAGTAAAAAAAATTAGTAGAAGATATTTTTTGTGAGATGATGTAAAGAAAACAAAGCAATTTTTCATAAAAAAATTTAAATAATAACTTGATTTGATTTTTTTGCGAGTTAAGAGTTGTCAACCTGTGACCGACGATATAATGCACTGTGCCGTATTTAAAATCGTCACCTGATATGTTATAGTTTTTTTACGGACAAGAAAAATGTTAAGATTTTATTATTTCACTCAAAATAAAATTTTACTTGAAACTATAGACGATTTCATTGATAAAATTTATCTTAGTAATTTCATATAAACACGTGTATTGTCTTGTTTTCACGTCCTATATACCGAGTTCTTTAATAGCTGCCACGTAATATCATTATGGCATTGATTGGTTGTTCCTTATGCTAGAGGACTACAATATGGACACTAAATATTAAGCAGAGCAATAGAACAATAGACATGTACAATTTGCGCTCAGTTGTCACACAAAATTTATTCTATTTTATATTGAAAAAAACATGAAAACAAGAACAAAAAATAGGAAAACCAAATCTCTATTTTAATTACACAACCTCCAGCAAATATTTTATTTATCGCGATTTGATCCATTCACGAAAAATTTTTTAATTATAATTGTCTAAATAAGCCTAACGATTTTTATTAACTTAATGAAATATTGAATGTTGAATTTAAATTATTAACTTTTATCTTTAAATTAATAAGCATAGCTATAGAAATTTTCACTGAATGAAATTACTAATTGATTTATTAATTGAATTATTATCGTATTCAAACTAAAAATTGTTATCTTTGAATTAAATCTTTAAGTATCATTTATGTTGAATTAAAATTGTTATTATGAAATGCATGTTATAAGTAAATAACGTGTAAGCAAGTTTAAACGTTGTGTAAAAAAGTATAAAAAGAAACCCTAAAATAATGTTAAACTTAAATAAACTTAACAGACCGTAATGTCAACTTTGCCGCGAAAAAAAGGCCATTTTGTATTTTAGGCAAGCCTTCGTGGTCACTAATTTGCTTTACCAAAGCCACTTCTGTTTCGACTCATATTCAGATAAAACCATTACGTAAAGTCAGTAACTTGCTTATACTTGCTTACTCGTTACCTTCAACAGCATTAAAGTCTGCGGCTAACACATAAAATTACCATATATATATTATACTATAAACTCTTAAAAGTGAGATATTCCTTTAACAATAAATCCCTTTATTGTAAACTTTAATTAATCTCGCTTTTACTTTTTACACGCTTAAATATTCATACGAGTTTGCTCTGCACCCATTTACGTAGCAAGCACCCACTCATTAATTAACATTATTCAAATCCTAACCTGCTATTACAAATCTACATATCATCATACAGTCCACTAACAACTACAGAGATCTGTAAAATCTTCAATCCAAATCTAATTACTCAAATTCCTAAAATATACAATAATGAAAATTTAATTATTCTCCACATTTTAATGTCATTATAAATCCTCACAGAAAATACGTATTTTAATTTATTTATAATTAATTATTCCCTTCAAATTTGTTTTTAATAAAACCATTGAATCAAATGTAATTTGTTTTAATTTCTTCTATTTCTTTTCATATTCTTCGCCACTTTTAAATATTCTGGCGTAAAAATGTGAATGTGTAATATTTATAATGTACAGCAACCAGACATGCCGATGTCATCAGAAATTTTGATTTACCATTACCACCACAATACACAAACAATAATGGCAATAGTGGTGGCAACAGTGGCAGCGACAACAGTAGCAGTAGTGGTAATAATACAAATAATAGCAATTTAGTGTCACCATTTTTAGCATCTTCATCTGCTACAATGTTTACATCGTCGTCGATAACGTCGGCGTTGGCACAAGCAGGGGCGCCGTCATTAGAAACATTTGTTTCAGCGGCATCAACATCAGCGTTTGTGGAACCCTATTGAGATGGTTATACCACAACAAATGTTACATCACAAATTGGTACACACGCATATCTGCCATGTCGGGTAAGTGTCAAATTAAAAACAATGGGCCTTCATTTTTATTCATGGTGCTTAATTTAATTTTTTTTTTTTTTTTGCAAATTTAGCTGTTGTAGGCAGTTCAAATATAGTTAAGGGTTTTATTTTAAACGAATGGAAAAAAAATCAAAAATTGAAATTTAAGGGTTAAGAATTTAACGATGGAACTAGCTTTTTTGCCAGTATTATATTAATATTTTACGAGTGTTTAAAACCTCTCACCTGCAATTTTATCCCAAATATTAATACATTTTTACAATATTTAGACATTATTAAGATTAATTAATTAAGATTAATTGACCCACTTCGTTCATATTATGAAGGTTAAATACTCGTTTAAGAGTAAAAAAGACCATTTACAATATTTGCAAAAATTACTTAATATATGAAAGATTACGTAAAAAACCAAACGCATGTTCGGTCAGTGAGGCTTAAGGCATTAAAACGCTTTACCGTATGGGCGCACAAGGACTGACTGAAATTTCAACACAAACTTATTTTACAACTGTTTTTTTTTAACTCAGGCTTATTATGTTTTAGAATGGAGTCTCCCTCAGGAAATGAAATTTGACTAATTCTAATCATAAAGATATATTACTTTCGAGATTTTCATGATGCCTGAAAGTAGAAAATAAGGACTTTAAAAACCTCACACCTGTTAGGTCCCTCCTCATAAAATATATATAATGTGCAGGAAGCATGATACGTAAAAATAAAAAACCGTCTGGATCTGCTACAGAGGTTGGTACTAAATGTAGAATTGAGTACCTTTAAACAATGTTTAAAGGGGTTTTTAAGTGAAGAAGGAGATATCGTTACTGTCATCAGTAACAAAATGTTAAATGCGAAATGCGTATATGAATAAATAGGAGAAGCTAGCGGCATATAAATATAAAAAAAGCAGTTACTGAATGGAAAATAGAAGTATAAACCTCCTGTAGTTTAGCAAAGAAAAGCTATAGGGTATAGCGCCGGCATATAAAGGAGAAGTCATCTATACTAGGACAGCATGTAATATGGTTAAGGAGCAGCCTGTAATTAGAGAACCAGTAAAGCCGCCTGTACAGTAAAGCAATGATTCCTTATATATCACTTATTAAACGCGCTTTTGTAACAGAAACGATGCGTCTTTAAGAAAAATATAACAACATGTCTTAATTAGTGAGGAACGTTAAAACTTACAGCAGTGTGTGCCAGGCATGGCTAAGTTAGTAAAAAGAACATGGTTTATAAAAAATGAGGGTTTCTAAGTTCGAGTCTCTTATGAAGCTGAAGCAAGACGACATCAAGTAGTTCGAGTATCGCTTTAGTAGAACAGTGGTGTAAAGTGGATGGCTACGTAAGTTTAAAAACTCGCATGTGTATAAACAAGCGATGACGGAACAAACTTAGCTTAGAAATTAATATTGACATGAAGGTATTTTGAATGAAATTTAACTCCAAAATTTGCGAAAAGAGAATAAAAAAGTAGCAATGTAAATAAGCAAGTAAGATTTCTATATTCGGCTTAGCTGAACCTTATATACCCTTCACTATATATGTATAAACAAACGTACCGTACTGGAGGTTTCCTTTTGGAAAGTTAAAATAAAAATATAATTAATTGTCCAAAAAAAAAAAAAAAAGAAAAGAAAAAAAAACAAACAACCACCTGCAGAAATTCAAACAGAATTAAAAAAATATATGGAGAAATTAGAGGCAGGTTTGGTTTTATGCCCGTTGCTTAGAAGGACATGAACTGATCTTGCTGATTTTCCATAGCAAAAATTTCGAAACTATGTCTGATCGATTGTTTTATACAAATTTTCTTCGACTTATATAGTGCCTTGGTAAAGTTTGTTTTAACACGAACGGACTGACAGGCATCATTCAATCAAATTCGCTCTGCATAAGAACTTTTAATACATGTTCTTTATGGGAACGAAGATAGTTATTGTGATATACCCTTTTCTAGCTCTGGTGAAGGGTATAAATAAAAGGTAAAATCGAACATAGTATTATGTTGTTTATTTTAGCTTTATTGGGACAAATATTCCAAGCAGTTATATCTTGATAACAATCACAGATGAAATTTAAAAAAAACCCACCAGGGAAGAAATCGCTAAATAATTACTTATGAGCCCATAGTTGATCAATATATTTTAAATCATATTTTTAAAGTGCCAACTAAGATAGACATATACTTCTATTCGAGCTTGACATTTAACTTCTTATTTTTCATTGCTTACCTAAAAAAATAATTGTACAATCCATTGAATTTCTATTTATAAAGTCCTTATAGAGAAAGCAATTAAATTAACTGTCCTTCATGGGTTAAAGGCAAAAAACCAGTAAGGAAAAAAGAAATGTTTCCAATTAAAAAAAAATCTTTAATACAGAAAACACAACATCATTATGAAAAATGTGCGTGTTTAACAGAAAAATTTTCAGTTTCATAAATGTTCAGTCTTCATTTCTGTTTGTCATAATTTTTACACTGACATCAAATAAATAAGCATACAAATGTATTAATATATTATATGAATGTTTTTAAATATTTATAAGTATTGTTTTTTTTTTTTTTTTTGGTTTTACTTCTGCCATTTTATTTTTCCATTATATTTATTGCTTTCCTTTTGTTAAGGATACACAACGATTGATGTTGGCTATTTACACAATCTTTGCGTGCTGTTATTTATATTGTCGCTTGGTTGGGCATTTTTTGTCTGTTTACAATTGTCATAATTATTTTTTAATGTCAAACCATTAATTTTTATTTAATTGTTGGAAATTCATAAATCTACCCACCTCTCATACCCTCACTTTTGAATACAACACAGCATAATTAAGGCGCATCTAAGTAGATTGGTAACTTTAAAAACAAGCAAATAAATAAATTTTTCACGGAGACTTTCTAAAAGCATGAGAATGAAAGCAAAATAAGTAATAAATATCATTTATAATAATAACACCTTTGATTCGTGACTAATGAATATTTTAATTATTCTTGTTGAACTTATTATTTTACCATCAATTACCATCATTAATTTAAAAGCATTTAGTTGTTGAACACAAAGCTGGCACTGATATCCGGAAATGTTTCAAAAAAGACATTAATAACTTAGCAGATACTGTGGAATGTTTTTTCAGGCTAAGAGCTGAAGAGTTTTTATTTTTCATATGAATTTTTCTAAATAAATGCAATAGTCAGGTTTCAATATCCGATCCATATTACATATTATAGTTTGTATGAAAATAAGCATATTATAAAAATGAAAGATATAATGAACCTGTTTTTATTTCATAGAAAGTAAGAAAAAATAATGTTTTGGCAAAAATATCAGTCCAGCGGCTATCAAGTAAGTCAAGTCTTATATTCCAGTTGATATTAAAACTGCTTAGTGGAATAAATGCTGTATTTGTGTTCAGTATAGTCTGACAACTCGCAATGAATAGACTGATACTTGAACATCTGTATCAAATTATTTAGATTTACTTTCAAAATCAATTCAATTATTTTTAGCGGCTGGATTTATATTGAGTTTACCGGGCTAAATTATCGCATATAGATGAAAACCAATTCAAAACAGGCCTTAAACCTCTATTGTATGTACAAAAATGCAGTTTGAATGCTGGTATTATCTCTGGATTTTATTTATTCAAAATTAATCCAAATGTAAAGTTACCATAAATAAACATTTTTAGAGCACCATTTTCAATAATTTCTTGTTTCTAAATATGGTTGACATTTATTCACGCAAAATATAGTTTCAAATGATGGTGCTGCACGCTATACGTTCACCACAACAAACGACTAATAGAAATTAAATGTAATTTTTTGTATTACTTTTTAATTGGGCTTAATAAATTAATAAAATTTAAGCAAACTAGTTGACGCATTGTTGAGTTACAGAAACTGTTAGAGAATTTCGTAGGTAAATGCCAATATAAATTGACCCATGTACTTTGATGCCAGTCAAATGTATTTTAAATGGATGAAACATTTTTAGTTGCAGCACTTCAAGAAGAAACTATGCATTTGCAACTGAAAAACTTAAAAATTGTTAATAGTCCTAGTATTTATAATTTATATATTTCACGGGCGATACAATTTAATTACTTCTAAGAATAATAATAAATAAAATGAATTTTTGTTCATTTTTTGATCGAAATCCGTTCGCCTTTTACCTGAACATATTACTGATTTATAATAATTACCATAAATATATTTATAAAAGTCAAATAAAGATAGTTACCATAAATATAATTAAATAAGGTCAAATAAAGGAGCAATAAAGTCTTTTCTTCATTTAAAAACTTCTCAGAATAAAATTTCTTTATGTCATTCTATTATAGCTGTCATTTTTAAAGGGAAATAAATTAAATAATATGTGTCAAATATTATTTGAACTAAACCACCAAAAACCCAGCGAAAAAGAAGTGGGTGTTATTTTGTTATTTGTGCTACTCCTGTTATAACTAATAAAAATAGAAATAAACTCGTAAATAAAATGCTCACGTTTCTTCAATAAATTTTATATTATTTTCATAATTTTTATGGTAAACATTAAATTATTCACAAGCTCACATTTTTATTGAAGTATTTCTGGTTTCCAGGACCCTATAGAAGGCATTAGTATATTGCGGCTTAGTGTGGTTTTGGTGACATGTTATAACGTCCAATTACATAATGTCCATCAGCATACAGTCATTACATTGGATTGTATATTTTATGGTATTCTATGTGAGAAAGATTTAACGTTATTATAAACTGGCTCCCAGAAAACTTTAATACGCGAAGCCGGTGTTGCTTATACCAAAGAGAAGAAAATCTTTGCCCCAGCTGAAGGCGGTTATGCAGAAAATCTTTGGTAAGCGAACCCGGTGTTAGTTATACTAAAGATAAGAAAATCTTTGCGCCCGGCCGATGGCGGGCTATGCAGGAAATCCTTAGTAAGCGAATCCGTTGCTGCGGATATTATGACACTTTCATGAGTAACACTAGGAACGTCACAGTGACCATGGAAATCATGACGTTTTTGAAAGAGACATATTTTTCATGGTCCGTGGACACTGTGATATGCCAACAGAATTAATGTAAACACCGAAACCTAAAGTTTAAGTTGTGAAATAATTTTTTATTAATGTCAGCATTTTAATTCTTTGTGTCAACAAAATTTTCATCTCCATTTAATCAAAAACATTATAAGGTTTAGGGAACATCCAGTTCGGCAATAACATGTCTTAATCTTTTACTTTGTGGTATCTATATTAAAAAACTTAAATGTGTTATTAATTGCGAAAATAAATATTGGTTTTCATTAAAAGGGTGTAAGAAAAACGAAAGAATTTTTATGGTTTAATCAATATTGGTGGTTCTTTTTGTCATTTTTATACCCTTATCACTTTTCTTTTCTGTTTAATAGCATGTAATTAATATTTTTCTTACAGGCATTTTTTTGGTTGAGTTTATTTCACGATATATTTTTGGATGAAGAGAAAAGTTAAGAACAATTTTTTGTGTCCCGTTTGGAAAGTAATTTTTTATATTGATTTAAAAACTTTGTACGTATCGCAGAAAAAAAGAAACACCAGTAGATGTTATATTTTTGCTGTATATAATGTTTTAACTAAATTCCAAAATCACTAGTTGTATTGACACCAACATAAAAGTAAGATTTTTTCATATATAATTTTAAAACTATTTTGGCCAAATTGAAAATTAGTTTTTTTAAACAAAACCAAATTTTGTCAATTACAAAAAAAAATATATTTAAGAGCTGAATATTGTCGTCCCAACTCAATTTCATTAATTCTTTTTCATAAAGAACAACCACCTGAAGGAATACAAGCAAAATTTGAAAACAGATTAGTTAGTGCTATCAAGTTTTCTTAACTATTATCCTTAAAAAATTAGCCACCTGCTGATATGCAAACGAAAGTTTAAAAAAAAGATATTGAAAAATTACTGATACGGTTAGATAAGTCAAATATTTGACAAAAAAAAAAAACGTAACCACGAACTTATGAGAAAAATTTTACTCCTTTTCAAATGTTTAATAAGAAATATAAGATCCTTTTTAATATAAAAGATAAAATATTACATCATTATTCGTAATAAGACGTGTCACGAAAGCTTGAATAAACGTTTGTAAAAAAAGTAGTTACGGTTTCTCGGTCAAATATTTTACTAATCTGACCGCACCTTTAGAAAACAAATTATTTTTTTTTTTATTTTAAACAATAAAAATTAAAGTTTTCCAGACTTTTTTTTGTTTTTTTTTTTTTGTTTGTTTTCTTAAATTCTTTTGAAGACTATGCTTTCAAGAATTTTATAGTAGTAATTTTTTACGCAAAGTAACCAAAACTTTTTGTAAACACAACAACACAACTTTTTATAGACATTTTAAAGTGGCCGGTCATCCAGGGTAGATAAAAACTTTATGAGGTAGTAAATTAAAATTTCTTGAAATTAAGCGACTATGGCGACACATTTTTAAAAAGTGCAGGGGCTGTTTTTATTTCGCTATCAAATATAATTATGTATAAATTAGAAACCAAGCAATTGAAAAAAATGGCAACAAGTGAGACTAATAAAAGACCTAATGAACTATTTAAGTGTCCACTCCTATTTTTAATTAGATGACTCGAGTTTTGAAGAATAATTTTAGAGAATAAAATAATATATAAAATTTCATTGTTATTCATTTATTTACTGCATGTTATTGGGCAAACAATTTCAGAAAAAACAAAATATAATGAAGAAGCTATTTTCTACAAACCACAAAGTTGTTATAATAAGTTTTCAGTTGTAGGAATCGTTTTTCTTATTTAAGTATCTAATTATTATTTATATATTTGGGTCACTTATTGAACTTGTTGTAAATGTTTCATAATTTATAAATTCCTTCAATTTTTTATTATTTATAAAACTTTGCTCTTACAAACATTTATTTAATTCTATAAAAGAAAAAATATAATTTAAATTTTTTTTTTTATAAAGTTTTAACATCATTTTTCTTGAAGACACGCAAACAAGAGATTTTGCTGTGTTTATTATTTATTTATATTAGTTTGACACCCCAAACTATTTAACAGAACTTTTTCATAAATTAACTTAAGATGGGATATAACATTTTGTTAAAGTTAAACTTTGCTTATAAATTCTAAGCATTTTTCGTTGGCTCATTGATAGCAGACACCCTAGAACAGGAAGACAAAAAACCTTTGCTATTTCAAGAGTTCTTTTTTCGTCTACAAAATTCTTCTAAATAATTGCCAATTCATTTACGTCAAACAAAGAAATTTAATCATAGAATTTTATGCATATAATTTATTTAATTAGTCGTCATTATTGTTTTTATTCTTCGTTTTTATTAACAGAAAATGCTTTTATTGAATTTTATTCTTATTGAAGACAAAACGTATTGTAATGATAATTAAATTTAAAATACGATTAGAACTGAATTGTCAACTTTAAGGAAATATTGTGTTAAATCTACATAAATTTTAATTTATTTATAATTTCTCGTGAAATATAACAACAATTTTACAAACTTTTGCTTACTATAATAATATTAACAGAATTTAGAAAAGGAGCTAAAAAGTTCTAATTCTAATGAATGTTCGAATAAACATGACTAATCACTGAAGATTTCGATTATATTTAATTTGAATATTTTTTCGCTGAAACATTACTGAAAAAAAAGTTTTTTTCCGTAAATATTAAACAAGCTGTAAAAAGCATTTAAGATAGCTAATAATTTAATATTTTATTGCATTTAAAGTACGCAATAAGCACGAATTTGTGCATATTATAACTTTAAGAATTTGATTGGAAAGGTAGAAATTTTATTTCATAAGTTTTAATTTTCATTTGGGCACAGTTGTTGAACTAAATGCAACGTTAAATTTGAAAAACATAAGTACAGCACGAAGAGAAAACACGCGGTTGTTATATTAACCATATTTTATTCTCTGTAGCAATGTATTGTTGGTGCGAATAAATTATATTGGTATTTAAATTTAC
This sequence comes from Cistogaster globosa, assembly GCA_937654795.1. NCBI lineage: Eukaryota > Metazoa > Arthropoda > Insecta > Diptera > Tachinidae > Cistogaster > Cistogaster globosa. The sequence goes on along the minus strand of OW569403.1, from coordinate 136,718,986 downwards.
CTCAGCCACGACAGATTTTTTTTATACATTTAATCATCATGTGGTTACTATGCACAAAGAATGCTACGAAGGCATGTCATAGTGTGCAAGGACATAATGTTACAATTGTGTCATTTTTAGTATAAATGTCACATATTAAAATATCATAATGTCTGCACTTAAATCACCAACGGAAATTGGCTATACCACAGAAAAAAAAATCCTTGGGCCGGTCGAAGTCCGACAATGCAGGGGAAGTATTTGTTAAGCGAAGCCGGTGTTGGTTATACCACAGAAGAGAGTATTCTCGCGCCCGGCCGGATCCGTTGTTGTTTTAAGTCCGTACACTATGAAACTTTCATAAGCGACACTGTGATATTAAAATGTTTCTCAGATCGATAATAATGACCATGGACATTATATCACTTTTGGGTGCGACATTATGTCCATTGACAGCATATCCGTGCCACTATATATATAATTTTTCAAAAACGATGCGTTCCTCAAAAAAAATTTTGTTTAAAAAAACGAAATGTCCTCACGAACACAGAAAATATTCTGATTTAAATGGCAAAACTATCTTAAAAAAAATCAGCAAAACTATTCTAAATAAATTCAATAAACACTTAATAAAAATTAAAATAAATAAATTTTTTATTATATCATTACTGAAAGTAATACTGCTTACAAAAAATTTTAACAAACCTTAATAAAATATAACAAAACATTTATTAAGAATAATAGTGAATAATTAAAGAGTGAAACCCAAAAGTTACATAGAACTTTTGCAAAATTAATTTTAACCTTTATAATATTTTTTCACTGTCAGTGCTTTCAAGATAACTAACAAACAGAACTAGAATTATCAGAATTATTGTTATGTATTTTTTAAGGATTTACAGAAAGAATAGGAAGTGTACAAAGTATGTAAAATTCTTATGAAATAAGAACATTTTTTTTTAATGAACCAATAAATAAATATTTAAATACTAAATTGCATCATAATATACAAAACTGGTTTGTTGCGTAAATACTTAACAAGGTCTTGTTAGCCGAATTCAAATAATTTTGTTCTATAATTATATTTTTTAATTTAATTGGCTTGGTTCTTTAAATCTTTTACGACAAAAATTTTTTTGTATGGAATTTTATCACTTCATGGACTTGCATATATATTAGCTATATACCTAAAAGCAGCGCTGTTTCTTATAAACAATGCGAATTGAGTCCATTAGTGAATTCTAGAAGACCTATTCCTATCTTAAAAGAAGATTTTTAAGTATTTATTTTGGAAAGTAGAGTAGCATTTTACTCAACAATTCTTACAAAACTATAAGTACTGTAAAGTTAAAATCGCTGTTGTAAATTATAATTTCCATTTTTTTAGGTTTGTAAAGTTTTAGAAAACAAAACGTAGTCTTGTCCAGATTTTTCACATATTTTTTATTATTACGATTTTCGTGTTTAAAATTTTTTTTAGATTAAACTTTTATTTTTTCACGTTAACTATTTTCTTAAATATTTTGTTATTTTTCCATCAAACAAAGCTAAACAAAGCTTTAATAACAAATTAATTTATACAATGAATCAACAAGTTCTTTGTATAATAGGCTAAACTAATACCTATTTTAGTTAATGAAATGCCACTAAGTATGCAATAAATAGAAGGTGTTGCGTTCATATACAAACTGTTTTAGGTTCGTATACAATTTCATTGAAAATGAACTGTAACACTAATGCAAGGTTGAACATTCTTTAAATACAACATATACATTTTCATATAATTAGAGACCGAAACAAAGTTTTATCCTCAAATATTATAAAAGCATGTAAAATTAACATTAGAATAAACAGAATTTTATACCGCAATACTTAAACAATGAACATAGTCAGTGACGGTCTAGCGAGAATTAAGGTATTTAGGTGTTAATACAAAATTGTTACACAAATGACGTTAGCTAACATTGGCAACCCGCACTTACATTTATCCAACTTTCTTTATATTGTTCAATTTTATGTAAAAAAATTTGAATATTTTATATAAATTTTGGTTCAGATTTACAAGCATTTTTCTCTATAAACAGGATTTTTATGTTTTAGGAAAGCCATTAAAATAATTTATTTAGTTGGAACAGTTTGAGAGGTATGTGAACTGTATTATTCTCTCTTTAAATTTGTATAATAAAATTGGAATTGAACCACTCTAATATTTATGAATACATGAATTCAGGTTGTACATTTAAAACACGCCACATACTCCATACATACTTCAAGAACACATAATATAATTAAATTCTAACACGCACCACTACAGAAAAATAAAACACAATATTAACACTAGAAAAGCGCTTAGGTGCGTGTATTTATAAATATGGCAAAGATAGATACCTAGCCAGATACATGTAATTGCTGTCAAATGAATATTAATTGGAGTGAATATATAATGGAATAATAAAAGTTTTTTTATACAATTTTAATGAACATGCCTGTCGTAGTAGTTCTTATTGTAGTCAATAAAAAAATTCAACCAAGTAAAGTTGGAATAATTATTAACTTCGTTGTTGTATTTCTATTCTTTCGCAGATACAATTGTGGAAATAGAAAAAACTTTATTTCATTTATTTTTTACATTTAGGCAAATTGATACAAACTAGCTCTTACATAGGTAAACCTACAAAATTTACGCTTTTAGTGACCCTATCGTCCTACAAGGCTTTACCATAATTTAGTAAAGTCAATACTATATGAAAAATTATGTCTGGAAAAATATTATATTCAAATTGACTTTGGTTTGTTTTATTTTTTTTAATATTTAAAATTTCACAAATTCACAAATTTACTAGGCCTGTCTTCTCTGTCTACTAGGTGTCGCCACTAAACACAGAACAAACTGCGTAGAACGAACACAACATTTGCTTCCCTCCTTCTATTGTTTGTGATACTTTTGTTATTTCCTTTTTATACCATTGACCCCCACTCTTGAACCAGTATACCGCAACTTTGGTAATCAAGATAAATTAAATCAGGAGAAAACGTACAAATCTTGAAAAAAAATTTTACATTAGTCTAACGGGGTCCCTATCTGTGGCTAATCAGCAACCTTATCAGCTGTTCTTGGTTACTTGGTTTTCCTTTCATGATTTGCAGATTCATTCACACTTTTTTAATATAAACAGGTAAGAGTACTATGTTCGGCTGAGCTAAATCTTATATACCCTTCATCATTAGAATTATGTATTTAATATAGTTTTTTTTATATTAGAATAAGGATATTTAGGGGAATAGGAGCTGTTTATTTGTGACCTTGCAGTTTGGTCTGCGCTCTCTAGAAACCACCTGAATTTCCGTGCCTCTTGTGACGGTTTTCTATACATATAAAACATCAACTAGAAACTAGTATCCCCAATGGAGACCGTTGGTGCATGTGGCCTATTGACCCAGTTCTTTCACACATGTCGACCTTATAAATTCACTGAATTCTCTTGGGGTTCTACTGGATATACTGGTGGGTCCAATGACCACCCCGAAGGACTTTTTGTGGCCATTTTGGTTCAAAAAATGCTCTCTAATGGTCTCTGATACAAATCGGAGAAAATGAAATGATGGTCCTCCATCATCCACCGGTAGTTCACAGAGATTAACCGCACTACTGTGGTTCATCCTTAACCTCTTTGGAATTCATTGCTTGGTCTGTTGGTTTATTCTCCATTGGTCCCTGTTTAGTACAATTATAGTATAAGCAAATAAGAGTGCTATATTCGCTCATGCCGAAACTTATATACCCTTCACCATATTTGTAAATCTAATTTAGTGAAGTAATTCCAATCAAATAAAGAAATGTTAGGATGATAGAGTATGAAAATAAGTTATATAAAAAATTTTACATAAAAATATCATCAGTTCATGATCGGTTAAGCATTTTTTGGTTTCAGAATTTCCTGAGAGATCTTTTTAAAAGCTTTTTAAAAATACCCATGATAATGTTTTAAAAAATTTGGTGCACAATCGTACTTTTCTATAAGAAGTTCAGAGCCTAATAACTCGGAATATATAGGCGAGCGCCTTTTTTAACATATCTCTATCATTTTTGTGCTAGATTTCAATATCCAGTTGAAATTAAGAAAAAAAAACAATATATTTCTTTCAAAAATTTTCAAGTTTTTTTATATTTTGTAACAATTTTATGAACTTTCATTATTTTCTTGTAAAATTGTATTTCTTTATTTTCATTTTAGGTGAAACAACTGGGAAATAAATCAGTTTCCTGGATACGTGTGCGAGATGGTCACATACTCACTGTTGACAGGTAATTAAGATATTTTTAATAGAACTTTTTTTCTTATAGGGGGATTTAAATAACATATCTACACGTGAATAAAGTCCTTCAAGCATAACACTAGTGCATATATAAAAATTAAGTTGGAGTGAAGTTTCTGTTCATACAGTTCTACGGGAAAATATTGATTAAAAAATTGTAGCTGGATGAGCAGTGAAAAGTACGAGATGAATAAAATCTAAATAAATATGAACGAAAAATCGGCATTAAAAATGTTTATTAAATAACTTATGCTTGGTTGACTCTAAGACTTTTTATTATATTTGATTCATTCAATTTTGTTGTATTTTGAATCTTAAAAAACTTTTTTATTTGTATAAGTTTCATGGGAAGTGTTTCTGTGAATGTTTAAAAACAGATTCTTGTTTAATAATTAGATTGCACAAAATGAAAAGTACGGTGACGTTAAAACAAATAAATTATGTTCTAGGCAAAATACTTCGTTGTTAAATTTTTGATTTATTTTTTAGCCTTTGGTTGATTTAAAAACGCATAATCTATAAATATTTTGGTGTAATTTCTTATCAAAACAAAGTACATATATAAACAAGCAATAAAGAATTAAAATAATTTAATTTATTTAAGCATAAACGGCTTAATGCAAGTTTTAATAAATGGTCAAATATGTATTTAATTATTTAATTTAAGGCGTCACCTATCAAGTCGAATGTATCAAGTCTGTGAACACAGATACGCAAATAAAACTTTTTATTGAGAATGAATTTGCAAGTTCACAAATATAATAACTCTTTTTTATTTTTCATTAATACGTCAGTTCCTTACTTGCCACGTTCCTAAATAATATTTTAAGCCAGGATTTTACTTTATAGAATTAAGAATGAACTTTGTACGTATTTGTTGACCAATTGTATTTGGAAACTGAAAGTAATAAAGTCTGAATTTTATTGTATGAAATTATAATGTTAGTAAATACTGATATATATAAAATGCTATATAAGTTATATAATATTATCTTCATTTTATCTAACTCAAAACAGTATCATGTAGTAAAGATATAAAAATATGCTATTCATATAAATTACCATATTTTAGTAATTAGGTCTCTGTTTGGTTACCAAAGCAATGTTTTGATGTTTCCCATTTCCCGACAAAATAACTAAGCAACAAATTATACCTTAAGCGTTTTACTTTTACAGCTTTTTTTTTACGTAAATATCTATGCTTGAAATTTTCTTAACAGTAACAGCCGTAAATACCCGTTTTCCTCTATTTCTCCCATTTACGTCTTAGATCTAAACACAGGTACTAATATAAGACTTTGTTAAAATCGATTTATATGCATAAAGGTGCCATCTTTTCTGCCCTCCTATACAGGCAAATATCTATCCGCTCGTCCCGGTGCGCTTTGCTTCTCCAATGGGAATAATCGTATCACAACCGCTGTTTCAATCCAGCAAGTCTTTTTGTTTGATTATGGTCACTAATATGGCATTTACTTTTACGAATTTTTAAGACTCTTCCCTTTTTATGTTAACGACTATAGCATTTTACTTTATATAGAAGGTACCACGTCCATCCCAGTCCATCTACATACAGTATATATTCAAGAAGCGCGTATTTGTTGTAGTTTGTTTTATATGGAAAAAATCATCTGTTTTCATGAAAAGTCATAAATCACAGACGCGTCGAGCACTTTCGTGCAAACATTAGGCAAACTATATGCACACCATAAGAACAAACCTAAAAAATATAACTGAATTTGGTTTGGCCGTTCGTGAGTTATAAAGTCACAACACACTCTCAACAATTTTTTATATACAGTGGAATATCACAAAAAAGAACTCTCATAAATTCGAACCGTCCAGAAATTAGAACCACCTATTTCAGTGTATGAAATTGGAACTTATAGTTCTTATTTTAGAGAGTTTTTTCCTTTTCGTTTTTTTTTTTACACTAGAAAATATTTTGTTTTTTATGATTTTAAAATAAATAGTAGAAAAACCAATTTAAACGCTCTAGTTTTTGGGTCAGTTGATAACTGAAGTTCCAAGTATAGTGTTCATGCGTGTGAAAGTTAAATAAAAGAAAAAAATGCCAAACAAACGTAAAGAAATAAAAAAGTTAAAACTTTAAAAAGACTTAATGAAGGGGTGAGTGGAAATTGTTTAGCTCAAGATTTTAACACAAGAAAATTGGATGCAGTTTCCTGCACCGTAACAAAAGGATTTAATTCCTTAGAAGTTTTATTAAACTATCAAATGCCTTTTTGGGTATTTTACAAAACAAATTATCAATATATTTGGTTTAATACTAAGCTGTCCAGTGCATTTGTAAAGTAATTGTTCAATAACCATAACAGCTACATTTTGAGAGGCGCTAGATCCCATCGGTAGTCCTTTCTGTTGTTTATATAGTTTAATATTAATTCAAAAATATGTATTGTGTTCTATACAATATTCTATATTATGTAGAAGCAGACACTTTTCTATATTTGTGTGTCCTTCTATAATACGCAATTTTTCTACAATTGCGCAAATTGTTAGATCAACAGTTACAATTAGTTCCAAATTCTATTATATTCTCATGAAATATTTGTTACAGAAGAAGTAACAATGTAATGTATTACTGGCGGGAAAACATATCCATATTGACCTAATTTTTCAAAACTTTATTCAAAAGCATTTTTAATATTTCCTTATGTATCAGTGTCAATCTTATGTCCGATTTATTTTTAACGAGTAAAAGTGCAATATTCAGCCTTGCCAAATCTTACATACCCTTCATCTAATGTGTAATTCTAGTTTAGTGAAATTATTCTAATTAAAAAAAAAGCAAGTATTGTGGTTACCAGAAAATTAAAAAAATAGAAAAAAAATTTAGTACTCTTAATAGCTTACGCATTTAAAAAAAGCTTTTAAATAATACCCATATTGACGTTCGACTTTATTAAATAAAAGTTCGGAGGCACATAACTCAGAAAATATGAACTAGCGCCTATTTTTTACTGGCTGTTTTTTCTTATTTTTAATGTTCTATCGCCCTATATATTTGATTTTTCGATTGGAGTTAATTCATTGTTCCAAATGATACGGAAAAATTATAGGCAGTCGTTGTGTTTCGCCCACTGCTTTAAAGGCCATGGACCGATCTTGCTGAGCTTTTATAACAAAATTTTCGAAATTATATCTGATCGATTGGCGTATTTAAATTTTTCTACCTCATATAGTACCTTGGCAAAGTTGATTTCTAACTAGCACGGACGAGCATCGCCCAGTCGACTTCGCTATGCATAAGAACTTAGAATGTATATACTTTATGTGGTCGGAAATGGATTTTTTAAACATTACAAACGAAATGACAAACTTATATATACCCTTTCTCAACTTCTTTTGGTGAAGGGTATAAAAATTCTGTACTGACTAAAATAAAAATATAGATTATCCATTTCCGAAAAAACAAATTCTTTCAACTTACATTTTTTAATTGGAATGGATTGTACATTGTTAAAGTAATATATTAAACAAAAAATCGTCCTACCTTATAATTATATCAATATTTTCGTATATGGGATAGTAACTCATTAGAAATGTCTGTAAATGCATTTGCTCGTTAGTAAACTCGTTAATAAATAAAAATTTTTAAAGCCTTTTTTCTCAAGATTTTCTTTCCATTTTTTGCATTTAATTTAAACAAATTATTAAATTTGAAGAAGACTTCAGCAAAACCTAATAGGTTGCCAATAGAACGTGTAGGCAAACACATAATAAATACACTTTTACTATCTTTAACAGCTGCCATCATATGAAAAGACGAAACATAATTGCATGCACTTTAAAGAAGTAAATAAAAAACATACTCACACACATAAATACGGTTGAGAAAACTTTAGTGCATTTTTTTCTTGTCTTCAATATATAAAAACACTTAGATACATAATCTTAGCAATCAATTTCTATTACATTTACTCAAGTTTTTGTTTTACCAAAAGAGTAAAATAAAAAGAGTAAAGTTTATTTTCTTTTTAATACTTAGGGTTCTTTCAATTTATTTTTAGTTTCATTAGTTTGGCTTGATATGAAACGGAAAGAGCGAACTATGAAAAACTTTTCAAGATAAATGTGACACAAGACATTAAGGCTGTTATACAGTAAAAACAAAAACGAAAACAGGAGAGAAAAGTTGCTGGCTGAAACAAGAGTGGAGTATATGAAGTATAAAACAAACTCTGGCAATTTAAATCCATACACCCACTTAAACTTGAAACAATCAAGTATTCAGGAGAAAATAAAGTAACGTAAAAAGAAAAAAGTATCAGTATTTTATACATAGGAAGGCAATCAAAATTTTTTTTAATAAGCAAAATGGATAGGTTTTTCAATTTCCCCTCAAAATTCATTCCACGACATATTCTCACCCCACTTGCTTTACCTGTAAGCAATTGTATTTAGTTTCTTCTTTTTTTTTTTTAATTAACGTTATTCAGCATAATCCTTAAAATATTAACCTTCCACATTTTTTAATCGGCCTAAAAAAAACCTCGCTTGAGTGTAATTGTAAGGATGTCTGCATCGCATTGTCTTATTGATATTGATATTTTTCCTGACTTTAAGCAGCCGAAAACATGTGGTTTAACTTGGATGCAAATCTGCCACCGATTAATTTTTAAAATTACAAACTACATGGAGCAGTATGTTTTTGATATGTTCTAGAATATGTATGTATATGTTAAGACACATGTTTTAGAACAAATTTACTTTACTAATCTTAAAGAAATATTTAAGTGCTACCATATGAAAATACGTAAAAAAGATTAATATTATATTTTTTGAAAAAAAAAGTCTTAAGCTATAAGGCGTACTTATCAATAGAGTTTCCTTTTTGGGGGAGAATAAAGTACAGATGGTAAAAAAGGTGACAGTGAAAGTTACGTCACTGCAATTGTACACTATGTTTACTTGTAGAGTAATATTGCAGTATCAACTGGTACTATTTAGTTTTTTGAATGCTGATTTAGTCATTTTATTTATATTTTACTTCGCCGATGATTTAAGCTGTAGATAATATTAGTATAACAAATTTAGATATACTCTGTTCCTTTTGGCACAATATAAATTCGCCATTTCTTCTATGGCTTGAATTATACCAAAACACTATGGTATATTTATTGCCATCCACGCTACATTACTGTGTTACTCCTGCAATACATGAAACACTTGATGACATGGTTAGTAACCTAAGCTATCCACAGACTATTTACGCGCTGCGCCAGTCACTCTGTTGACCAATAGCCTCAACACATTTGCCTTACACTGTTGTTATGCTGTTACTTCCCTGCGCTAACATATAAAGCTCATTATCTTATTACTAAGAGCGCCTTAACAATTATCTTTGCTAATAAAATACCAAATATGCGTCTTCCTTTAATTATGTGCCATGGCTTTATAAATAATAATATTTTTCTTTTTTAGTGCTGCTGTTGCTTATTAGCTTAATTTCCTTAATACAATTAGCATTTTTCCTGTGCACGCATGCATTTCCAATGGTGGGTTAAAAGTCATGATCTCTACATCATGTACCTCAGGTTGCTCAATTTCTGTTGGCTAATTGTTGTATTGTTCGATAGAAAAACCACTGGTGTATCTAGCTTACTCACCTTTGTTGTTTACCTGGCACATATCAACATAAACAAAGTTGGATCCAGATTTTATTTGCGTAATAGCATGCTTGAAAAATTGAAGTTGGTTATTTGACCATGACTAAGTAACGAAACCTGTCTACTAAATCAATACGAGCTTAGTAGTTATGACGCTTACCACAAACACTGCAGCACCCTCCTAAAATGTTATAATGGGAAAAATTTAGTATTTACCATAAATATAGTAGCTGGCAGCAACCCTAAGCAAAAAGAAAGAAAGAATTTCCTACGCACATGGTAAAGGATATTATTGATTCAGCATAGCCCAATATAGCACTCTTAATTGTTTAAGTTTAAGTTAAGCATTCACACTAGGTATATACTTATAGTATAAACAAAATAACATTATTCATTTTGCATGTACAAAACAACTTTTTTCTATTTTATGATTTTTAAAGCTCTTTTAGGATCCAGATCGTAAATGGGTATAAAAGAAGCAGTCAAAGACTAATGCTGTCAAATATATTTGCTTAAAGATACCCTTGCATATATAAATATATATTTTCTAGTGTGTGTTGTCTTGCACATTAAAAAAAAAACAGCTATTCCTGCGTGAACCCTTGCAATCATACCCACTCAAACAGTCACCAAGTGTACACAGTCTAATGGACTTATACATAAATACGTATGCCATAGATTGATATAAAAGATTGCATTACACCAGGAAGCAATCAGTGCGGACACAAATCAACAGCAAACTTCTTTTAAAAGATATAAAAAGAAAATGTTCCTCTTACAGATCATCAACATAGATGTTTTTTTGTGTGTTGCATCTACTATTCCAAAAATCTTTCTTAATGTATGTTCGAGAATGTGAGTTTTGTCCTGTTAATTTTTTTTTCTTCGTTAAGAAAGTAAAAATGATAGAAAATTATTTATTTCAAACAGTGTTTTTTAGTTTGTTGCTTTTTTTGTTTTTAGTCTGTACGGAATAAATTGTAAGTACAACGTATTCAAGTAGCTTCATTTAGTTGATTTTAATGACAAATATATCGTCACTCCTGCAACCGTATATATACCTATACCTTGAGACATGTATTCTTTGAAATTTGAAAAGAAAGAACACAGTAAGAAGCAAATAATTAGTGCAGCTTAACAGAAGTTTTGAAAATGTTCTTTAATTTGATGGGTTTTGTTATATCAAATTCACACAAAAATCAAAAATATTAATTAGAAATTAGCCAAACCGAAGAAAATTTACTCTGTAGTAGCTTTAAATATAGAAAACATACGGCTTAAAGAATCCCCTAGGCAAAATTTTTATGGATGCGTAATTGTACAAGCTTGACTCAAGCCATAGTAATGACATTTTTTGTCTTTCTCTAGCAAAATTTAATTTAATTTTAAATTTTAAAGTTATATTAAAAAAAATGTCTTTATAAATCAATTAAAATTTACTTTTTTGGATTTTGGTTCATTTTTAATTTAATTTTTACAAAGAAAAATTATTTTTCAAATGTATGCGGACGTTTTCCAAATTGGAAAAAATGAAAAATAATATAAAATATGTCTTATTAAATACAAATTGTAGAATTCTGCAAATAGTGAAAAAAAATTCCAATTACAAAGACAAAATATGCTGATAACTTTTTTATTGCTATTATGGCGGTAAAATTGGGTGCCTTTACATTTGTATCTCCATTTTCCACATGAAATCTTTTATCTTTAAGAACAAAAGTATTCCATATTTGAACCAAGGTTCTTAGAGACCTCCTAACAAAATTTTAATCAAATCCATTTGGCAGTTTTTAAAAAAATATTTCATGTACAGAAATAATCCCGTCACCGTTTTACTATATGTATAGATTTGGGATACGAAAAGAGTATGGATTGTTAAAAATGTTTTGCCAATTTCATTTATTTATTGCGATAGTTGTTGGAATTAGTATTTAAATGTAAGTCATTGAAAGAACCGGAGGTTTTACTTTAAATAGAATAAATTTTAAATCCTTCCTGATAATTAAAATAATATTCAAAATTATACTCTATAATTTGCTTATATAAATAGACCAAAATTTTATTATTTTTTTATTATTAATTAAAAAAGGAATGTAAAGCTTTTGGTTTTTATCTGCAATTCTGTTTATATAAATTGATTTAAAAATGCTAATTTTATATAGCAATTGTTATATAATTTAAGATAAATTAAATGTTTTATTGATACAATGGTTAACTTTCAATTAAAAATTATTTAGATTTTTTTGCTAAAATTGTATTTGTTGCTTGCGAAATATATTTTATTTAAATAATAAAATAAGGAAAAAAATTCAAATACAAAAGAAATCTTTTTTATATCGAAAAGCTTATTATAACTAGCTGGTTCCAAATAAATGCTTTTAAATATTTCTGCAAATTATTAAAATATTCTCCAAATAATTTAATATAATTATTTTAAAATTTTTTATGAATTTATCATTAAATCAAACTGCTACATTTTTGGCTGCATTTCTTTGTTCAAATTGATTACTTTAACGTCTTATGTAGTTAACTGCCTTGATTTGTTACTATTTTATATGTTATTATGCTCTTGTTGCTTCTTTTAAAATTTATTGAGAACCAACCTTAAAATATCACTCACAGTCAAAAGGGAAGTAAGAATTTAAAAAAATATTCTTATTTTTAAAAATATATATTAGAATTTATGTTAATAAAATTTCGGGGTTATTAAATTTACGGCGAAACAAAATTCTTTATATATAAGCACACATTGTGATTTATTCATGCAAGAAAGGAGCATGGTTGAAGTAACCATAATTTAAGATCAAAATGTTTTAAATAAATAATATACTTGAAGCTAGACTGTTTTATATTTATACAGTAAAAAATGATATTGTAATTGAAAATATGCTGTTGTGTAACATAATAATAATCTTGTAAAGTATGACCATAATTACGTATAAGAATATAGTTAAGTATCATTTTATAATATTATGATAAAATATTGCTAAAAATACAATTTTGAAAGTTATTTTTTAATTTTCATTTCGTAAATTAGCTTTCATTATGGTAACAATTTTATTTTATGCAGGACGGTACATATACATAAAAAAAAAAAATATATATATATATATAAAATATAATATTTTTTATATTAATTTTTCTAATACATAGTGTTTTAAATAATTACATACGTCAGCAGCATGTTCAGCATCTGTCACTAGCTATACGACATTTATTGACATGAACGAGAAAGTCAGTAGTCATGGATCTATTGCGCTCAGTATTGAATGTGACGTTCCGACGTTCTAAGGAAGACAGTCCAATAACTCCACAACTCCATAAAGAACACCGAACAGAAAGTTTTTTTTTGAACGTAAGGGTGATTCAACTTAAATTTTACTTACAAAAGTGAGCTTCATCGCTAAACAGAATTTGCTTATGAAAACCAGAATTAACGGTAATCTAATATTGAGGACACTCACCGGATAAACGCCTTGCTAGGTGATCGTGTGACCTAAATTGTTGCACAAGTTAGATTTTTCAAGCACGTAAACCAAGAATTTTCCACAAAATATTCCATAAAGTCTTTTTCTACTTCTTCTGACTTCTTCTGTAAGCTTACTTATTTGAGCAGAAGCCGGGGCATGTAGAATCCGTCATATGTTAAACTTTGACGTATTAAAATATATGTCAGTTAAAACACATGTTTTGTAATAAGTGTTTTCACAATCAATAGGTGTCCGTCAACTTAAAGTACGAAAGTTGAAGTTGAACTTTTGACGTACGTTGAATATTCTAATAGCTATTAATTGCTTCTTTTTCTTTGTTTTCTTTTAACTATTGCTGTGTTTTAGTTGTATTCTGTAATTTTAGTAAAACAATTTTGGCGGCAAAAAATAAAATACAAATTCGTTTAAATTATCAAGTGAATTAAATACAAATTAAATTTAAAATGAATAAAAATAGAGGGCAAACTTTGATTTAACATTCGTCAGTAAAGTATTCATTGTGCCAACCTCATCCTTCATTACTTTGACTTCAGTTAAATAAGTCAATGTACAACGTATAACGGATTCTATATGCCCTGCCTTCAGTGACGTGCGAAAACGTCCCGTAGGTAACCGAATTAATGGCTCTGATAAATGAAAGTGTTTAATGTAGAACAAACGTATGGTACACGTATTTCCAACAAAATTATGATTTTCAAAATAAATTTACACAATTTTAAAGCGTTGTCTCCCCGAGAGTCTATGCATGTTTAAATAGGAAACCAAATAAGTTATAAATCACTTAATAGCTGAAAAATGGCCACTAGCTTAAAAGGTGTTCCCAACCCTAAATTCTCTATGCCTGTGTAAACACTCTTTATGAAACAAAAAATAATTTTGTTATCCTAATAAACAAAAGAAACTGTTTCTTTGCAGTTAGTGTGCTATTGTGTTTTAAAATATCGACATTCCATTGATAATAGTAGTACCTTTTCTTTCACCTTCATTTCTTAAATCCACTATTGTTCTGAGTTGTCTAAATGACCACATTTTATTTTGTTAAATACGTCTGAAGTAAACGATTCATAATAAAATAGATGGGCATTGGTCCTTCGTTGCTAAATCATTTCGTTCATTTATTAAAAACAATAGTAAAACAATTTGTTTACATCAACACAGGGTCCTTAATTAGAATTTATCTTTAAAGAAAATCTGAAGAGATCACAGCTAAAATAGTGCAAAGCACAATTTATTTTTGCAGCCCTCCTAAAAACATTAACAACAATGTCCTTTATCAGCGTTCTTATTGGCGGCTAAAAAATGTAAAATTAATTCGCATTATTTAGTAGTTAAGAACACTCTCTAATTTAAATTAAAATTTTAAATAACATATAACTTGCCACATTTTAATTATTTCAAATACGTTTTCTTAAAAAAAATTATAGCTTAATATTTAATACATTAAATTATTTTCCATTAAGTGTATTTTTAAACTGTAACTTTCTTAACTTTTTAAATTGTTCTTCCCTGCTCTAAATAGTACACAACTAAGAAAAATGTGTTTTTATACAATGGCAATGCAATAAAAAATATAATGTGACCGCTTCCTGCCTATATATCGGCCACTTTCGTAGTTCTATTTAATTTTTTGTTTTCTAAAACACATCATTTATTACAGGAGCTGTTTACTATATTTTTTTTTTTATAAAAATAAAATGTTGCTATGCAGTGTATACACCACCAAGTGAGTTTGTAAGTTAAATAAATGTATGTACGTATTTTTGCCATTTTTCATGTATTGACACCAGTATTATCGATGACATTTCGGTTGAATGGATTTTAAGACAGTAAAATTGCAATGAAAATATAAAAAAAAAAGATCTATAAAAGTTCATTCCGTAAAATGAAGACGATTTGTAGCATTTTTCTTATCTGTTTTTTTTTTTATTTTTTATTTTAATGTAACATACTAAGAACTAAAACGCAACTCCCGAAAGAACAAGAACAATTAAAACATTATAACTTTGTTTAAAATATTATTCTATAGATTTTTGTATAGTTTTATAAATTATAGCGATACTTTGCAAAAAATAGCATACAATTTATAGCGACTTAGTTAATAATAACACTTGAACTAAGAAATTAAGGAAAAGTCAAAAGACAGTTTGTAATGTTAGAAAAACCACAATTAAATAGTGTTACTTTTCTTCATTACAAATAAATTATTTGTGTCACCGACCGTCTTTGGCCCACTGTTTCCAATATAGCGGAAAGCTAATCTTACGTGGGTTGGTGCTACAATAGCTTGGGCTGAATGATAAGAACACAGTTAGTTTTTATCCAACCTCTACAGAGTTTTCGTTAAATAGTGTATAAGTTATAATGCCGTTTAGCTATCTTTACACTATCTAATATACTTAAGATTGTGAAAATGCTGTAACTGTACTGAGTTACAAGCGTGAAACAAATGATATAAGAATTTCTATACAACACCGAAGAAAATGTCACACTTAGATATTTAAAATTTTTTATTTCAAAGACTTTTACGTTCAGTATGAATCGAAAGTTTCGCTTATAATATACATTATGTTCATTGTGGTATTTTCTTCATTTTTTTGTGTTGCTTTTGTTTTGTTTTTATTTTATGGTTATAAAATCATTTTTTACCTCGATCCGAAGGTAATTTTATAAGGAAAGAATTAAGGAAGATAATTATTTCATGTTAATTTTTCTTGAAAAAAAAAATATACATTTTGTATATGCCTGCCTTGTGGTAACTGTTGCTTTAAACTAACTTTTAGGTAATCCTTACTATAAGGTTAAAAACTGTTCAAAGTATTTTAAGAAAATCTTAACAATATTTAAAGCAATTTAACCACATCTCAAATAAAATTGTGTTATAATTTTATACATAAAATCTTAAATCCTTAACATTTCAAGCCTTAAAAAATTCTAAAGATATTTCTATGAAAGTAAGAAATTTATTTTAATTATTATCATATACTTAAATAAGACAACCGCTATCAATTATTTTGGATTAAAATCTCATCTACATTCTTTATAATTGCATTTGTTTATTTGTGTAGTGTAATTAAAATTAAATAAAACTATTTAGAAAAAATATTTTGTTTTATAAATACTTATGATTGTACACAAGTCTATAAAATACTATTGCAACACATGGCACAAATGGCAAACAAAAGAGCAGACATACGTAAGACAACATATTAAATGACAGATAACAAATCAATGCCTGTCATTAGCATTGTTCAAAACAAAGTTATAAATTTAATTATTTTTAAAAAATAAAATACTTACTTAAATAAGAAATTTAATAGCATATGTAAATATAAATATGTTTATGTTTATACCTCTCTAATATGTTATTTGCAAAGCAATATCTTTGAAAGACAGAAAGAAGCCTGTTTTTCTATACTAATGATTGCCTTCCTATAGATTTTGTTGATATTTTAATATTGTAAAATATTGAAGCATTATACAATGTTTAGAAATTGTTGCACTATAAATAGTATAAAAGAATCTAAAGTAGAAAAAAAAAAAAAAATAAATGCATGATAAACATTTATCAATATTTATCAACCAAAAGTACTAGAGATAAATTAAATTCTAGGTAAATTTATATTGAGTAGAAAGAATAAGCTATTTAAGATAGCTATTTTAATATCGGTTGTAATTATCATTTAAATTTTTGTATTATATCTCTTTGTCAATAAAACATTTAACATTTAACGCCATACGATGTGATAAAATCGAAAAACAAAAAACTGCTAAATTATTAATCTTATTTCAATGATACTTCGAGTTAAGAACAGATGTCTTAAAAAGCTTTTAATTGATATCTTAAAAAATATAGTGCATAATCGTTTTTATCTATGAAAAATTCAGACGTTCATAACTAAGAATATATGGGATAGCGCCAATATTTTACTCATTGTTTTTTTTCTTATTTTTAATTTTCAATCGCCTAATGTATTTGTTTTTTTTTTATTTTTTTTTTTTTCATTGATGATATAGATAAATTAGAGGTAGGTGTTCTGTTTTGCCCGCCGCCCCGAAGGACATGGACCGACCTAGCTGATTTTCAATCGCAAAATTTTCAAAATTTTGTTTGATCGATTTTCGTACTTAAATTTTCTCTAACTCATTTAGTGCTTTGGAAATGTTGATTTTAATCAGATCACGGAAGACAGACGGAGAGACGGATATCGAATTTGCAATACATCATTACTCAGAATGTAAATACTTTATGGTTTTAGAAATGGATATTATAGAAATTACAAACGGAATGAAAAACACACAGGTGGAAAAGGGTATAAGGAACACACTCCTACATAGAAGGGAGATAGAACACACGGCAGTAACAGAGATTCGAAAATAATTACTTTTATTTCATTAAGTTTAAACATTGGTGAATATTCGTCACCAAATTTAAAACATGTTTGGATATATGAAAGTGGACTCAATCACGACGTCGGTCTTAATACGCCATACTTGGCGAAGTCTGCAACAAATTTAGTCCGTGACCAATTTTATACCCTTCACCACAAAAAATGGCAAAAAGGATATAACTAATTTTGTAATGTTTTTAATATCTATTTTAAACCCCATAAAGTATGTATTGTTCTGAGTTCTTATGCGAAGCGAAGCGGATTGAGCGGTGTTCGTGTTTCGATCCGTGTTAGTGTTGAAATCAGCTAGAAAAAATTTAAAAACCGCAATCAATCAGACATAGTGTCGAAAGAGACGTTATTGGAAATCAATAAGATCGGCCACGTACAAACTATACAAACTTGTCTGTATGCAATGGCAGCAACCTTCGCAAAAAACTGCTGTTGTGCGTGCTCGCATTTTTAGAAAAAATTAGGAATCACCAAAAAAGCTTAATTAAAAACAGATTTTCAAAAGATAAATATACTCCAGAACTGAAATGCGGATAAGATTCGAAAAATACCAAAACGAAGAAAATAAATTTGCACAGGGACATTTATAAATATATTTTAAGTCTTTTAAGATTAAAAATTTTTGATACATATTATAAAAAATGAAATAATACTAACAATTGCCCAAAGATATTTGGGTGTCCTGATCTACATAACTACATATTTTGGTATAAAATAATTTTTCATTGCCACTAAATTTTTTTACACAAAAGCCTGTAACAAAGGGCTTTCCCTTTAAATTGGCAGAATTAAAGAAACTTCAGTTGTGTTGTTTAAAAGTTATTTTACTTAAAAAGTTTTCTGTGGCGCAAACATATTTATATTTAAATATTTTTATTTTATTTCGTGAGGTTTGCGACATTAAACAAAAAAAAAAAAAAAAAAAAAAAAAAAGGCCAAATCGCACCATTTATTGATAAGTTCAGTTAATAATCACTCAATGATTTTAAGAAGCTCAAATATGGCAATTTCGCTTGTATCTTAACAATCCAAAACGGGCATCGTCAGCAAAAATGATTTTGTCAGGTTTCTAAACAAATTTTCATATTGAATTTTAATTATTTTAATGCGATTTTCAAGCGAAATTGAATTCATTGTAATGATTGACTGTAATTTAAAATTATAATTTAAAGAAAATTAGTTTAATAAACTTTGTATATACGCCAACACCCGATTATGAACGGGCAGATCAACAAGAAAAAGTTACAATTGTCAGTGCATCTGTTACGATTACGTCTAAAAATTAGATGTCAAAACTATAATATTGTTAGTGTTGCGACAATCATTGGCAACGAAATACGTAATAATCGTTAGCTATAAAGAACCTTATAACTGAGAAAAATTTAAGGCACAAGATGATGCAGCTTGTATATGTAATATTCAGAAGGTATCAAAGTACCAAGTTAATATTTAACGGAGAAAGTACAAAATTTATTTATGCTAAAAAATTTTCTTTTCAGACTACACTCATAACGGTGAAGTATTTATTTTTAACACAATTATATTTTTAGTTTAGATAATTTTTCGCTTTGTTGTGGCCTGTATCTTTGTTGAGCTAAAAAACCAAGTATTATTTCTAATAGTTTTATGGATACAAACCTACTTGTTTATTCTCTTACACGATTTTGAAGTTGCAATACAATCTTAAGCTCAGTACATGTTGCATATTGCATTTCTTTTTTTAAAATCTATTAATTTAATCTTATCATGTTGTTGGTGACCATATGAAATTATCAAATATGAATAACTTCATCTAAATACAAATATGCATGAGTATTAAAAACAAATTTATCATTATAATAGACCATTAAACAAATTTCCTAAATCATGTGTAAAATATCCATATTATTTCTAAACAAAACTGTACGGAAACCATTTTATTCACTAACAGATGAATTTATGTGCTTTGTATTTGAGCTAAGGCTATTATTGACAATAGGATGTATATAAATAAAGTTCGTAATAAAATATTAAGTTTATATCAAGATAGTGATTATAAATGTTGAAACAAACGTATTGTATTGTAAATGAAGAAAATTGCATATTAAAATATAGTGCACAATGATACTAATGGAAAGATAATAAGGTTTCCTTAATTACAAACATGGAAATCAAAAACAATTATATGTAAGTAAAAATGATAAGATGATGTAGACTACAATAGTACAGTTATTCGGTCACTTTGCTAAGCGCCCTCCACTCCTTGGTGGCTTCAAAAAAGTATATAATTGAACGGTAACATAAGCCTTTTTTACCAAAGAGAAATAAAATACTGTTGACTCAGTATTTATGAAAATTTGAAATATACGGGTGATTGGCCTATAACATCCAGAAAGTGCAAAATTAGGTCAAGAGGCTGAGGCAAAGTTTTAAACGATTGCTTTCTCGCTATTATCTTGGGACATCGAGGTGATAGAAAGCCCCTTGGATAAATAGCTGGTGGCTTGAGTTGCTCTTATGTTCATGTTCTTCCGTTTAATATTATTACCTAAAATGGAGGACCACTCAGGATTAACGCTACAATCAACAACGCTCTTAGGAGAAAGAATAGTAAATTTTTATACGATCTTTAAATGCAAATGAGAACTTTAAGTAATAAAAAACTAAAAAATAATCTTTTTTAATTAGAATAAGGAAATAAATGTCACGATAAGTAAAATGAGCTTACCTTAGTAGTTAAAGCTACTTATAGTAATGAATATTAAAATAAAAAAAATTAAAGTTTAAAATAGAAGTTTTTATCAGGAATGGAATCATTACATGCGCAATCATATTAACTAATTATCATCATGACATTCGATTGCAAACGGATCGTAATGTTTTGTTCGATGCATAATAGTTTTTATAATTTTGATACCTTAAAAAATACGGTGCACAATAAAAAATAATTAAAAATTCAGATGTCCACAACTTGGAAAATGTGGGCGAGCGCTAATTTTTTCTTGATGTTTCTTTTATTCTATTTCGCCCATATCTTTGTTTTTATGACTGGAGTTAGTTTACAAAACTAGATTTGTTCCAAATACGGCAAAATTAGAGGCAGGCCTACTGCCTGAAAAGACATGGACCGATCTTGCTGATTTTCAACAACAAGATTTTCAAAACTACGTCCGATCGATTGATTAAATTTCATCTAGTGCTGTGGCGACGGACATCAATTTTATATAAATTTTTCATCGCGTACACTCTATTGTTTTACGGTTATTAAGACACTTTTGTTTTGAAAAAAATTTAAACAATAGTGTTATATATACACGTTAAAAAAATAGATTAATCAGCGAATTTCTCTTAGATTATACACCAAAAATTTTTAAGAGATTCCCTATTTTTGGGAATGAAATAGAAATAGGAAAGGAAAATTTTTGAAAGCCTGCAGTTAGATTTTTCACCTTATACAAGGGACCATTTATTTAAATTATATTTTCTCTCTTGTTTATTAAATAGAAGATCTCGATTAATGAATTCAAGTCCCATCAGTGACTTGAATATAAAGAGAAATGATTGTTGTTGAGTAGCCGCTGTAGGATTTAAGTTTTTTAAAAGACTTATAAATAGAATGGAAGTTCGAATCCCAGATTCTCACCAAAAAAATCAATATAACTAATTGTGCAGCTGTAATAGCTGTGATAATGAAGGCGCCTGCATAGTTAAGCCCAGCCCTGTTGGCGGTGGCTAAGGGCACATATTTGTAAAAGAAGACAATGAAATATTATTATTATTTAATTAATAAATTTGCTATTTAAATAGTAATTAACTAATAATAAAAGAAAAACTTTATTATAAAGTATTATTAAAAATACATTTTACATGTTTTTATGTTATGCTGATATTTTAATAAGATGTTAAAATGCTTTTGTACACATAAATAAATACTTTCTACATACATTTTGACGCCTTTCTACATACATTTGGATGCCTAAGTAGATTTTAAATGTATATGTATTTGTGTTAAGATATATAAGAATGAATACAATACAATACTTATGTACAATTAATACAAAATATGTTTTATTTTTATGCAAGTATTTGGTATATTGAGTGTTATGTCAATATCCAAATTGTTGTCCACAGAATATTAAATATATATTTATGATTGTAAGACACATACATTAATGGTTTTCTTTGCAAAATTTGTTCTTGTGTTCACTTAAGAATCATTGTATGGCTTAGAAAAATTATGTGTCATTATGAAAGCAATTGAATATAAATTTATGCATAAAATATGCAAAGATATTTCCTGTCTTTATGATAACATTTGAAATAAAACCTTGTTGGCATTAAATAGACAATTTAAATTTTAAACTGCTAATTAAATATTTTAATTTAGAAAGAACAACTACTTAAACTGAAAATAATTATTAAAAATTATTATTTATTTTTATTCCTTACGAATGTTTAAATTATATTTTAAACGTTCACAAAATCCTCCTAAATTAGGATCTAAGTAGTTCTAAAGAATCTGTGATTTTAATGTGGACTTAAAAAGGTTTTATAAAGAAGCTACATCTTGAGGAGAAATTATATATATATATATATATATATATATATATATATATATATATATATATATATATATATATATATATATATATATATATATATATATATATATATATATCTATATATTATATTTTTTATATATATTATATTTTTTGTTAATTTAAGGATAATTTATATTACTCATAGAATTAGAAATGCTGAGAGAAGGATTACTTTGGCGTACGCTTTATGCCAGTACGCTTTGAGCCAGTATTTATAACATTTTGTAAAAGAAATCTACTAATAAGTGGAAAATTACGAATTCACTTCTGAACTCCAATTGACCTTTCAAACTATTATTATTTTCTCTCTGTGTCTGTCAGGTAAAAAACTGATTCATTACGATGATTACGGGCGAAATATATTGACTAAAGGTGAACACATCACAGACCTCAATTATAAGAATGACAAAGCTTTTCGACATAAAAAATGTAAAAAAGTTGGTAACCTTAAACCCTGACTGGAAGGAAAGAAGAAGTTTACAAAAATTACCTTATATCCTTAATCACGGACTTTCCTCGCAAAAAATTTACTTATTTGGCAATTTAAGGATTTTCTGTGATATTTAATTTAATTTTCAATTTTGTTCAAGCAAAAAAAAAACAGTTTTTTTTTTAAACATTCTCTTTAAACTTATTAAATACTCGTATTAAAGCTAAGAAAAACAATACAAAAAAATAAAAAAAATCATGTTCTTATTTCTTATTTTACAGAGCCGTTTTTATTGCAGACCAGAGATTTTTGGCTCTTAAACAACCAGATAAATTTTGGACCTTGCAAAAAAAATATGTACAGGCTCTTGATGCTGAAGCATATGAATGCCAAGTGTCAACAGAACCAAAAATTAGCGCTCGAGTGCATTTACAAGTTGTTGGTAAGTTATGTTTTTGTTTTTCTTTTGTAATTCAGAGAGACGTTTATTTCTTTGTTTTTGTGGGAACTATCAAAAAGTTAAAAACATACATATTTTTACAAAACAGAAAAAATAACAAAAGATCAGATCTTTAAATGGAAAATTGCAAATAAAAAAAATTGTTTTTGTGAAATTTAATACAATTAAAAACAATATATAAATTAAGTATAAAAGGTTTCTAAAGAAATTTTAAATGTTTTCAAATTTATTAATTTTGTTATTATATGGTATTAAAGTACATGTTTCAGCCAACTTTTATAGTATTTTCTCACGTACTACAACTTTAATGACAAAATAATCTCACTATTAAGCTGATTTCTACAATTTCAGTTTAATCAATAAAAATTTTAAGTCCGCTAGAACACAAAATTTACATTTATTTAAGTGTTGATTTTTATGTAGAATTTTAATGTACCTTTTACGTTTGGCTAAAAAATAGAAAAGATTTTTAGCTGTCCAATATCATGAATTTTATTCAAGTACTGAATATAAAGGGTTGTAAAAAACAGCTTTAGTAAAGTGAGAAGTACTCGTTAAAATATTTATTTTTTATTTTTATTATAGAGCGGTACTCATATATTACTTTATTTTAGATGAAGCAAACTATGCTATGGAGGGAATAATAAAATGTGTTTTGTTTGCTAATATTCGCCGAAATCTTTTTAAATTTTATAATGAGAGAGCAGAAGTGAGTAGTGAAAAATGATTAAAAAATATGAAAAGTCTTAAATAAAAGGTAGCATGTCATAGTGTCCATGAATATAATGTGCATTGACTTTTGCCTCACTCAAAAGTGAGTGCACTTTTTCGCCTTTGAAAACGTCATTATGTCCATGGACATTGCCTCGCTTTTAGTATGGTCATAGTGCCACTTATGAAAGTGCCATTATTCCGCTCGCAAAACACACACGGCTTCGCTCAAAAAAGATTACCTGTACAGACGGCAAATCTTTGCTAACCAAGGCCACCTTTAATTTAAGACTTTATTTTTTTCCATTAACTTTTTAATGCATTAAAGGTATCAAT
Organism: Cistogaster globosa; assembly: GCA_937654795.1. Taxonomy (NCBI): domain Eukaryota; kingdom Metazoa; phylum Arthropoda; class Insecta; order Diptera; family Tachinidae; genus Cistogaster; species Cistogaster globosa. The sequence goes on along the minus strand of OW569403.1, from coordinate 136,694,649 downwards.
CATACTGATACTTTCATAAGTGACACATTAGGTTATTGGACGTTATTACATGCCACCTAAATAAAATCGTAAAGTACTCAAAAAAATGCCGGTATCATAACCAGGTATTCTGTTTCAATGAATCGATAGAATAATATATCACAATGCTTTTAAGGGAATTTTATAATCAGAAGATCACATAGAAAAACAATAATTTAATCGGCAGAGCATTGTATTGAATTTTTATAACAAGAGCATCTAAATTGCCGATCGCTCAATACTTTTTAGCGCATTTTATATATAAGTGGCACAAAAAAAATTTTTTTTAAAGCCTGCAGTTAGATTATTTACCCTGATACAAGAGGAGCGATTTTATATCATTTTTTCTTTCTTGTTTATTTAACAAAAGATCTCACGTGCTTAGTTAAAGTCCCATCAGTGACTTGACTATAAAGAGAAAAAATTGTTGTTGACCAAAAAATTAATATTAAAAAAAAAACTAATAAATGGAAAACTGAAGCTTAAATCCCAAAGTCTCACAAAAAGCAAAAATAAAGGCGCCGGAGGTATTCTAAAAAAGCAATGAGTAGTTCTAGTATCGCTAAAGTAACAGAATGTTTTTGTTTCCTAGGTACCTGCGTGTGTTTATTTCAACGCTTGATTGTGGTAAAAAATACTCCTAAAAACACAGAGCGAGAATCAGATGAAATAGAGACTAAAGATGGTGGAACAAAAGAGCAATATAAAAATTTTTATGTGACAAATGCTCAAACGCAACAATATCTTTAAATTCAAATACTCCTTTTCCATCCACAACTTTAAAAATGTAAATATTGTATGAACTATTATAATGGATATTTAGCACAAAATATATGAAAATATTGGGTCGTCATGTTTATAAAAAAACAATTGCTTTAACTTTTATTTTTAAGAATTAAATAAAAGCAAAAGATATAGTATATTTTGGTTGTTAGTCATAAATTTACTTAACTGCAAACATGTATATTAAGTATAACTTCTATTAATATTAAAACTAAACGATTTATTGCAAACATGTGTGATAATTTTTGAATTGGAGAGAACTCTAGTCCTGTTAATTAAATTAAAAAAATAATGTTAAATTATTATAATTAAGACTTATGGTAGTTTACATAAGTATATTTGTCATATGACGTCTCAGCTTCACGTGACCTATGTAAATTCCTATGTTACATCAATTGAACGTTAAAATTAGCGTTTCAGATGACATTGTTTTTTTTTCCTTCTTTTTATTGTACATGTGTTATTACATCCTACATTGCTTGAGAGTATTTACAACAGCTGTTGTCAAAAAAAAAAAAAAAAAGAAATTAAATCTTTCTTGGAAACATGATAAGTACACACGTTTTTTTCACAAGAAACATGAATATGGAAAAATGACAAGTCAATTAATAAATAAGAGGCTTTTTATTTTTCTTGGAATCACGATATACTACCAGCAGTAAGATCAGTTTTTTTTTTAATTTTTTGATAAATATACATATGAATATGTAAAAGGTAATAAAATCTAGAGGTTGAAATCTTTTGCAGGCTTTCCAAGAAGATAAGTCAAGAGCAAATGAGGCAAATAATTTTTGTGTTAAAAATAATATCCCCTGGCCATTATCTGTTTTGGACGACTTTTCTATGAATGTACAAACTTAAGCTAAAAGGGTATACATAAGTTGTCAATTTCTTTTACACGTTAAACAATGAGGATATGTGGATATAGAACTAAACACATTGATCGTTATCTCTCTTAATTTAATTTCAACAATGGGACAAAAATTGATATTATCAATCAAAATTTTCATCTTGAATTAAAAAAAACTCTACGTGCTCGAAAAAAATTGAAAATGTATTTTTGGTTTACACACCCAGTTATATAAAAAAGATATAAAAATTTTTGGGGGGAAATAAAAGTCTCATTTTGCATATCTGTGTTATTTTTAAAGTGTTTCAATGATTGTTATAGTCTGCAAAATACATATGGTTAAAATTTGGACAACTATTTTACATTAGTTTTTGGTGCAAAAATAAGTGACTTCAGGATAATACACCATGTCTGAACTAGTTATTCCTATTTTGACTACTCTGTACTCGAATAGACAATATTTTATAACTATAATTACCTGACGTTGTCTAGGTCTAATGTTGGGGCTTTCTAGGCACTGTATTATATTTTATAGCCTTATTTGCTATGCGGAACTATTACAAATACGTGAGAAATTTATGAAATCAGTTCGAATCTTATAGATCAGAATATGTCTATATCTCAATTATTTTTTATTAACATCGATTCAAGTTCATGAAATTGCCCACTTTTCCTTTGCCCTACTTCTCTCTCTAGCTCTAGAAACAGTATAGATGAGGACATATCGATGGTTGGAATTTAATTAAAATCGATCAGCAGAGACTTTGTTAAGATGTATTTTGATATATAAAAATGCCCATTTTCTTTTTCTACCCTCCTGGATCGCTTTTTTAAAAATGCAAATACATTATTTTACCACGAGTACAAACATCAGACATGGTTGACTCACGCACAAACAAATATATAAACAAAAAAATCTTAAAGAGATTTATACAATACTATTTCTAGTTTTCTTAAAATCAATATTTAGAAAAATGTGTTTTTAAACATTTGTTTTAGAGTTCTGTAAGCAGTGTTAAAATTTTCCATCTACAAAAACAAAATGTGCTGAAAACTAGTTTAGTACTATTATACCAGCAAAATTGGTTACTTTCATACGAAATAACATATCTTTAGAAAAAAGTACTCTATCACAAAATTTTATTCAAATCTATCCTGTAGTTTTTACGTGATACGAACACAGATAGACAGACAAAAATTCCAAAAATAGGTGTTTTGATTTCCATATCGATTACTATCTACACGGATATTAAAATCTTCAAAAAATATTTCATGTACAGAAATGACCCGTTACTGTTTTATTATATTTAAACAGATATTAGCGAAAGCAGCGTACCAAACTCTATTTTAAAATGAGAAGTTTAAAATAAAACTAAATTTTTCCTTTCAAAAAATTATCACCAGTAAAAATATTTAATTTTTATAAGTGTCCATATCTAAAAATTGGTTTCATTTCGGCTTTAAAAACAATTCAATACCAATAAATGATACGGTAACATTACTTTAATTTTTTCCATTTGTATGGTTTGATTTGTAAATCGAATATATATATATATATATATATATATATATATATATATATATATATATATATATATATATTTTGTGTTTATTTTACTTATTCGAATACATAAAATTATTTGATGAGATCCTAAAATATAAAACTAACCAATCATTTTACTCACGCCATAAAATACTTCTATCTACTTGCTTCAATAGTCTCCTTTTTTCAATTATCAAAAGTAGTGGCTTTAAGAAAAGGCACAAACAAACAAGCGTAACTACTTTGAAATGAAGAAAAATCTGTTAAATATTCTATTGGAATACGAATAAATGAGGCAGAACTAAACTAAATGTTATGTGATGTTAAACGAAATACAAAATAAAAATCTTTTAACAAAAAATAAATAAATAAAAACATTGTTTATAAACGTATATTAAGAAAATAACATACAAATTTATGTATACTGATATAAACATATAATAACAACAAGTCGAGTGAAAAGAAATCAACAGCAAAAAAAAAATGGAATAGAAAAAGAAATCTTATATAAAAAACAAAACTGATTCTTTAAAAGCATCATCCCTTTTAATGTTAAGAAATACAAACGTCATTAATTTTTTTTGTGTAACTGTATTTTTTAAATGAAAAGCAAACGCACACACACGCACACGCACACCTATTTTCGAATTGTATCAGTACAGATATTTATTTAGCTCAATTTTCTAAACTAAATGACGTTACAAATAGAAATTATGTTTGAAAAAGCTAAAATTCTTGATATAAAATCTTAATGGAAAAAGTAAGACATTTTTCTGCAGACAATTTTATTCGTATTTATTACACAATTAGCAAGAAACTAAAAAATTAATAGTAAGAAAATAGGAAAATGAGTGCGTTTGCTTATGAAAGTTGTTGTAATCGTTATGAAAATATACATTATATATGCACATTCAAGAACTCATATTAATAGACACAAATACACACGCATAGGTTTCGTGTAATAGTTTTTTGTCTTGTTTGGTCTTGTAGGTGTTAAATGATAATAAGTTTTTGGTTCGATACCACAATTATAGATAAAAGGGTATAAAAAGAAAAGCCTAAAAGCTGCAAAAAATTAAAATTGACTTGTAGAGAGAGGGCGCCTCAAAGAAAAATTTGAATTTGTAATAAATAAAGAATACTGCTCTTAGTCTTTGCATTGTTTTTTATTTTTTATTGACTTTTAAGGACAACGATCTGTATGTCATTGTTGGGACGTACTTACCCTAGTGTTAAAATTTTTCCGACCTCTTTGTATAATCTAATGGCGAAACAAATGTGTACACTGCTAGATATTGGCTTGTGTAGTAACTGAATTGTAAAGCATAAGACCCCATGCTGGCTACATTGACAGCATTTAATCCTGTTGAAAAGATCAGTGCTATCATGTCGCGATATCGAGGCAATCAAGGTGAAAAGGTTCTTAATCGCTTAGGATAATTTTGGCCAAAAAAATCATTATTAAATAATCAATCAAACTCTCTTCTAGTTTTTAAGGTTTCCAAGATTTGTCTGCCAAAATCTTTTGTTTAATTTGTAACACCCTTTTTATTTCTGCGTACGTATAGATCAGGGGATTTCAAAGAATAAAACTGTTCTCTTGAAAACTGGACCAAAGCATGTGATATTTTTTTACCCAAGCAGTATGAGAAGGATTATGAAAAGAGTATTTATTTACATACGTGTTTGATCATGTAACTTATGCTTAATGGGATCTATCTTATTCAACGGATTTTTTCTATTTATTACGTTTTTCCCTTTGCAAAACACAGGTGTTTTTTTGGTTTAAAAACACTCGCACGTTCAATCTATATTTACTTTTCTCTGGCACTTAATTTGTTCTATATTCTTATGTTTCTGTAACTCACTAAATCTACGTTGTATGATACGTAGCGCTATCCTGTGTTAACCTCATCTCTTCTAGATCAATGTAATCATTAATAATTAATCATAGTCTGGTTACGATCTCTACTGACCGTAACACAATGTTCTGCTTCATATTTTAAATATTAAAGCCAAGTGAAGACGTCTGTGTGTAAACTGTTGTATTTTCTAGATATAATGAATTTTTAATTGAAATGAATATGTTGTGAATGTAATTTTTGTTAATTCAAGTAGTTTTTATATGGCAATTGAGTAATAAGACTTGTCAAATACCTGAGTATTATTATACAAATTCGTTTTTAGAAATTTTCTAATATGAGCACTTCGAAAAATGACTCTTAAAAGAACCCTACTAGGGAGCCTTTTTTAAGTGCCTTCCGAGCTATAAATATAAAATCTATTAAAAAAGTTATTTTTGTAAATAATTAAGAGCTCGTTAAGCTGAACCAGCTTAATTGAAAATACCCTCATTCGTGAAGATTTTTAGATAGAAAATAAGAAATCTTATACCATAAACACTTATACATTTACAATAGAAATACACAGATCGTCTGGCGGCATTGAATAAGGAATATCGCAATTAAAAAACAAAACACAAACCAATTGAATAAAACTTGCAAAATATTATTCTTCCACTGCAAAAAACTTCGAGGGCTATTGATTTTTTTAAATCTATATGAACCATATTTACAGATGAGGTACAACACTTAGCCGAGCTTTTTTGAGAAAGCACACATTGTATTTTTATTTAAACTTTCTTGCACTCATGTTTCTTTAATTTTCCGAAGGTACGAATTGCTTTCCATATTAGAAGAATAAAATTGAAATACTGGTCTTTTTAATTGTATTTTAAATAAGTTCCGTCATCCATAAAAATAGAGTCTAAAAATATTTTTTCTTTGTTTTTCAGCACCATTACAAAGGGTTTGAAAATGAATGGGATCCCCAGCCTCTCCAATTGTGGCAGACATTGTTATGGAGAAATTATTAGACATCTGCATTGAAGAACTTAGTATTAAACCAAGATTAATGACTAAATATGTAGATGATTTGTTTTGTATTGTTTCGGAAACTGGAATCGAAAATATGCTGGAAACATTTAATAAATTTAATAGTTGCATAAAATTCACAATAGAAATAGAACGCGATTTTAAACTTCCCTATTTAGATACGTTAGTAATAAGGAGAGGTAATAAACTGAAAATGGATTGGTATCAAAAGCCGACAGCCTCCGGAAGAATTATTAATTTTTATTCCAAACACAACAAAAGAATAATTATTAATACAGGCAAAAATTTGATAGAAAAAGTATTTAAGATAAGTGATAAGGAATTTCACAAGATAAATAAAGATAAAGTTATAAAGATACTAACCGATAATAATTTTCCAATACAATTAATAAAGAGTTTGTTTAAACAAATTAGGTACGGAAGAGCATGTAACACAAGAAGTGTGATAGAAACAAAAGTTTACAAGTCTTTGATTTATGTACCAGAATTAGCAGAAAGAATAGAAAAAGCAAAAATTTTCGATTCGGAAATATATAAAATGGCTTACAAAACTTTTAATACTTTAAACAGATTATTTAGTAAAATAAAAGATAAAATACAAAAATGGAACTTGTCTAATGTAGTATATAAAATACCTTGTAATGGTAATGATAGTGAAAATTGTAATAAAGTATATGTAGGTACAACAAAGAATAAACTTAAAACTAGAATAGCTGGACATAAATCTGATCAAAGATATAGGGACGTAAATAATACTCAAAAAACTGCATTATCTTCCCATTGTGCGAGTCTAAATCATCATCCTAACTTTGAAGATGCATCAGTTTTAAATATTGAAAATAATTATAAACGTCGGTATATGTTAGAGATGTTACAAATAATTAAACTTCCAACAACAAAAAGAATAAACTTTAAAGCTGATACTGATAATGTTGCACATTGTTATAGAAATTTGGTTCATAAAAAATAGTAAACGTTACAATGTAACTAACTTAATTATTTGTAACATTTTTATCAAATAAAATTTTTGTGTTTGTATACATATGTATATTGTTTTTTGTATAATTTAAATGTTTTGTTAATTTTTAAAAGTTTCAATGTATTTTGAGTATTGAAAATTTTTTATATGTATGTTTATGTATAACATGTTTAAATTTTTTGTCTTTGTTTTTTGAAAAAATTTTTTGAGTTCGTTTGACAAATTTTTTCATATGAATTAATAATTTGTATAATAACTTAATTTTAATAAATTTGTTTCCTGTTTCCTGAAGATGCCACCCAACGGTGTGGCGAAATATTGAAAAAATAAATAAAAAACAATATTTTTATTATTTTAAACCTGACCTAGTGCTTTATTAAAAAGAAAAGATTATTATTATTTTTTTTTTTTTTTTTTTTTTTTTGATTCATTGCACCACAAGACTAAGTCTCATAAATCAGGGATATTGATAGACTAATTGTATTAAAATCATTCTTTATACGTTTGAATAATAAAAACTAAGAAAGTTATTGTAAAAATATACTTTCTTTCATTGCAATTAAAAACGTTAACCGAATTACTACAAGTATTTTCAGAAGTAAAAGTTATTTAAACAAAGTTGTTAAACAAAACTGTTCAAACCTCAATGCATTGCTATTTACTTGCTGGATGTATAGAAGAGCATTAAAAAAAATTGCTACTCTGTGAATTTGGGAATCGTGATCATTTTTCCTCGCGTTGATCTAGCAAAACAAATGTTTAAAACGGATAATTTACCTCTTTGAGATTAATTATTTTCCACAAAGACATTAGTGTTTTTTTTTTCAAAAGGTTCTCAAATGGCACTCCATACAAGCTTTTTGAGCAGGTAGATACATGATCACGAAGCTTAAACGTATATTATGATATTGTTAATTAAAGTTTATTTTGGACAAAAATTTGAGATCTCATTAACCACAATTAATACCTGAATGAAATTTTACAGAGGCAAGGCTGAGGTGAACTTGCTAAATGGCCGATCCCCTAGGGTTAAGTGGGGCTTCTTTGTAGGCCACCAAAATTATAGAAAATGCAATAAGAAAATTATTAAATTATTTATAATTTATTATTTGAGATATTAATAGTAAGATTTTTTGAATTTAATAAGACCTTCAAAATATCTATTAAAATCAACATGTATAGGTTATCTCTTTTAGTTTGGGAGAAAATTGACTCACAATTTTTTTTTTAATTTTGGCCGACCTTAGCTTATTATTTTTTTGCCGTTATTAATGATCGGATTATTACTTTAAGTCATATATAATTAATAAAATGAAGAATAAACAAATCTTAAGTTTTGTTCGCTTTTCGTTAAAAATTTACAAGGATTTTCCCTTAAAAGGTGGTATTTTTTAGCTTTCGTAATATAAATGGACTTCAGTACTAACAAATTTTTTTAAGCCATTTTAAAAACAACTTGTTGCAAATTTTAATAGAAGAAAAATTATGTAATTAAATGTAATGGTTCTCGTTATGGTCCTATCCGAATGCAGCCATATTTAAAACAAACTTTTAAAATTATAATAGAGTACCTCGGAGTGCAAAGCACTGACCAAAAAACACCGATTAAGTTCGCAATTCTAGGATTTGACTGTCTCATGATTAATAAAAGCAGGGTAGCCCCTTTTGTAAACAAAACCCAGATCCAAAAAAACTGCTAGTGAAGTAATTATAAATTAACTAACCACCCTTTTGAGAAAAACGATTAAAAAATATATTTTGACATTTTCTCAATTCAATTAATTTTCTAAATTTTTAACGAAAAGCGCTATTTGAACAAAACCTTTCCGAATTTTGTTCAAAATAAACCCTTTTCAAGCATCTGTGTATTATTTTAATTTTGTCGTTTGTTTTGATTGCAATATTCTCAATTAAAATTTGTTCGTCTTCTTTCTTTAGCTACGAGTAGCATTACTCTTGAAAAATTTTACTTATCTTAATTCTTGAGTATATAAAGAGAGTCTGAGTGAGTTCACATGATTATAAATATTTAAATATATGGCAGTATACGACTACTTATTAGTTTCTATGATGCTATTCACACATAGACACATCATTGCTGTTGTTTGTTATAGAGATTTTTAGCTTTATTCTTTTAAAGTTTTTGTTTTAGTGTTTTAGTCATTTGGAAAAACTTTGTACCTGTTGTTTTAAGCAGCTGTTAGCTTTTATAATGTGTTATATGAACGTGTCTTTACGTATTTGCAGAATCACTTTTTCCTTTTTTAAATAATATACTGAAATATACACATACATATGCGTGTATTCTATTCATATAATTTTTTTTAAACGGATACAACTTAAATGTACTGGATTATTTTTTTCACTGTTTTTAGCTTACTTACACATAAAGATGTTGTATAATAGGCGTTAATTTGCCATTGTTGACGTTTTTTATTTGAGCTTATTTTTTTTCTTTCTTTTTAGCATAGATTATTAGCAGAGTTTTCAATTTTCTATTAATGTTGTTAAAATTAAGAAATGCTGATATAATAACAAATATTGCTTGTGATTAAAAAAATCTTCCTTGACTATCCTAGTTATTGTATAGCTTTTTGTCTATCTCTTATTTTTATACATATTCTTGCATGCATGCCATTAAAGCGAAATATAAACAGATTAAAGTAAATGAAAGTAAAATAATTTGAACGTCAAACTATTTATTTAATTCGCTCTACATTTTTTTTCTTAAAGTTTTTGGTTTATTAAGCCAAGTGGATATATTTTTGTCGTAGTATATAATTAAGTTATTATTTTTTAATAATAAATAAAATGTTTACATAAATTTAAAGGAGTCAGGCAAAATTAACGTAGATCAACAAAAACAAGTAAGAGGGCTATATTCGTCCAAGCCGAATTTTATTACACCTTCACCATATATATGAAACTCACATAAAATGATTATTATTTAAAACTACAGAATGAAATATTATTCTGCGGCGAAAGCATATGCATAAGGCCATTTTGATATTGCTCATATGAAATGTTTGTATATGAAAGAATCAGGCACAACTAAAGTAGGATATCATAAAAAAGTTTACAAATATGAAATGAACACATTTTTTAAATAACTACTAATTTTTGGAAGTAAAAGCTCTAAATAACCTATATTTAGCCCAAATAATTTCTTCAGTTATTTTGTGAGGAATCCTTTCTAACCAATCAATCTTAAATTAAATTTAACATGGTGCAACTTTTTGTAATTATTTAGTTATTTTATTTGGTTCCTTAAAAAAGTGCTCAACTGCATTTAGTGAAATACAACCAAATGCATCTGTTACACTTAATGTTTTTTATGCAGAATTATAAAACAGTACATAATTCATTTAATATAATTTTAGTTCGTATCATATATTCCAGCTAAATTTTTTATTACCGAGGATCTTAAACAATGCAATAAAATATAACAAATGTTTTTTAACATGTATTCGTTACTAAAAAAACGAAAATAAATAATTTTAAGCAATGAAATTTTCTTGTTTATACCAAAAGAATTGAAGTTGAAAACTGACTTATCTTTTAACCCATCTTACTATCACATTTATTCTTGTCATTATAGTTAAGTCTAGTATAGTTATTTTTCAAATGTTGCAAATTTTTAGGACTCCATTCCCATTAAAAATATTACTTTTTTGATGTACTGTTACCACCAGGCCTTGAACGTGTTATTACAAATATTACGTAAGATACGTGATTTCCAATGAATTTGCTTTTTTCTTACGTTCATAGTCTCGTTTTGTAAGTTTTACAAAATAAAATAAAACGTTAATTTCTTATTACAATTTTATATAAAACTACATATGTGTATATATCATGTCACATAGAAGTCATATGCAGACTTTTGTTTAAATATTTATTAAATGAATTAATATTTACTTTTTTGGCTTAGGTTTATTCACTAATTTAATTTTTAAAAATTTTTCCAAAGAAAATTTATTTACAAATGTACATTTGTTTTTGCTTTGGACCAACCTTGGTATGGCCACAAATGCAATTTTTAATCATTCAAACTTATGTCCATACTACCTAAGCCGTAAACGTAAATTTTAATTGATATATAATATCTACGGTTTAAATCCTGATTCGGTAAAAATAAATAAAAAAAAAAAAAAAACATGCAATGCGCACCATGTCAATATGATACTAGAATAGCATCTGTAATTTTGTGAAGAAAAGAAGTATGAATATTTTTAAATAAAAATTTCATTTGTGGTGATACCAATAGTTGGTACAAAGCAAACACAAATGTACAAGATGAGTTACTGAGAGAAAAACGAAGAAATGCTTTAGGTTGTGTGTGGACTTTATCTAATCAAATTAATATTGATTAGTTGCTTAAATAACTTAGGTCTTCAGATTTTTATCCATCCAGACAGGCTTCCACCTACTATAGTCAATATTCGTGAATTAAAATTTTATAATCGGTAATTTGATATAATCTAATGTAGTCATTAATATCTTTACGACGATAACATTAGAAAATAATTGTATATGTGTAACAAAGACAACAACAATAACAACACCATCTGGATGCTGATGGTATTGGTATAGATTTCGTTCGTTAAATACTTTCAATTCTGGGTAAGATGAACTAAATAAATTGCTACATTCCATCACGAAAAACTATGTGAGTTAAAACATTAAATAGTAAGATAAAAAAACACAAGGTGGCTTCCTTGGAATAATTATCATCTAGTGTTTCATAATCATAATCCCAACAGTTCCTTTTTATAAGGCCAAAATTTGATTATAAAAATAAAAATTCCTTTTTAATCGTAAAACGCTGTAGCACAATATTTCGTAAGGTTTTGTGTACTTTTTCAAGAGATCGTTGTGACTAAAATTTTGCATATATGAACAAACAATAAATTTTATGAAAACTCAGGAAAATTTCCCTAAACAGCTTAAAGAAATTTGCAAAAAGTTAAGAGTTTAGAAAATTAAATATTTTGTATACGATATATCTAAACAGTTCAATTGTTTTGTTTTTTCATTCCCTTTTATAAATTGAGAACTATAGTCATTTAAATATACTCACTTAATTACTTTTGACGTAATTTTCTTTTTTCCCACAGTTCCTCGTACAGAAATTTTGGGTGATCCTTATCGTTATGTTAAGGCAGGTAGCAGAGTTAATTTACGATATGTAGTACGTGGCGCTTTGAAGCCACCCACATTTATTATGTGGTATCATGGCACAGAGCAACTGACAGCTGCATCAAGACGTCATCTAACACAAATTGATCTAAATTTACCAGAAGCGGAAGGTGATCCACATAGTACGGTAACAATCTTTAATAAATAAAAATATTTTTTTTAATTTTAAGTCCACACTATATCCAATTAATAAAAAAATCACTTATTACGTTATTTATTACCTCCTGTATAACTTTTTATTAACCTTTACATAGGTGACTTAAACTATAGCGAACATGACAACATACAGTTGAACAGGGTATCGTTAAACATGATACGGTAAAAGGGTATTTAAAAAAGTATTAAATTTAAATTAAAATAAAACAGGAAAATGTTATTAGTTTTAATTACACTGACTTTATTGAAAAAATAAAAGGCAATTATTTTTTGGTTATTTCTTAGGGAATGTGACTTTCGTCTCTTAAATATAGATGGCGTAACCGGTTGTATTTCGTCAACAAATCAGGGAATTTTACATGCCTAGTGTTCATTAGCCTGTGATTAAAAAAGTGTAGATAAATTAATTGACATGTTTTTAAAGAAAATGATCTAAAGAGGTTAGATCGAATAATCTTAGTGGCCAAGTAACAAAGATTATCCTCCCCTCAAAGCAAAAGTTAAAAGTCAACAAAAAATCTAGATCAGAACAATTTGAACAAAGCCAACAATAATTTCTCATCTTTCTGGTATCATATTAAATTTAAGTTAAGAAGATGACTCTAGTTTTAAGACGATGCCGTACGTTTTGACTATTACTTCTTAAAAAGAAAGCACGAAAGCGCAGTGCAGTCGCGTGTCACCAGTCGGCGTTAGTGGTTACCAGACTAAGGACCTATGGATGGCACTTATGCATAGCATAGTGTTGCGTTTTAAATTTAGCGGTAGACCCACTTTTCGTTTGATTTTTTTATTTACTACTCAGAAATATTTTTATTCTAACTACTTCTTTCTACTCTACTCAATTTTGGCTAAAAACTAAAATTACACATCTTTATTTAAGATCTCTTAAACTATTGACATAGCAAACAGAATGAATATCATTTAAGAAGAACAAAATTGTGTCAAGTGTGTATCATTTGAACAAAAACTTAAAATAAATTGAATTAATACTTTTTCTTAACAATTTATCCAGAGACCAACTCATATATTGTTTGCATACCAACACAACAGTCATTCTTATGCAAACAGCTAAAAGAACCTTAAACATACTAACAAAAAAAAAAAAAAAAAAAAAAACACACATACATACATTAATTCATACATACATACTCCTTTCCATTTTCTATATACATATCATTAACATTCATCCAAGTACATATATTATACGCCACATCACATTAACTCAAATTGACAAACATTTACATTTAAGGTTAACACACACACATAATTTATACACTAATACAGTTAAGCGGCTATAATGGCATATAAGCAATAAACATTCTGTATGTTAAAGTACACATACATATATGCTCAGATAAAATAAAAGCATCCTTTTTGGTGTACTTAACTTATTAAGTAGCAAAAGAATCACCTGTGATCTCAGCGACAACAAAAGGACAGCAACAGCATCGACATCAATAAGAAAGTATAAAATATATTGAAAAAAATAGTAAACCAAATTAAACATAAAACTTATAAGGCAAATAAATTTATATCTTGAAGGTAGAAAATGTATTTGTTTGTTGGTTTGGTTGTTAGTTTGTCGTAAAACTAAAGGTGCCTGCACCAGTAGACCGATTTTGGTATATTTACAGGTTGTTTGCAGATATGCGCTGGTTAAAATAGGGTATTATTTTTTTTAATATTTCAAATAAGCGTGGCATATTCCGTTCAAAGTATAAATTTTTTAAAGTGTTATTTGGTTACTATAATAGCACCTTGAAATTTTGTTCGAATTACTCTCTCAATAATATGTATAATTTACCGAAAATTTGTCTGGATTGGAGCATTGATTACGTATCGCTTAAGTGTTAAATATGATATCTGAAACCCTTTGTTTCAAAATCGGACTATATGGATATCATAGAAAATCCTACCAAAATTTCTATCAAGCGCCATACATATTCAAACAAATTTTAGCCCGTTATGAACCAGTAAGACTGTCAAGCAATAGAAATGAAAAAGTAGATCTTAAATCTAATTTTAGCAAGTACCCCCGAAATTTATAAAAAGCTAACAGCTAAACAAATATTTTTGGTACGAAAATAAATCAATTTTCTTTCACGAAGTAAAAATATTAGCAAAATTAATAGTAAAAAGTTAAAGAACATTTAACTGGTTCCTAATTGGTTAACAATTTTTAAACATAATTTTGTATGCTGATAGCTTTTTTTAAAAACTCTCTTACAATATTTGTAATTTCATAAATAAATTTTAGAATTTCGTAACTCTAATAATATAAAGTTTCTCAGAATCCTAACAAAATATTTTAAAAAAGGTAATCGAGTGGTGAATTAAGCATTTTTGACGAAAGGACTACCCAACTAGATTACCAACCTAATGATTTTAACAAGGCATGAAACGTTTATAATCCATTACTAAAAATTCATTACATTTCTTATTGCAGGAATTAATAATAATCATTAATACGTATTTTTAGGTATTCCTTTTTAACTTTACGAACTAGTTCAACTAGTCCTTCGTTTATTTGCGAACTAATGTAACTTGTTTTGTGAGCGAGTAAAAAATTTGGCAATCACAAAATTAAGTCATTATATGGCAAGTACTTTTTAGGGTAATGTCTAATTTTTTGCTGGGCTTTATCTCATAAAATTTTCTGCTTAAAATTCCTTTTTCTTAGCCCAAGACAACTTTTTATTTCATTCGAAGCTTCATAGCTAAAGTATTTCATAAAATAAAATAAAACAATTTTATTTAAATAGTAAAGTACATTAAACGTAAATAGATCATCATAGTATTGGTTATTCAAATACTTTTATTTTTTTGTAATACCAAAATGTACGAAACATACTTAGTCATAAATTTATTAATTACATTTCTTGCTCAGGTATTTTGCTGTAACCAAAAATATATATTTTTACTTTAAACGTTCCTTGTCTTGTATCTAGAGAGCACAGATAGGTAGAACCATAAATTTATACGCAAGTAGCTCTGCTCTTTATGTGCCTAACTGCAGAAAAGATTACTGAATTAAAACAGCAGGCGTTGTTCCGTCAATACAAAGTGAAAAGTTATGATCGTTTTACTAGCGAATAATACCATCTAGAGCCCCAAATTTTAGTATCAAATACTTCCTTATAGGTGATATGATACTTCAACTTATTAGGTTCATTGCCGCATACATTGCGCCTTTAATTTTTTATTAATTTTATTACAATTGCTATTGCTATATTTACAAGTGACACATTGAGTGTTGTGTCATGACCTTTTCTAATTTTTTTTCTGCCCGTTATTTATGTTCCGTTATCTTTTACTGATTTTTTGTACATGCACTTTTGGATTATTTACATACAAATGCAGTATTGTTTTGATATTTTAAGAAAGCTTTTACATTGTAGGAGTTATTTTACTAAATTAAGTTTATAATATTTCATTATATATAAAACCTTAAAATATGGCAAGAAATTTGGAAATAATAATTCATAGTAGTAACAATAATTTTGTAGTGACAGAGGTAGTGGGGATAAAAAATATCTGGGTCTGGTACAAGGAAAGTTGAATTTCATATAGACCGTTAAGGGTTATGATGTAAAGTCAAGTGAAATAATGAAAAGATTGGGATAAAAGGCGCGATACTTCTCAGAGAAAATGAAAAGTTGCTGTCTTTTACGTAGTGAACTGTAATAATAATGAAGTGAGCTTCTTTCAAAATTGTTTGGAAAACTGTATGGAGAACTTATCAAAAATAGGTTACCTGATGCGTTAACAGTAAACTTATAAAAATACTTTATTACAAACATTTATATAATTAGTTTTATAAAGTTTTGGCTTTTCCTATAAAATCATATACTTGTTAGTTACATCTTTTTGTATTTCAGCTAACGATATGCATATCTTTAATGATTGATTTATATTACTAAGAAAGGGAATGTATATGCAGTAAGAGGAAACAAAACACAAAAGTATATGATACGGCTTTTAATACCTTTTGGTGTTTCGCTAATAATAGGTTTTTGAAAAAATGCATATATTTCAGAGCAATTGTTATGTGTAAAACTATTTTAAATAGTTTTTATACTTTTTTTTATAATTGCGGCCCTGTGCTCCTCGCAGGAGTAAGATGTTCAATTATAGTTTTTATATATAAATTGACATTGTACCATGATACTGCAATAACGAGAAAAAGAAAGCATTAGAAGAACAAAATTGCATTCGCAATTAATCCAAGGTTCCTATTAAGCAAAAGTAAATGTTAATGATTAATAAAAAAGCAACGAATTTTTTTTTAGGTACTGTGCGGAGTTCGTTTTTAAAGTAAATGATTATGTGATTTTTTGACATTTAATGATGATAATGTTTTCAACTGATTTTTTAATTAATAATATAAAAACTAAAAATTAATAAATTTAAGCCTGGCTAAAAATTTTTTATTTATCTTTTTTGGAACAACAAACTATTTTGTGATATTCATATGCAGATAATTTCTATCATAAAATTAACAACAACATGGAATACTGTGGCGAAAGCCTAAGCAAAGGATCATTTAATTATAGCAAAGCTGTTCTTCAATCGACTAAGGTAACTTAACTGCAATCAAGGCTTATTTACTGATCACGAATTTTAAGAGAAATCTTAATTTTTCCTTCTTAAGCATCGTTAAGCTTTGTTTCTATAGAGTTATTGAATAGATTACAATAAATAACTATATAAGCCAACTCGATAAAAAATTTTAGAATCTACTTAAATATCAGCATCGCATGATCTAGATCGACTCAGAAATATGGGTTAGAAAAAGCTTGCAGGTTCTGGATCAACCTACAGATTTGGATTATAAGAAGATCGGGCAACCCATGCTTAGAGTTGAATAATAAGCGGTTATTAAATTCTAAATAAAAAATAGATTTGGGAAATATCTAGTTCATATAATCTGATTCGTGTAATAACTGATGTGATGCTTATAACAAGTTTGAATATTCTGTATTCAAGCAATATTTCAGATTAAGCGGATTTAGTTAATACCATAGACTGCCGTTAGTTTGTCTTACCGATACTAGCAAAAGCGAACATTTTGGATATCATAAAGCTTGAGGAAAGCTAATGATGTAAAATTTTATATACACAGGAAAAGGTATTCTCTCTAATTAAAGTTTTTTTCAAATCATAATTTAATTAAATTTCTAAACGACTTAATTATGTACTTGTATTTAACTAAAAAACGGTTAAAAAAATTTCTAGTTAAATGTTTATTTAAAGCATCTTACTACTTAGTTAAGAAGAGGAAAATAATTTTATAATTAAAAAAAAATTAATTAATAAAACTTTAATAAGAATTCAATAAGAAAATGAATGGAATCACAAGTAGGTGCAAAAACTTAACAGTAACTGATGAGGTAAACTTTGATAAACTTGATATATTCTGTCGATGCTATTTAATATCGTAAAGCAAATTCTAATCCCTGGAAAAATTTTACTGTTTAATCGATTTAAGACATAATCAAAACCTTTGTGCTTAACATAAAATAGTTAATATTTTGAGTCATTCGTTATGAGAGACCTATTATATTAGCAACCGTGTAAGGAAATTATTTTCAGTAACGAAAGCTTAAGCAAAACAATCGTCGGCCGTGGGCACTGTTATGACAGTCATTTAAAACTGTAGGGACAGCAGTGAGTTCGAGCCATTTTTAGTTCTATCAGCCTAAATTTACCTAGGCAGAGATTAAAAAAGCCGCTGTGTCAAGTTCTTACTGATGCAAAATATTAAACATATCAACTGTCTTAACAAAAGTGGCACCAGCCGGCACATCAATTTTAAAAGTTTGAATTTCCTCGGTCACATATCTTTATTAAGAAGTTTGAATATTAAGCATTAAAATTTATTGTATAACAGAAGCTTTCGTATAGTTGCGCGTGTTTGCTTATACACATATAAGGTATTATCTATGAGCAAGTAACAACAGATAATACGATTAAACTTAATAATTTGTACGTGAGGAACGAGAAGATTATTATATTCTTGCACTATTTCCACTTTACAATCTTAGCTTTTGTGGCAAATAAACAATACCGTCTCTTCCTTCTTTATTTGGAATCATGTGCAATTTTTAATATCTATAAACACATAAGCATGCTTCCCAATTTAATTAAATACAAAATATAAATTGTAAAGATATTGAACTTGCAGTTTGATTTACGTTTATAGTAGTTTAGCTTTATCTCAACTTTTATATTGCTATTTACTTACTATTTATTTGCTGCCAGTAACTTAAAGTTTTTATTTTCACAAACAATTTCGATTCGGAGTTTTCGTGTTAGCATCCGTAAAAACACCATTCGTAACGTGTGCAATTTCAATTGATTTCACATGAGTACACCGCTGTTTCATTTTTAATTTCTATAAATTTTATTTGTTCCCATCAATGCTTTTTAAGTAAATTGTTTCTGTCATGTATTGTGAGTTGTACTATAAAGAATAGTTCTATATCATTTTAAAAGTCATGTCGTGTGTGAGGGTTGTTATTGTTTATTCGTTTAAGTAAAAGAATGTGGAACTGTCTTTTTCAGTGCTATGGTGGAAGTTAAAGGATTTTAAACGGTTTGATCAAAAAAAATTATATTCAGCCGCACCAACTCGCGGCTTTACTAAATGAAAAAACTTTAATATAAATTACCTTTTGATTAAATTTATTCACAATATAATTATGTATACAAAATTGACTTTAATTATTATAATAAGAATTTTTAAACATCCGACACTCGTCAAACCTTAGCCAAGACTGCCCGTTCTCAGCCAACCTTGTTGGCTCGTCACATTTGATGATCACGTTGCACCAACATGCGCAGGTATGCAGACGCTGATCGTGCAAAATTATTTTCCCATTGTTTCAGCAAAAAGGCAATTTCGTAATTGGATCGGAAGCGTGTGTTGAAGTAAAAATATTAAAATAGCTTAGGTTGCAAAGTTATTCTTTAGGCGGCAGAACTGCCACTGTTGTTAACTCCTCCCTCCTTAAATGTCTGCGTCCCGCAGATCCGGGTGTCTATAGTTGGTAATTGAATATTTAGCTTTGGAAGATTTAATTTTCTTGTTTGCCGATACCAAAGCCATCCAATGCAAAAAGCCATTGAGACAATGATAATAACGTTAATTCCAACTGTACCATTGAGTCTTACTCCTAGCTGGTTCAATCGGTTTATATTGCTAAGGCTTACCTCATGAACATATTTGATGTCCAGCAGCATGTCATCATGTGTCACATTTGCTAGTACTGGCGGTAAGGCTTGAACCCTCGTGATCGAGCTACTTGAGTAAGTATGATTATTTATTACTACCGACTCGTTGGAAAGCTGCAGAAGATATGTGCCATTCAGAAACTCGGTTTTGCCATTTGCCTCAATGAAACCCTTGTGGTTTGTCACATAGATAATGTCGTCACTCAATAACTCAATGATTTCTTCTTGGGTACGTCTGTATTTACAACTTGCTGATCCGCCTTTGAGAATGCGGTTAAGGCAGTTACCCTCTTCCAATTTGGTTACAGATGCTCTTTTGCAGACTGTAGAATTACTTATTAAAAGGCATTCTCCTGTGATTCCATACGTCTCTGCTTCATTAACAAGCACCCGCTTAAACGGCAGATCTATCTGCTTCCCTTCAATAATAGTAGCTCTAGTTAGAAGCAAGTTATAAAAATTTCTTCCGAGCTTTGGTATGGACAAAATGTACAATAGTGATGAACCATTCGTGTAAATTGAGGGTGTTCCATACTCCACTGCTTCTATTGCATTACCATAAGGTAACGTTTCCAGCTCATCAATTACTCTATTGATCTCCGATTGGTCTAGCAGATTTGTGTTTACAATACCACTCTTGGCTAGCTGACAGGCTCGGACAATTTCATTTATTTCATCCCTCAAAATGATGACCTCGTTGATGGTACTTTGTTCCATTAAGGTGTAGTCCTTACCGCTTGTTACACCGTTCACTTTGGTGACAATTTCGTTTATCTTCCTAACCACTTGGTTTGTGGCCCGCTGAAGCTCCTTGTTGATTTTGTATTGTTCGTTGTTATTCGTGATAATAGTCTCCTGACTTCTTAGTATGTTATTCCAATCTGTTGAATCAGGACTTCCTGCAACCCACTTCCAAGCCGATCCGATCCAATCGATTGATCTAGGTGTCCTTCTTTTCATATTTGTCAATTCGTCAAGGCGTTCTTGTACCTGCAGCATGTGGTGCAAAATGAATTCTCTGTTTCTGCTTGGCGGAAGATGCTTCTGAATAATAGATGATATGTTTGCAGCCATTCCCCTGTACTCTTCTAAGTTGATGACGTGTACTAATTTAAAGTTCCCATCGACTATCCATCCATTTCCAACCTTTACTGAAACCAGTGATGTTTTGTACTGGTAGATTTGTACACTAATTACAAAATAAATCAGGTTGAATGCGATTAAGGGAATAAACTTTAGATGCATGGTTAAATAATGTAATTTCTGAAAATAGTATAATGTAATTATATTGATAAAAATGAGACGATATTCTAAAATGAAATGTTTAAATGACATATGATTAGATTAAAGATTTTATTTTGCTTAAAAAGTATTCTTCCCCCTCTTTTTTATATATTTTTTCTTTTCTCTTTTTATTTTGTAGTATAAGTTAAGTGAGTGAAATGAAAAAGGCTCTACAATTATTTATAATTGTTTTTCTTTGGACTTTGCCCTTTTAGATTCTTTATGTGTTCTTTGTGAATCTTTCTTCCACTTCTTGTCAGCACAGTTACCCTATTATCTTTTTCAACTATTTCTTTTCTAAAAAGTGCTTTGTTTTTTCCCTGGATAGTTCTAATAGCTACGTAGATTCTATCACCCTTTCTATATTTTATAGGACTTTGCCTCCCACGATTCATTTTTGCCCTGCGGGCCGCCATATTTCTTTTAAGCAAGTGTCTGAGGTCTGTATTAATCTTCTTCTGTACCGAGAGTAGGTTTTCGTAGTTTGCTCCGATGTTTCTATTAAAAAATAAGTCACGAGGTCTTTTCTTTGTTGTTGAATGAATGGTATTATTGTACCTATCGACACAGATTTCAATTAACTCCTTTACTGATAGATTTGGGTATTCAACCCTTAAACACCTATAGATTTCAATTATTGTTGAATGCAGTCTCTCAACTTGCCCATTCACCTCACTTCTTTGTACTGGTGTAAGGTATAATTTAATGCCCAAAGACCTGATGAAGGTTTCTACTAAAGGGCTTAAGAAGCTGCGTTCATTATCAGTAACTAGAATTTTGGGCACTGTGAAATAATGCAAAATTTTAATTAGTTTTTTCCTCACCTGTACCAATGATCTATCCTTAATACTAAAGAACTTAGCGAATTTTGTAAACTTATCTATGCAGGTAATAAATTTCTGCCCCTGAATTTCCATAATGTCCATATGAAGAATTTCACATGGATATTTGGGATCTGGTGTATCTTGGCGATGTATTCGTGGAGGTTTCCTGTCATACTTGCATCTATTACATACGTCGCAACTGGCAACGTATTTCTTTATATTAGCACGCATATGCGGGAAGTAAAACTGCTCTAAAATTTGTTCACCATTTTCTCTGGGATTACGATGTGCTCTTCTATGTTCAGTTTCGATTATTTCCAATTGACGTTCTTTTGAGGTAATGTCTGTAACTAGCTTCTGCGTAATCCTTACTTTGTACTTAGAAAAATGATCGATATAAATTTCCTGTAGAACACCAAAAAGACTTTCTGGTGCCTTAACTCCATTAAGGATATTTGGGCGAAGTTTTTCTTTTAATAAGGTTACAAGTTCTTCCTTAGACCAGGTTTTTGAAGAAATAAAATGCCTAGTATATCCACGATGTGGTTCTTTCATTGCCGTCAAGTCCATTCCCATTCCTATTATAATCTGGTTCTTAAAGACGTTTATAGGTACTTCTACATGGGGTATCAAGTCAGAAGCATCTTGTTCTGCACTGTGAACTGTTTCCACTGATGAAAGATCATTGTCCTCTCGACCCTCTGAAGCAGTTAACGTTTCATCCGAATTCATAGTCGTTCCTTCACTCGCTGTATCGGTAGAAGAATGATATAAATAATTTGAAACGGTTTTTAATCTCGAAAGGGCATCTGCCACGTGGTTTGATTTACCAGGCTTATAAATCAACTCGTGGCTATACTCTTCTATTCGTGCCTTCCATCTTTTTAGTTTTGCATTAAAATTCCTATTTCCTAATGCAAACGTCAATGGTTGATGATCAGTGTAGATCTTAATTTTTTTTGCACCATATAAGTAATTTCGAAGATTATCAAGAGCCCATACAATAGCCAACATTTCTTTCTCGTTGGTGGCGTAGTTCTCTTCAGTTTTGTTGAGCGATCGAGAAATATACGCAATGGGTTTGTCCTTGCCGATCTCACCTTGTGACAGAACGGCACCAAGAGCTGTATTAGAGGCATCCGTCGTCAAATTAAAAGGTTTCTCGAAGTCTGGGAAAGCCAGGAGCTCGGCCGTAGTTAACATAGATTTAAGTTTATTAAAAGACTTCAAGGATTCATTATTTAGATTAATAGGCACCTTTTTGGACTGACTAGCTTTTATTTGAGCGTGCTCGCCTCTTGTAAGGTTTGTAAGGGGCTTTGCCACCTTTGCGTAGTCGCGAATAAATCTTCTATAATATGAGGTCATTCCTAGGAAACTTTTCAACTCTTTTAAGTTTGTAGGTGGTAACAAATTTTCAATGGACTTTACCTTAGCAGGATCCGGTCTTATTCCCTCAGACCCAACGATATAGCCAAGGAATTCTACCTCAGTTTTCATGAAATGCGTTTTTTCCAGATTTACCTTAAGATTTGCTTCATAAAGCCTTGCAAAAATTGTATCTACGTTCTTTAAGTGACTCTCAATATTTTCGCCGATTACGATCACATCATCAATATAAACAAAACAGATTCTTCCTATGTACTCGCGGAGTACGTCGTCTATCATTCTCTGAAATATTGCCGGCGCATTCTTTAAGCCAAAAGGCAATCTTAAAAATTCAAATTTACCCTTCGCTGTTGAAAAAGCGGTTTTTGGAATATCCTTTGGTTTCATAGCTATTTGGTGAAAGCCTGATGTAAGATCTATTGTCGTGAAATACTTTGCTTTTCCTAAACTAGCTAAAGTAGAAGTAATGTCAGGGATTGGGTAGGTATCTGGAATTGTTACAGCATTTAAACGCTTAAAGTCCACTACCATTCGATATTGTTTTTCGCCACTAGGTTTTGGTTTCTTTGGGACGACCCATATGAGTGAATTGTACGGACTTTTTGATGGCCTTATTACTCCTTCTGAAAGTAGTTCCTTTATTTGTCTTTCTACTTCTTCCCTCATACAAACGGGATATGGGTAGCTTTTCGTGTATATTGGTTCATCTGTGCTTGTCCTGATTTCTGCCTGGACATTTGTTGATGCAAGTTCGCTACCGTCGAGTGGTCCGAAAAGTGGCTTATATTTACTAATGAGACTTTCTATTCTTTTCCTAACTTCTGGCACATATTCTTCACCTAATATATAATTTGATTCAACAGCTATTTTTTCTTTTAGCGGAATTTGAAAACTATTTTTCAAAACTAAAACATTTTCCTTTCTATCAACTACAGCACCTAACCCCTTAAGTGTGTCATCCCCAATAATACCATCAAATGTTTTTAGTGTTGGCAAGACGTAAAATTCGATAGGTTCTTTTATTCCGAAAAATTTAAAAAATGGTCCAATTACTTTCCTGTCTATACACACATCTCCTCCTACTGACCGCACATTTATTGGTTTTTCTAAAATTATGCTACCGTGTGATAAGCGAGGGCTGCAAAAGTTCTTGTTAGAGCCCGTGTCGATCAAAAAACATAAAATATCACCAGTAGCAGAAGGGTACTCTATATAGGGTAAACTTGAGGGCCTTCCCCCATAAAATTTACCTCCCCTACCGTCTCGTCCCTACGGGAATCTTTCTCTGGCTGGTTCGTAGCTATATGGTCCTCTTCAGAAAAGGTTTCTATGTGATAGATTCTAGGCTGTTTGTAGCCTGTATTTATTTCGGATGCACCTCTTTTCTCGGCTGTCCTAGGGTTGTTTATGTAATTTACCCGTCGAGATTGTATTGTCCTATCAACTTCCATAGGTTCCTGTTTTATGGCCGGATATCTAGGGGGTAAAGCTGGCTTATAGTTGGTATATTCATTTGTCCGAAAGTTAGAATAATTGTTGTTGTGTTGCCAATTTCTAGGCCTATAATCTTTATTCTGCCATCCCGATCGAGCAGCAAACAATTTTGGTGGCCTTGAAGGCCCAAGACGATGAGTTGTCTCCATGGTAATCGAGTCGTGTGGCTTCGGTTTTGCATAAATTATATTGTTTCGCATCGTTAGGTTTTGCAACTCCAGGCAAGCGGAGTATGCTTCAGGGAGCGTTCTTGGTCTCTGTATAATAATCATACGGGAAAGATCCGGCTTTAATCCGCGTATGAAAATGTCTAACGCTCTGTTTCTATAAGTTCCCACCAGCGCCTTGATGGTTTCCTCACTGTAAGATTCTGTCTGCAATTTGTTGATAATAAGCGAAAGTTGATGATTAACCGTTGAATAAAACTCGTCCATTGACGAGGATCCCTGGGTAAGCTGATTGAGCTGATGTTCCAGAGTTTGTATGTCTCGTTTATCAGCGTAGTGGAGTGAAAGTATTCTTTTGATTTCAGCCCAATCACTATTAAATACGTTATAGGATACCAAAGCTGTATCAGCAGCGCCAATAATTTTTTGACGGATGCTCTGGACAATTGCACGATAAATCGGCTTCTCCTTGACAATTTCAAAATCTCCTAGTATGGTTTCCACAGAATTAACCCAGGATACATACTGGGTTGGATTACCCTCAAATGTTCTTAAATCCCTTACACTGTCAGGAAGACGGCTTATATCCCTTAACATGGTTTCAGTTCGTGGTCGCTGAAGAGTTACCTCCTCTGTGATCACTGGGACGACCGCGGTGGCCTGCCTACCTTCAAGAAGCTCTAACCTGCCCAAAACTTCTCCTAATATATTGCTACCGAGACTTGATTCTAGAGTTACTATGCGCGTTTCAACAGACTTGAGCTGTTCCATAAACCGGTTGATGGCTCCAGTCAAAGTCGTTAGTGTAGCTTTTACATCCTCCATTATTTTAATAATAAACTGACAAGAAGGGAAAAAATATTCACTTACCTGAAATATGTATCAGTAACACTTTAATAAATGATCCTTGCCCGTTGCACAGTTTCACTTCACTTCCTTTCCTTGAACTTTTTAGCTTTTCAATTTCTCTTTTTCAATCTTATTTTCAATTTTTCAATTTAGGCTTTCAATTTTAAAAGAATATCTTTTTTTTTTTTTTTTTTTTTTTTTAATTTATTTTTCAATACTATATTTCTTTTCAATTTCCTTTTTTTTCAGTTTTATCAATATACTTTTTTCTTATTTTAACTTTTGATTTTATTTTTTAATTTTTAATTTTACAAATTGCTTCAGTTTTAAATTCTCTTTTTTTTATTTTTAGGGATCAACTTTACAAGCATATATTCTTTTATATTTCGCTTTTACTTTTCAATTTTCAAATTTATATTTTGTTTCAATTTTACATAAATTTTTTCATTTTTATTTTCAAAAATCAAGCATATATTCTTTTTCATTTCAATTTTGGATTTTCTTTTTAAATTTTATATTTATTTCAATTTTCTCTTTTTTTTTTAATTATTTGTATTAATATTTTTATTTTTTTTATTATTTTTTCACTAGAGAGCCTTGGCTAGGACACGCGACGCGACCGCTTAAAATCCTTTTTTCCTCACGGAAGCTCCGTATGGTTCCTTTTTGGTGCCCCACTTTGATTTTCGCGGGAACCTACTGGGGTACGGGTGACTCCACTTTCACTCCGATAACCTTCTGTAATTTTTTGTGTTTGGATTACCAGGAGTATCGGTTTGGTGAAGGAGGATTAGGTCTATTTATTGTTTTTTTATTACTTTTGTTTTTTATTAGTCCTGGAGTGATCCGTAGATATCGCAGGAGAGATTTATTTTTGTTCCTGGAGTGCTCCGTAGAGATCGCAGAAACCTTTTTTATAATTTTTATTTTTTATGAAGGACCTTTTTCCAAGGTCCCTGCTCGGGCGCCAGTTAAAGGATTTTAAACGGTTTGATCAAAAAAAATTATATTCAGCCGCACCAACTCGCGGCTTTACTAAATGAAAAAACTTTAATATAAATTACCTTTTGATTAAATTTATTCACAATATAATTATGTATACAAAATTGACTTTAATTATTATAATAAGAATTTTTAAACATCCGACACTCGTCAAACCTTAGCCAAGACTGCCCGTTCTCAGCCAACCTTGTTGGCTCGTCACATTTGATGATCACGTTGCACCAACATGCGCAGGTATGCAGACGCTGATCGTGCAAAATTATTTTCCCATTGTTTCAGCAAAAAGGCAATTTCGTAATTGGATCGGAAGCGTGTGTTGAAGTAAAAATATTAAAATAGCTTAGGTTGCAAAGTTATTCTTTAGGCGGCAGAACTGCCACTGTTGTTAACTTGGAGTTTCTTTACTTTTTATCTACCTCAATATTAGGAGTATCTAATGTTACATAAATAAGAAAAAATACTTGGATTACTTATATTTCTTTAAAACAGATGTAAAACTGAAAACACCTCCTTTTTAAAGGTTTCTGAAAATATCACTTATTTTAGTAATGATCAAAAAGACATCATCCTTAAGTTTTAAAAGTAGACAGATGTAAGTAAGTATTAGGGTTGGTTTGCGCTTGTACGTGCATATTCGGCTCACTTAAAAAATAAAATAATTCTTGTTTTTAGTTTGAAAACCTGCTATTTCCCACAAACACACTTAATAAATTGCAATTTTGTTGCCATATTGTTAATTTCGCAGTAGCTTTGAAATTGAATTGACTACGAAGTACTGCATATGAATTTTTAAATTATTTTAATTTTATTAAAAAAAAAAAAAATGATTTTATTATACCGTTGGCAGTAATATCTCTTTAGAAGTAACAATCTTAACAAGTCAAAGTTGACTTGTGTCATTAAGAAACTTCACACATCTCTTGGCAGCCAATAAGGGTTTTCAACAAAAACTGTGTTTTTCAATTGTAGCAACGCCAAAATCATGATAGTCTTGACATTTTTTCCCCGTATACGTAGTAGATCCATTAGCAATTGTGTCTCCATAGGTAATGTTAATTGCCCTATACAGGCCTATCTTTTAAACCGTGGTAGACAAATACTTTAAAGTCGGACAAAATGTCGATTACTGTGACGATTATAATAACGTGTGTAAATATTCCAAATTATAGTGTGCGCAAATGGTTTATTTAATATAATGTGTATCGCCATATAGTTGCAGAGAGACGGTTGATATTTAAATAGAGTCTGTTTTCCTAAGTCCGCTACAACAGCAAGTTTAAAATCTGAATTAAGATATTAAAGGGTGTCGCTATAGTTGATACAATTTTATGTAAATGACCAAACTTTCGAACAGTTATAGCCAGATAGTTGAAGTTTACAAAGCACAAAGAAAATGATTTTATGTTTCTTCTTTGTTTGAAGCCGGTTTCATGTTGCAAGAATTCTATATGAATAATATTTTTAAATTCTGCAATAACGCTAGTTTTTTATTAAACCTGTGAATATTTTTTTGGGCACTCATTAATTGGCTATTGCGGAATTGACCCTAATACGTTAAAAAAACGATATTCGCTGGTCCGAAATTTATCGGGATAAGAAATAATTATTTAACTTTTAATTGAATTATTAAAACTTCAACCCAACAAGTGATATATCTAGAGATAAAATATAAATTAAAGTATTTTTCGTCTAACAATGAATTTGTTAACAAAACGTTTTATTATAAACTGTTTATGTGGTGATCCTATAAATAGTAATTTAAAATGTATATAATTTTATTTCAATTTAATATTTTGCATATATCAATAATTATATGTTTATTTAATGTAATTACTTTTTTTCATCAAGTCATTTACTGTAAATCGGTGATAAACAACTTCCAAATTAACAATCATTTATATTCTTTTACAATTTCTTTTCATGTACCATATTCTATCGATGTCTTTCCTATACGATATACTTGCACGTGTCCTGCCCAACAAACAACTTACAATATTATAATAACATTTTCAAATAAAATATTTCTAAATAATACAACAATGGAAAAATATGTCAATGTGGTATAAAAAATTTAACAAAAATAATATCAATATAATAACAGATCGGTTCATTAATCATTGAATCAGCAAAAAAACGTGATACTGGCAATTACACGTGTAGCCCGTCAAATAGCCCCAGTGTGACTGTGACGTTAAATGTTATTAATGGTAAGTGAAATATTTTTACATTTACATACACTTTTACAAATACACACGTACATACAAACATAAGATGAAAGATTATTTTCGTTTTGGTTTTTATTTGCATAAAAGAACGATATCTTTGTATGAAGAGACACATTACAATGCACATTTAACACCATTTGATTATTTAATAATTTAAAACATAAACTGCTTTTGAGAGTAAATATGTTAAAAAAGTATTTTAAATAAGCATGTCAATAAATCATGGCAATAAACTTATCTTTTTAGAAGTCCACATTTTTTTTATTTTTAAGTGGAAATCGGAAGTACCGTTGTCTGTGGAAAACCAAAAAGTGCCTCCATATGTTTTAGTTTCTATTGCAACATATTGCCAAGCCATTACGAGGTGAAAAATTACTTTATTGTGTCTGTACAAAGTAGTGAGTATATTTCGAAGTTTGCTCATGCACCACTACAACCCATTAATTAGAGATTTTTTTAATCCCGCAAAGACTAAAATGTTAAATTGTTCCAAGCTTTATGTTTTATGATAATCTGATTGATTACTGAAAAATTTAGCCGTATTTTTTTATGAGATATTTAATTACAAAAATCATTTCTTCTTGTTTTCTTTTGAATAAAAAAGGCATTCTAAATTGTTTTATTTCGATATAAATCTTAAAATTTAAATGTGAAAGAGCTTAAGCCGGATTAAGTTTGTCAGTTAGATTATAATACCAAAATAATTCCTCGTTGATTTCAAAATTAATAATAGTAATAAAAAATAATTCCAATATTATTATTTGCCCAATTTTCACGTTACTAAAGAAAGGTTGAAAAAATGATGTTTAAAGCTTTAATTTTTTGAGAAATAATTGAATTGAATATGTAAATCATAATTAGACAAGAAATTTATTATATAATTCCCAAAGAGTTTTTATCAGCTTCATATTACTTACTTACCTCTAGAAACGTCGTGTTCAATGCGAATTATAATATGAACTGCTATTACATTTTCTTTAATAAAGATACCGTGCAAGAATAAAAAATATTTTATTTTAATCTGTAATCAAGTTTTATTTTCGAAATTGAAGTCAGGGTTTTATACGGATGTTTTATTATTTCGACAAAAACTTATCACTACTTTTCATTTTTTAAAAAAAATTATATTTTAAACAAGAAACAATTGTTGCTTGCCTTCAACCTGTAATAAATAAGTTTTGAAATAATAAATATGAACTTTTTATAGTTAATATGAGCTGCCTTTCTGAAACAAATATTTACAACAACATTTTGCAGTTAAAAATGGTGCAGAATAAATTTCGAAACCTTTTACAAAATAAAGAGAGTACAACCTAATCGTATTAATTTTGTTTAAAGCAGGTTACCATCCTTCAAGCAGAGTTCCCACTGTAAAAAATCTAAAACATGATGATAATATGGAAAGCGACCATATCATTTTTAGTCGATGAATTATTGGGTACAGTAGTAGGTTCGACACAGGGAGGATTTTGAGCAACGAAACTCTCAAGAATCCTGACTCATATTATGATTAACTTGATACATAGTATGGCTTTTTCATCATTTAGTAATAAGATATGCTCATATTTTGGTCGTAGTAAGTCTTCAAAATAAACCTATAGATTTAAATATCTAATTGTTGTGCAACTTAAAATACAATCTAATAATAAACCAATAATATCTGAAAAGAGACTATTGACCTTTGTCTCGGTGCTATATCCTTTGAAAACTTTTAATTAAATAAAAGTATAACCATAAATACAGAGACGGGAATTATAACTTTTTAAGACAAATTCAATTTCAGAAAATTTAAATACTGAAATGTTTTTTAGATCCAAACTATATATCAGACCCACACAGATTATTACAAGTGAAGTGATGATAACTTATATATAAATGCATTTACTTGACGTATTTTTATTGAACCTGTGATAAAATTTTCAATTGAAACTCTGTTCAACTCAACAAAAAACATAAAAAAAGAAAAATAATAGCTATTTTTATATTCTAGTTTTGTGTCATGTTCATACACATAACTGAAGTTGGTGACAAATGTTGTGCTGAATATTAAATAAACTATCTAAATAACCAAGTACAACTAAGAAAGTATGAATTAAAAGCTGGAAATAAATAATAGTGTGATAATAAACAAAAACATGTTGTGATAAATGTAACTCTATTTATAGATCTTATTTTACTGTATTAATATGGGATTTTTATTTATTTTTTACTTTTCTCTATCATGTTTATGAAATTTTTGCAATTCATCACATTACATTTCTTATATATTAACGAGACAAAGCATGAAGTGACTAAGCAAGTGTTTTTTTGTTTGTACTAATAATAATTGTATATTAAAAAAACTTTTTGTCGTATGTGAACATTCAAGTAATAAATTTACTAAAATATTAATTTACAAACTGCAGTAAAATTGTTAATACTTTACACATTTGTGCTTACTGTATTTGATTTAGGCGCAGTACTAAATCTTTAGTTTCTTTATTTAAATATTATTAACGACAAATATATACAAACGTAAATTAATCGAAGTTTACAAAACAAGGCTGCTTTAGTTAAGGTGGTAAATACGTTGACTACAAACCTGGTTGTCCAGGGTTCAACCCCTGCGGCAATCAAAATACAAAAAAATGTTTTTTCTGATTAATTGTATAAATACATATTCAGAACGAACATTAAAAACATGCAGCCTCCTTCGTCGGTACTTCTTCATAGGATGTTGGCCGGCGAAGTAAAATAACTATCTATCTTTCACCTTTCACCACCTGTCATATCTCT
The DNA here is from genome assembly GCA_937654795.1 of Cistogaster globosa. Lineage (NCBI taxonomy): Eukaryota > Metazoa > Arthropoda > Insecta > Diptera > Tachinidae > Cistogaster > Cistogaster globosa. Next base: position 136,662,985 of record OW569403.1, on the reverse strand, counting down.
CATCTATCCCTTTCCTAAAAAATGTAGCACGGTAACGAAAATTAACTAAATAGGTTTTAATGCCTGAAGTGATACTTCTTTTAAAAAAAAATTTAAATTTTAACTTAACAAAAATTTAAAATTTTTAAATTTTAAGGAGAGCAATAAAACTGCTTATGTAAAAATGGTGTTATATTTAAACCTAACAGACATAACGGGATTTTCCCAGCTTAAGAAGATAGTGATGAAAATGAAATTTTTTAAGTAATTAAAGATGTTAAATGTGAAAAAAGCAAATTTTGGAAAGTTTTGAGTTGTGACCCTTTAGTATTTACGGTGCGTTTTGCATGGATTGTAGGTAAAAAACATTGGTTAAATAGTCCTTATGATTTTGCGTGCAAAGATTTTTTTTAATAACAAAAGTAACAAAATTAAACCATTGCTAGATAAAACAAAGGTTATAGTGGAGTTAATACAATATTTACATCTGTCCTTTATGATACCACAAATAGAAAACAATATGACTAAAGCCATGTTTGGGATGCGAGCACATAATATGATTTTTGGCAACCATAACTTTGGTTTCTTCTTCTAAAATTGATCAAAATAGAACTGAGACAACAACTAAAATTTTATTGTTTTTAGTTAACGAACAGGTACACAGAAAAAAAAAACAGAGAAAACATTAATAAAAATGTAAACCAACTTAAATTTTAATCATAAATAAAAACAAAAACCTCAAAAACATGTTTTTAAATCATATTGTATTTAATGCTTTATATTTGAATGAAGATTTTTTTTTTCATTTCTTTATTTGCGATCTATTTTACAATAATAAGCAAATTTGAATAAAATATAAATATTAACATAATTTATTGATTCCCATCGGAAACAACAATATAAGATATGCATGTACTAGTTATAATACATATATAGAGATGATTTATATTTTTACAAGATATAGGTATAAATTAGATTATATCACATTTTATACAAATGGGAGATCTAATATGTGTTTTCTTTTAAGTCTTCGTACTTCGTCAGTCTCGTCTAATAGTGTGATTGCCAGTGTGTTAGAGTGATTGCTGAGTCTTTTTAAATAGTTGCAGCTAAATTTTTGTATTTCAGTTTTTACAAAAGGTATTTGGAATTCATTATGTAATGCTGTATTGGTAACGTAAAAAGGAGCGTTTGTAATTGATCTTAAGGCCTTAGATTGAAATCTTTGCAAAATTTCTGCATTTGATGTGCTGGCTGTTCCCCATAATTCTTTGCCATAGGTCCAAATTGGCTTTAATATTGTTTTTAGAAGAAGTACCTTATTTTCGAGTGATAGTTGTGATTTGGGCCCCAGAAGCCAATGCATTTGCTTAAATTTCATATCGAGTTGTTTTCTTTTGGCATTTATGTGCACTTTCCATGTAAGTCGTCGGTCCAAATGGAGCCCAAGATATTTGACATTTTCTTTGCTGGGTATTGGGGTGCCGTAGAGGCTTACAGGTGGGCAGTTTTCCCTTCTTAACGTAAAAGTAATGTGATTAGATTTTTGGGTGTTAACTATAATATTCCATTTAGTAAGCCAGTGTTGTAGATGGTCGAGCTGTAATTGCAATAATCTTGAAGCTTCAGTTGGTGATTGATGTGAGGATATAAACGCGGTGTCATCTGCGTATGTTGCTACAGTTAGGTAGTTGGCATATCGTATGTGAATATAGTGTACAGCACTGGTCCTAGAACGTTGCCTTGAGGTATACCGGCTTCTATTTGGTAAACGTTCGAAACATCACTGTTGATTTTTACATAAAAATGTCTATTACTTAAGTATGACAGGAAAAACATATAAAATGGTGCTGGTAGAATATTTTTTAGTTTATATAGCAATCCAGTATGCCAAACTTTATCAAACGCCTGTTGTATATCTAAGAATACAGCAAAGCAATATTTTTCATTTTCGAAGGAGTCAATACATATTCGGTGGCATTGTTCAGGCGTTCTATGTTTATGGCGAAAGCCAAATTGGTGATCAGGAATGATACTGTTTTTTTCTAAAATAGGTATTAAGCGCTTTAGGAGAAGCCTTTCAAAAATTTTTGAGAAAATGGGCAGTAGACTAATTGGCCTATAGGAAGATACTACATTTTTTGGTTTACTTGGTTTTAAAACTATAATTATCTCTGCACACTTCCATTGGGAGGGGAAGTGTTGGAGTCGTAAAATAGAATTAAATATAAGTGTTAAAAAGACAATTCCTTTATGTGGTAATGATTTTATAACTTTCGCATCTATTTTATCATATCCTGGTGACTTGTTGTTATTTAAGTAAGTTATTTCCGCTCTTGTCTCATTCGGAGTGACATGTTTTATTGGCAGATCCATTTGACACGCAACATCTAAGAAATGCAGAATATCGCTGTCGTTATCATTAATGCATTGAGGCTTAAAGGTTTTCTCTAAGTGCTCTGCAAAGGCAGTAGATTTTTGTATATCAGTTCGGCACCATAAATCATTATCAGTTTTAATAGGAACGTTTGTTTTTGCTGGGCGTTTGAGGTACTTAGTAGCATTGTAAAGATCATGCTCCTTGTTTTTGTTTTGTGGCTTTAATTTCCTGAGATACTGAGCAGTATTTTCGTTCCTCTCTTTTGCCAAGAATTCTGAGCATAATTTAATAGCAAGATTCCAGTTGGTTTTGTCAGTTGGATTTCTTGTACGGTGCCATACTTTTCTTAGCCACCTAGATTGTCTGATCATTTCTCTGGCTGTTGCTGAAGCTTGAACTTTAAGACCTAAGTTTTTAGAAGGCCCTGTGTCTGGGGTTGATAAAACAGCCGACTCATGGATCGATGAAGTGAATATTTCAACAGCTTCATTCAAGTCATTCCCTGATTTATTTACCATATTGAGGTTCAGACTGCCTTCTATCCGTTCTCTGAAGACTTTCAGATTCGTGTTTCGCTTAATTAATTTGACATTTTTAGGTTTTATCTCTACATTGACGTTGTAGTTGACAAGAAGGGGAGAATGATCATAATTTAAGGTATCATTATTTGTGATGTCAAGTGAGTACCTGGAGATGCCACCATATACAACGAAATCAAGAAGGTCCGGTATTTTAGCAGGGTCTGTAGGCCAGTATGTGGGACTGCCGGCTGATAAGGTACTAAAGTTATTTTGCGATATACACTTATATAAATTCTTTCCCTTAGGGTTAGTAAGCCTGGAACCCCACCAAGGGTGCTTCGCGTTATAGTCCCCAGCAACAATGAAACGAGGACCTAGTGCTTTGAAGAAACTTTCATACTCTTCACATTTTACGCTGTGTTTAGGGGGGAAATATATTGAGTAAATATTAATAGGCCTATTATTGCAGATTAGTTTTATACCAGCAGCTTGAATATAATTCTTACGACATTCATCTGCAAGTTCGTATCGAACTGCAGATTTTATAAATAAGCCAGCTCCAGCATGGGCTTTACCATCAGGGTGGTTGGTGAAGATAAAATCGTAGCCTTTTATTTTTACATAAGACTTTTTTGTTAAGTGCGTTTCGGAAATAAGAAAGATATCAATATGTTGTGATTTCATAAAAAATTCAATTTCATTCAATTTATTCGTTATTTCGTTCGCATTCCAATTCTTAAATTTACTTGCATAATTTGTTGATAAGAAGTGACATCATATTCATAAGTGTATTTGTTAATTCAATTTGTTTATTTAAAAGATGTTCATTATTTTTCATAATGTTATTATTAACATTTTGCCTCGCAACATTGGCGTACGTTTCGCCAGCATTAAAGTTATTAGAACCAGTATTTACATTACTGTTATTATTATTAAAATTGGGATTCATATGAGGAAAATCGTTTCTGTTCATAGAATACTGATTATTGATGTATGGTCTTCGCTCAGCTAGTCTTTTCTTTAAAAGGGTTTGGTAAACTGTACATCCTCTGTAGCTAGCAGTATGTTGTTGCAAGCAATGTACACATCTTGGAGGAGTGTCGTTTATTTTTAGGCAATCAGTTGTAGGATGACCAAGTTCACATTTCACACATACAAATGGTTTCTTGCAGTACGTTTTTGTGTGTCCGAATTGTTGACAACGGTGACATTGGACGATATCGTCAGTGACTTTGGGAGCTTCAATTTGCACGATGCAATGGTTTATTTGGCGTATTTCAAATACCTTTTTATTGTTTGGGCAGTAGTGGTTGTTTACTAAATCTACTTTTAACATTTATAATATTTCTTACAAGATGACCCTTACCAATAAGGTCTGCTTTAATATCTGAAATTTTGGTGGTATGATGGAGACCCTTAATAACAAATCTGTAAGATCTCTCACTTTTTAACTGATATGTATGATAGGAAAAATTATTGTCGTTTAAGTATCTAGTTAATGTACGATATGATTCAACTGTTTTTAAATTAAGTTTAACTTGACCGTCATTTAAACTTTTGTAATTAAATTCACTATTGGCAATCACGCTACTTACACATTTAACATTTTATTTATGTTAGTAACATTATTAATAAAAATTGGTGGCGGCTTTGGTGTAGTTTCAGCATCAGCTTCATTATCATTGTCATTATGATTTTCATTATCATCAGCAAGTACAGAAAACTTATTGGTATTAGAACAGCTTGGTTCATCAAAACTTTTAAGTTTTTTTACAATATTTGTAATTTTTTTTTTTTTTTACGTTTTGTTGTTACTTTTTGCCAGTTAAGTAAATCATCATCACTTACACTACTGTCTTCACTTTCTGTAGTCATTGTATGATTGATCAAAAATAAAATACATCACATAGGCAGATACAGTGTTAAAAGCCATTGGAAATATAACTTTTGTATAAAATTAATTTAAAATTAAAAAAAAATTTTATATTCCATTAATTTCAATTGATTTTTTTATAACTCAAGTAATTTATAATGGCATTTCGAACTGACTTTGTACCATTTCTTTTTTCGATTTGAAACTCTTTATTTAAACTTTAACGAATATATATTCACACAAAAATTGTTTAACAGCATTAGCAAAATGTATTCGAATCTAATACAAACAACTTTGTAATATATTTTTAATTCCTCATTTGGTTCATCTGCCTTCAAACAATTATCTGCAATGATGATTTCATGCATTCACAATTGTACTTATACAATTAATACTGCATCATTTATTTCAACTTCTTAACATTTTAATTAGTAATTTTGAAAGCAAAAACTCAACAAATGAAATGAACGGCAAGAGCAAAAACTATTTTCAATTAATTAACTCTATTATGTTAATACTATTTCATTTTGCTGGTATTTCTGTTTAACTTAACTCATTTGCATAAACATTTTGGTTTTTGTTCTTCTTTTTTCAATAGAATTTTCTATTTCAAAGTATTCATTGTGTGAGTCCGTAAAGAAAAACTTTAGTTTAACTAACATACAACTAAAATTAATTGTTTTACTTAAACTCCGGCTAATGTATAAAGGGTTTATGTGGCAATCACAGAGGATAATAACACAAAATCATGTGGAAGTAAACTTACTTAAGCTTTTAATCAGACCTGTAAAATAAAGGCCTTATCATATTATCTTTAGAGTTACAGTTACATTTGTTTAGGTGTTGTAGTTTTTATCATATGCAAGCTGCCAACTCTGTTTTCTAGAACGTTTACATTTTTAAGTTGGAACCGCTGTTTTGTTTCTAAATGGATTTGATTGTTGCTTTGTAGCAACAAAGAGCTGAGAGTAACGATTGCATAATGTTCACTTTTTAACCAATTTCAAATAAAGAAAAAACTCATCAATTCATCTGAATATTTTATTTTTATGTTTGTGCCCACAGAACTCAATCACTACTTAACCGATTTTAAATATTTCTTATTTACTTAAAAGGTTATACTTACAGATAGTTTACGTTATAAAGCAGTTATTAATTTTAAGAATTAAAGGGTGTCCCTGTACAACATATATAATTATTTGTTATTATGATCCGTAAAGCGCATCACTTAAAAATTTAAAAAAAACTACGTATCGAATCAATAAACCGTTACAGAAAAATGCTTGAAAACTTTACACAATGTCGATCACTATGATCTCTATGATCATTGTAGAAATAAGTATAAATACTCAAATTAAAAAATTAAAAAGTGCCCCAATGGTTCATTTAATTTGATGTATATGTCCATATTTTTGAACTTTTGTAGAGAGTAAGTTAAAATTTTTAAAGAACCTGGATTTTAATATTAACGGGTGTGCCTTTAGTTAATGAAAGTAATTGTTTATGACCAAACCTTGAAACTGTTATAACCAGATAGTTGAAATTTACAAAGAACCATTATTGCTTAGCTCGTTACAAAAAGTCGCAAATTTACAAATAAAAACTAAAGAGCGACTCCATAAATATTGTTATATTACCTATAAGACCCTATCTTTGTAAAAGTTGTAGACAAATAAATGATTTTGTCTGTTTTGAAATCGGTTTCTTTTTATAAGAATAATGGGTAACATTTATATAAATTTATTGTTAAAGAAGTTTAATAAGCCGGGTGCAGAACTCTTAAGTCATTCAAATACTTACAACAATTAGTGAGTTATTGGTAAATGCGGCCGCAGTTTCTTTGAAAGGGTGTTATCTACGCGGCAGTGGCTATATGGTCGAAGTTGTGCTGAAACATTTAGAGCAACAGAGAAATGCTTCCAACAAAGCTAGTTCCATTTAGTAAAGCAATAACTTAATTTCCACTTTTAAACAAAGTGTGGAAATATGAAAACAAATTTATACAAAAGTGCTCATTTGGTTTTTGCTAGTTTTCCTTTTATATTACAATGAAAATATTGCATATTATTTTGGTGTTTTTTTGTTATTTATTATGAGCAATTGAAAAATGCAAAGAAGTATTCAAAATCTAGAAAAATACAAAGCATTTACGTAAAAATTATAAATAATTAAAAATTAAAATTCATCTTTTTAAAAGTTATTTAAAAACAAAAGTACCCATCGTTCAGAATGAGAATATTACTACAGTGAAATTTTAAATAAATGAATATGTTGAATATTTTGTAAACAGCAGTCATTGAATTTGATGATTTTTTTATTATTATTTTTCCCAATAAAAAAATTCGTTTAACACTTTTTACAAATAGGCTCATAAGCAAGGTTCTTTATAAATCTTATTTTATATTTTCCTTCTTCTTGCCATCGACTATGTTCTCTAGGTTCAACCCATTCCATTTTGAACTTTCAATAAATTCTTAAAAAGTATTTAATCTTATATTAGATAGAGTTGGACATTGAGATAAGAAAAGATCACTCTAATACGTTCCCTTGTGATCGTTATAATTTCCATTTTTTACCATATTTACCAAGGGTGTCTTGACCGAATGATTCCTGCGGTTTTTCGTAACAGAGCTTCAGTTATACCGTGAAGGTTTTTGGTCTTCTTTATCTTTAATTCATCCCATTATTTTTTTATGCATCTGTCGGATTTATTTACTCTTTCCTTAATTTTTTTCGTTTTCGTTGGAAGAATAGATACAAATTCGCCATGTCATCAGCTGTTTCATTACATAAAATATTCTTTTGGCTAAAGTTTAATATAATGTTGTTTATGAAAAGCATAAATTTATTTGTGATTGCGGCTGACTAATTATCATTTAGCGACTTTTAGGCAGACCCAAGTGAGGCAATTTAGACTGTCAACTAATGCTACACTTAACATTACCAGTAATTAATAGCAGCTTTAATATTATGTTATTATGTTATCGTTACAATATTCTTAGATATAATAAGTAGGAGAATCCACTTTGTTAAATGTTCTTTGTTAAATTTTCTTTCAACAGCATAAATTAAAACTATTTTAATACCCTTCACCACAGGTTTAAAAATTGGTTAATATAAGTTTGTCATTCCGTTTTTAATTTCTAAAATACACAGTGGGGCAGAATCAAAATATTTTGGAATTAACTCAGCCATTTTAAAAAATCTAGGCCGAATAACCTAAAATTGGAGAAATGCCCTCCATTAGAACATTTTACAGGTACGAGGTACCCAAGTTTAGGACTACATAGCGCCATCCCTGGAAAGTGTATGATACCCAACTTTAAACCATAAGCTCGAATGCTCCATTGCTATGCTCATGCCAAAATTTTTGTCAATTGGCCTAGCCCTTAAAAAATGGCTGTGTTATTTCCGAAATATTTTAATTCTGCGCCACTGTGCAATATCTATTTCCGACCCTATAAATTACATATATATTTTGAGTTCCTATGCATAGCGATATCTTTCTGTCCACCTGTTCATCTGTCCATCCGTGTTTAGGTTGAAATAAAATTTGCCAAGTAATTTGAAAAGCTAGGAAAAATTTTCGAGCAGATATAGTTTCGAAAATTTTGCTATTAAAAATCAGCAAGATCGGTTCACGTCCTTCTAAGCAATAAGCAAAACATTACGCCTGCGTCTAATTATTTCACATCATTTGGAACAATGAAGTACCTCCAATAAAAAAAAAAAAAAAAAACAAATATATGGGCGATAGAGAATTGAAAAATTAGAAAAAAAAAAATCAAATGAAAAAATTTATGTTCGCCTATATTTCCCGAGTTATGGGCCTCTTATATTTATATAGAAAAGTATGATTGTGCACTACATTTTTTTATATGAAGAGATTTTTTAGAATATGGATATTTTTTTTTTAAATGCTTAAGCCATTAAGATCCAGTAACATTTTAATGCAAAATTGAATATATTATACTTAATTTTTTTCCTATTTAAAAATATCTGTCACCCCAACATATGTTTTTTGGTTGGAATTTTTCACTAAACCAGTTTTCCATACATGGTGAAGGGTATATAAGATTCAGCATAGCCGAATATAGCACTCTTATTTACTTAAAATGATTTGGAAAAAATTAAAACTGGAAAAATAAGCTCCTTATTTAATGTTATTTTCGTAGTTATTAACTATAGATTTGTTCTAGTACTGAAGAAGCCATGAGACAGGGAATAAGAAACACTGGAGTACCGCTGAAAAGCTAATCTTAAAGATTCAGTTAAATGTACCTAAAAAGTACAATTAAAAAAGTAATAGTAGCTTTTGTGTGAAAATCCTCAAAAAAAGTTGAAAAATGTCACACTGTAAAATATAAAATTATACAAACAAGCATTTGTAATGTATTCTTTGTTTGCATTTTTTGTGTGTTTTAGTAAATAAAGGTTCTCAACACAAAAATCTTATGGCGTTTTGTGAAGGAGTGCACACATTAAGCCTTAAGCACTTGAATTTCGAATTCTCATGTATACAGTTGGCCGACAAAGTATAAATCCTATACTTTTGAATATGTTAAACATGAATTCTGTTATTGTTTTATTAGTTTTATAATTTTCATGCCGATATTTCAATGAAAATAAATATTTGTTATTACAATTAGGACGTGTGTTTGTCTGTATGCATAATATTGATTAATTTACTTTTACATGAATTCAAATGCTACAGTACTATTTTTTAGCAAATATTCGCAGAAATAGACCATGCTGTTGGTAAAAGGTGTTCTATACAAGTACTTGTAAAATTGTAGTGTTTTGTAAATACAAATATATAAGTGTTATTAATTGCAACAGTATTTAAATTTCAATAAACATATTTATTCCATAACACAAAAAATATTGCTGAAATTAATAACAGGTTATAACTGGATTAATTTATTTTACGGAGAAAGTCTTAGTAGTTATTAGGTATGAATTTTAGTTTATTAGCAGAGTAAGCCTAGTCAAGGGCGCATTTAAAATGTAAAATATTTTTTATATTTTTTTTAGTAATTAAATTTAGAAGCGTTTAGGTCATCTTTACTTGATTTTTTATGAAATGATTTTAAATTTTAGTAAATGAAAAAATAAAGTTCAATTCGATTTGAAATCGGTTTTCTTTCATAAAATAGTATTTTGGAAGCTTTCTTTTTTTAATGATATGAATAAAGAAAAAGTAGATTTTAGATAAAAAATAACTTGCATATCCTGCGGTAAACTCAAGAGATTGGAGTCATACCGTAACCTGTTTTTCTTTTCTTAAAGTTACAAGTTTTTTCTGCTCTTCTAATAAAATTAACATTAATGTCGCTAAGAACGGTAATTGAACACTTTCATTCTATGATTTCAAATAAAAATTTGGCGCTAAGGCTTTAATAGGCTGGAGTAGTAGGGGTGCTTTCTACGCATTAAATGAAAAATAGAATAAGAAACCGATAAAAAGTCATCACTTTTAAATAGTTTTTAAAGTTTTGTTTGCTTTTTAAAATCATTATTTTAAATCACATACTTGATTATTTTCTGAAATTTCGAAAAATATTGAAATCATTACTGGCAACGGTGTTCATAATGTGGTAATCATGTTTTGTCACACAGCTTTTATCAAATTTTTTCACTTTGTTGTTGCTAGTTATTTTGAGCACGTAAACAATTTCTAGAAACAAATAGTAAAAACTTTTAGTTATCGAACAGACCTATTATATTAACATTTTTTAAAATTTTATTATTAATATTAGTTGAATTATTATTGGTTTTATAAAAAATTTTAATTATTCCTGATGTAGCGTAAAAAATAATAATAACAAATATAAAGTTAAAAAAATTAACATATTATTTTTCATCTATCCTTTGTTAACAGAACTTACGTTGTGGTCGGTAATGGAGAATCTGCTGAAGGTTCCTTACACTTTGCTTTACACTTTGCTGGCCATTACAAATTGGATAATTTGTGTGTTATTTTTGGTGTCAACCGCTTGGGTCAATCCGAACCCATATCTTTGCAACTTCATATGGATATCTATCGCAAACGATTGGATGCTTTTGGCTTTAATGCTTTAGTCGTAGATGGTCATGATGTTGAAGAATTGTGCAAGACCTTTCACGAAGCTGCCAAGGCTAAGAATAAACCCACTGCCCTTACTGCTAAGAGTTACAAGGGTAAATTCTTGGCTAATATTGAGAATTTAGATAATTGGCACTGTAAACCATTGGGTGACAAGAACGATGAAGTTATCAAACATTTGCAGGGACTAATGTCTGAGCCAATGACTTGTCCAGTAGGTTTAAGTCCAACAACTCCACCTATTAGCAAGGCAGCTCCAGCAGTTGATATTACAAATGTTAAATTACTCTCACCATCAGCCTACAAATTGCGTGACCAAGTTGCGACACGTTTGGCCTATGGCGTAGCTTTGGGCAAACTGGTTGAAAGTAATGACCATATTATCTGATGCTGTTAGCTGTGAACGTGCAGCTGAATTAGCTGCCAATTAGAAAGGTGTGTGCTTTATTCGTACATCTCGTCCCAATACCGCCGTTATATACGACAGCAATCTTTACTATTGGCAAAGGTAAAGTATTCAAACAATCTGCCAAAGATCAAGTTTTGCTGATGGTGCTGGCATCACTTTGTACGAAAGTTTGGATGCTGCTGCCCAATTAGAAAAGGCTAATATTTGTGCCCACGTCATTAATCCATTTACAGTTAAACCTTTTGATGGAGATTTAGTTGCTGAAAACGCACGTGCTTGCTGTGGTCGCATTGTTGTCGTAGAAGATCATTTACCAGTAAGTTTTTCTACACTACAGATTTTTTCTTATTAAAAAATTATTATTTTTTTAACTTTCCTTACAGACAAGGTGGATAAGGTGAAGCTCTTCTTTCTGCTTTGGCTGATAGCGCGATTTTGTTTTCAAACATTTGTATGTGCCAACAGTTTCACGTTCCGGACCTCTAAATGTTCTCATTGGTTTTTTGGCATTTCTGCTCGTCATGTAGTCAATGCTGCTTAAGAAATTCTTAAATTGTAAACAATTTTTATATCTACAACATAGAAAAGAAGCTACTACACATCAGCAGCCTGTATAAACAGTTAAACTGGATAAATGCATTTTTAAATTTTATAAAGAATACAAAAAATTTAATAAAATGGTTTCTAAAAAATTTCCATAAGAGGGGTTGTGTGTATTTTTGTTTATATTGTATCTTAACTAAAGGCTGTCTGTCCTCCTTAAAGCGACTTGATTTCGAAATATATTTTTGTTTGTTTTAATTTTTCAGATTCACTGTCCGTAGCTTTTGCTTTAATAATACTTTTTTTTATAAAACCTTCGAAGTAGAGTGAGTAGTATTTTCGTAATGGAAATCGAGAGAATTTCAATTGGTTTTAAATTCGACTAATAAAATGATTAAATTAAATAACAGAAGCATCATTCCGTTTTACATTTACTATATTCAGTAGCGACTTCGTAAATTATACGTATACCGACATATATTTGATATTCACAGATTCCTTATTATTCGTTTTTCCATAGAAATTCTAATGATATTTTTCAAAGAGTAAACAATAAAATAATGACAACTAAAATGCAAGAAACGTATCAACACAAATTTATTGGTCCAAATATAAATGGCAAGCGAACTTTATTTGTGTTTTCTTTTGAAAAACAATTTTAAACAAAGTCATTCAGTGGTAAACGTATGCAAGAGATAAATTGAATCTTTTACTGTATGTAAATGTTATACTTTTTCAAGTAAGTTTGTTTTATTGTACATATTTTTCCTTACTTCTAAATATTTTAAATAAAAGCGTATGGCGTCGGATAAATTTTCATTGCAAAAAAGTCGTCTGCTGATTTTACCCCAAAAGGACTTGCTTAAAGATCTGTTGTAAAAGGTTCAATTCGGATGAACTTTTTTTCTTGTTACGTTCTTCCGTTAGACGCTTTTTCCTGAAGTGAAACCACAATTTATATAATTCACTAAAAGTACGTATAGGTCGGTCAAAACCATTTCATTTTTCAGCAACTCGCTTCTATACATCGTTACCTTAATATAGAAAGGCCCTAACTAACGCTTGCACTTCTTTACAGGAAAAGGAAATAACTTGGTACAAAGTACAGTTTTCTAGTTAGAAATTTTTTTATTTACGCATTGTGTTATTAAATTCTCCAAGCAATATAGTACTGTTACAACTTTTTTAATCCTTTAGTGGTGCATTAGAGAATTATTTTTAGAAATATGTATAAAACTTAAAAAATAAAAAAAAACGAGTCAATGCATTTCTATATTAAGGTAGCGATATATATGTTTAAATATTCAAAAGACCGGACAGTTCAAATCACAGAAAACTATTGTTCAAATTATTTTCCTGGAAGCGTGTTTTCTCCTTTTTAAATGTAAAAGTATAACCGCCTTTAATACTTTAAGAGATATTAAAAAAACTACAAATGTACCGTTAGCAATATGAATGCAGCCTGGCAATTGAATTTGCTGCTGTAAGTGGGTTCCAAAATATATTCGGCAACTGTAACGCAACCAAAATCGACATCCATAATCGACATTTTGACTTGCATTACTCATAAATATAAAAAAATTTTAATTATAACTACCATTTAAGCACTCCAATATGTGTTTGAAGCTAAGGTTGCCATTACAACGCATACATGCGGTGTGACCTAATCGTAAGCGGAAAAATATTTTTATTTCTTCGTTTCTAGCATATGCTGTTGTTAATGTAACAGCTCTGCTGCTGTCGAGAATTTCTCCCTCAGGAAGAACTTTGTTTTCTAGGTTGACAATCTTTGGCCGAAATAGACTCGTGTCGTTCCGGAACGAAGATCCAATTGTCATTTGAAAAACCCAGCAGACGTAGGGTAGATTGGGTGATGGAGATGTTGGTTTATTATAGAAAAGTGATAATGAGAAAGTGTTTTCCGATTAAGTTTAGTACTGATTTGATTGTTAATATATAAAGACGTATTTCAGTTTTTTCTATTGCAGGTTTTGTAATGATAGGATCCTTGGTAGTAATGACAGCCTTATTATTACCTGTAATGCCAACGTGAATCGGAATCCAAAATAGTTTTATAATAGTTTGAGTAGAAATTATTGCATCCCTTATTTTACCAATTACATTTCAACTGGTATTAAAAGGGTTCATTTTATATATTAATTTATTTACGTAATTCGATTTTTTCAAAACCTTAAAAAAGAATCAGTGTTTGAAAGTAAGTAATGATCACAATTAACATTTAAAATATTCTAAAATACTTCACCAACTTATAAAGATGATAATACATTTTTATTAGAAATATTGTGAGAGTAGCCTGCGCTTTATTGACTGTATGGCAAGGGTCTTCTTTAAACTTCGTTAAATTCCATGTAAAAATGAAATTTATAAAAGCAATTTTTTTTTTTAACATGACAAAAAGTACTTTAAAAACATAATAAATAAATGAATGTAAAAAATAATGAATTTATGCTCAGATAACATTAATCCTATGTTATTTTTATAGGTTCTGTAGAGACGAATATGAGACAAATTTGTTTGAAAATTGTTGTAAGCGTTTTTTTTTTTTTTTAGCAATCAAAACTTGAATTGCTTACAACATATATAATTTAAAATTAACTTTTAAATAAAATTTTTTTAAGAATTTCAATAACAAATAAAAAGTGTAAATGAGCATTAAAACAATTTACTCAAAATATCAAGGAAATGCAGTTGACTTTTTCACATCTATTTGAGCTGCTTCTACTTGTATGGATTTTAAAACGTTTTTCTCGTACTCTGATAAATGATTGACAAACATTGGAAAGTGCTCACTGCTAGAGAAGTTTTGTAAAAATTCCATAGTTCCTTGAAACAGAGGATCCTTCAACAGCTTTTGGGTCAACTGATCGTCATCGGTGTTGTCGTCATCGTCATCATGGACATACAAATCGAAAACGAAACGTGATTTTGGTAGAAAGGAAGCAGTTGGTTTATCACCAGCTGCGCCTGAATCCGTTTCATAAGCGGCAAAATTGACTTCTTTCAAATGAGCCAGTTCGTTAATAAGAAGTTTATACATTTTAACCAGAGCCGGCATAGTGACCCACTGGTGATGAAAAGAGCTTTGAGAGCGGGTTTTCATACGGGGCGTATTTCCTAAGGACTCATTCTCTACAAGACCTTTAACGGTTATTGATGTTAGGCGAGAATCTTGAGTGGTTAGGCCGTACTCGAAAAGTTTGCATGAAGCCATTGCGGTTACTTTTCTGTCATAAGTACCTAAAAATGATGTGTTTTTAGGCAACCAGTTGGTGAAAACAAATTGAATGGCTGGTTCACCTGTAGGGCCAGAAACAGTGGAGAGAAAATTCAAAACGGCATACATTTGTGTAAGGAAAAGATGAGCAAATATAACAACCAGACTCATGATGACTTTTAAACATTCCACCAACTGCATTTTGCTGATTACAGCTTTAGGCAAAAGGTCTTCATTCTCACCCAGCATATTTCCCATTTTAGTTGTAATGGTAATAACTAAACGGCCAATTTGTCCAGCAGTAATTTTATTTTTCATGGGATTTATAAACATTATGATCAATTGCATGGTGTAATTAAGACCTTCACCATTTTTGTATGAACAAATTTGTTCAAGTGATACAAAAATAAAGGCACGCAAATATTTGCAGTGAATCATAGCTGGAAATGCATTTTCTATTAAAGTTGGTGGCAAAGGTGACTGCAAAAACTTAACAATGGTCGTGAGTACATCTAAGGCGATATCCTGTTTGGCACTGTTAGCTTGTTCGCCTTGCATGGATATAGTACTAACAATGGTGGGTATAAATTTCTCCTGTTGTGGCTGCAAACATTGAGGATTTTGGCAGAAAACTTTTATTAGATCCTGTACAATTTCCAAGATGAAGAGATCTTCTGGATATTTTTAAAACACGGCTATGGCCAAGGGTATTATTTTCGTTTGGACCTGTACAGCGAAGGAGGGATCAAACTGTAAAAAAAGAATTTTAATTAAGAACAAACAGGCAGAATTTTTTAAGCTTGTCAACTACCGTTATAATTGTCGTCAGAGATTCGAGGAATAAGCCCAGAACAGAACTTTTACAACCTGGTATTATAGCCAAAATGCCGTCAACAAATCCGAGCAGTTTTGCTTGAATTAAAATGGGCTTATCAGTATCGGATTTTTCGTGAGCCTGTACGAAACCAATAATGGCTCTAGATGGCAAATAAAAAAATTCATTAAAATTCAAAAGCTGAATAATAATTTGTCATTACATTTACCTAAGGGCGCTTATTTTTAAAACTATAGATTTCCCAGGCTGTAGACTTTGTAGTGCAACGGTTAATATTTCCTCCAATACCTGGGGATGAAATAGTTTGATTTTGAATACGTACGGGGACATTCTTGATAATTCAACCAATTTCTTACAAGAGTGAACTAATTTAATAAATCAAATTGATCTTCTGATTCTAATATTAATTCGCGATATGAATGAACAGCTACCATACAAGCTTCCTGTATTTTCCACTAGTTGACATTACCGGCGGACTTTTCAGCTTCTGCAACATTCATGTGACGTCCTAAAGCCTCTTAAAGAGCTGTCAAGACTTTGAGACCTAACTCCTCACTTAAAGCCTAAAAAATTAATAAAGATTATAATTATTTTTTAATTTTTATTAGATCTTGCGGCCAAAACATCTTGACCCGACATTCTAATGGTCAATTCCACACCAGCCTCATCTTCATCTTCTACGAACTTTTCCGTATCTTCATTCCAGTCTTCAATCTGTTCCATTGGTACTTGAATATAAACAATCCTTATGTACACTAAATCCATAACCACATTCTTAATGATTAAATAGAATTTTCCAGTTACAATAATGCATTGTATAAATTCCATTATTTGTATGATCATATTGGAGAAATTTGCAAATTGATCCTCATCATCTGCTTCAGCGCCAGGAAATGGACTTGGTTCAGTTTTATTAACGATGACTTTGACATAAGTATCGGCAATTTGTGTTAGCAATTGCCAAATGATAAATAAAATGCGTTCCATGTATGGTTGTATACATTTAAGAGTTTCGGTCACCAGGAATGTGAGAACTATTAAGATAAAATCAAATTCGTGCATTATTAAAAAATGGAATGAATAAATAAATTGTATATATAAAAATTGTGCGCAAATGAATTCCTTATTTAAAAGTTAAGTTCGTTATCTTTTGATATTTCTTAAGTTTTTTTTTTACGTTTTTGCAACGTACAACTTGAAAAATTGTAAACATATTATATTTAAATTCAGTGAGATAGCAAGTGAGGTTGTCTATGTTAAGTGCTCAGATTATTTCATATTTTTATCCAATAAGGTAGTGTTTTACAGAATCCCTATCACCGACAAAACAAGTACAGCTGTTCTACTGTCTAGCAGTTTTTAAAACTTAAAATTTTAAAAATTTTGTAAAAACTCCAACAAGTTTTTTGCAAGACAAATTAAGATGACTGCATTTCGCTTTTGCAAAATACAGTTCAGAGGTGAATCAATTGAAAATTTACTAAAACATCATCATCATCATCACCAGGAAACATAAGTGAAGTGATAATAAATAAACTTGCTGTCGACAGAAAACACAACTTAAAATATAAATACATATGTATGCATGCATATATATGTGCTTTTATAAAAATGGTTGTAATAGCCATCAAATATATATCATCTTGGCGTAAGGCTAATATATAATCACAAACACTAACTAACAGTTCCGCGAAAGAACGTTCTTCTGCAAACAAACTTAAATTTTATTTTACTTCATTGAGAAAAATATTAGAAATTTTCACCCTTTCATTCTTTCATGTGTCAAAGCGACTTCATTTCTGTGAAGCTTTTTCTAGCTTCTTCTTATTAACATCAGCTATTCTTAATTCCAAACTTTACACATTCATACCTATGTAACTAAATAACAATGTTTTGTGATTTTTTAGAAAGGTGATTTAAAAATCACGTTCACTGGTAACGATGTTTTTAAAAAATCAAGGGATCGCTCATTCCTACAGCAACTGTAAATGTTTTTGGTGGTGCATAACTTAGTAATAAAAGGTAGTGGCCGTGTGAATCAGTAATGCACCTACACATGTACACTTTGGTAGGAAAAAACTAAACACATATTAAATGTGAATTAGATCTGCGTTCGCGAAATTTTATTTAAAAGTAAAGTTGACTAATTAAATTGAATCACTTTATCGGTCAAATAACATGCTACGAAGTCTGAAACTGATGCTCTTCAAAAAACAACTGACTAGAAATTATTAATTTTTTGGTTTTATTGTGATAAATGTGATGTTACCAAAAGTACCTAAGTCCGCTGCCGTGACGATACTGCGATAAAACAACAGGCAGTAAGAAAATTTTAAAGCTCTTCAGCAGTCCCATTCTGTTGTTCTCGTAGCTAAATCTAAATCTCAATCGCTAACAAGCTAAAAACGAATTACGGCAAAAGGTGTTACAGAATAGCATTTGTATAGATTTTTTAGCGATGAAAATTTATTTTACCGATTTACAGAAAAAGGATGCCTACAGAATATATTTTTGTAACAGAGCACAAACTGCAACGTTGAAGACACGTTGAAATTACTTACTTTTGCTTCACCCTTTACATATAGAATTTTAAAAAGTCCTAACTTTGTAGGTACTCAGGAATTTGATTTCGACAAAGCTGAATTTGTAATAGGCAGTTTTGACCTTTGCGAATTAAAAAAGGCATTCATCTATAGTCTCAATGAGCTAATGCATTCACCTGTTACGGATTCGCCTTGACTAGGGCTTTTATAGTTAGAATAACTGCTTAAAATATGCAAAATTATATGTAAGTTACAATAGTATGAAAATTTACTTAAAAGTACTTCAACAATTACGAATTAAATTTAATATAAAAAACTTAAACTTAAACTTAATTAAAAAGGCAGTGTTAAGAAAAAATTTATTTAAACAAAATTCATACGAACTTTAAGGTTTTAATAAAATTTTTTTATCCAATTAAAAATTTTAATTATTTTCCAAAGAAATCTTAGTAAATTTCTTATATTTTCAAAATTATACGATTTGCATGTTTGAAATGCCAGCTTCAAGTCCCTGACAAATTAATTTATTTTTTTATATTTAAAATTGGAATTTTGATGTTGAGTATTATTATTGAATATTTTTTTTTTTTTTTTTTTTTTTTTTGGATAATTGGGGCTTTATACCTTATACCTAATTAACACTTTAATCACCCTCCCTCTCTCAAGAATATACCGACATTATCTTATCCACGTATTTTTCTTTTTTTTTTTTATTCTGATCAATTTGATCAAATTCATTCAAACTCATGTATTTTTTATATTGTACTTTATTTTATAATTCAGCTGTAATTTAGTAATACGTCCTTGGCCTTGTAGGCTTTCTGTATTACAAGATGAAATAAATAAATAAAAATAAAATAAAATAAAATAATTCGAAGCTTCTTAGTATAAGTTTAAGAAGTTTTGTCATACCAGACTTGGTTATTATAAGTAAAGATCGGTTAAATACATATTTTGTGTAAAAATATTTGTATAACAATTTTTGTTTACATATTTTGTATAACAATATTTGGTTTTTAAGGTTAAGCCTTGATCTCCTGTTTAGTAAAGTATAAAGAGCGCAACCTAACTTAATTAACTTGTTACATATTCATTAAACATGTTATTAAACAAATCTTTTTTTATGTCGAATAATACCTATGTAAATAATGTTTTCACCAAAAGAAATGATATTTGTTTGAGAATACAAGTTTTGTGAAGGAATATGCTTTAGAGATTTGTTGTGTGGAAATATGATAGCTTGAGTTTTATTATCGTTAACTTTAATTTTCATTTATTTCAGTATTTTAGGATAAGTTGAGGTTCTGTTGCTTTCTCTTGACTGCTGCGGTTGATACCTTGCCGCGATATATAAAACCGCTGTCGCTAGCACAAAAAGATGTTCTTTGATTTTGCGATGATTTTATCCGAGTTTTTTACGAATATATTATAAGAGAAAGAACGGACCCTTATGGTAGAACTACTGGTATTTGTCTTTCACTAGAATATTTCCTATTGACGACAAACGATAGATGATTTAAAAAGTTTTTTACTATTGTTTGTAGAGAAATAAAATTGAATCAAAATCGTTTTCAATATTTGGTAAGTAACTCAAGTAGTATAAATGAATGGTGAAATGTTTTTCACGGAATCCAAACTGGTGGTCAAATTAATGTCAATCTAATATTCTTTATTGGACGATTTTTAACGCTTCAATTTCTTTTAAACCTGTCATCTTTTTTTAAATATATTTTTTTGTGTTTTTTTATATGGTAGATTTTTTAAAATTTTTTTCCATAAATAAATTATGAAAACTATTCCTTAAACAAATATACCTCAATACAATGTTGCTATTTAGAGAATAATAAAAGTATAAGTGTATCGGATTTAAACCAACTGTAGTATGTCTTCTCAACTTAATTGTGCCACATCTAATAAACTAAGCCCAAAGTCATTTCAAATTGTATTAGCAATTCTACTTAAAAACAACAACACCCATTCATTTCAACAATCACACACAAACGGCGTCAAATTCTTATCTGAAACCTGAATAACAAAATTACTCGTTTCTAACCAATATATGGAAATAAATACATATTTTGCTATACAAAAGCAATAGCAAATGTCATTTAAAGCAGCAGCAGCATTTGAAGTTGAAGGAGTTGAGTAACACGTTTAAAGTTTACCTTCCAGCATCCTAATCAGCATAATATCCGTTGGCCACTTGTTTACATCCGTTTCCGCCGTGCGGAGAATAGGCTTTTACAGTAGCGCGTTTTGTTGTTTGATACTCAAAAATAGACTAATTGGTACATAATAATGCACAGTGTGGTTATTTCATAAAGTGAACTATTAATGTTCAAATTTTATACTGATGAGACAGAGAATTAAAAATTTAAAAAAAAGATTACATAAAAATGCCATCAGCATTTTTAAAAATTTTAGTATAACTTATTTTGTCATTTCATTTGTAACTTCTCCAATATCCATTTCCGACTCCATATATAATATATAGTCCGAGTTTTCATGTATAGCTA
The DNA here is from genome assembly GCA_937654795.1 of Cistogaster globosa. Classification (NCBI taxonomy): domain Eukaryota; kingdom Metazoa; phylum Arthropoda; class Insecta; order Diptera; family Tachinidae; genus Cistogaster; species Cistogaster globosa. The sequence goes on along the minus strand of OW569403.1, from coordinate 136,642,066 downwards.
AGTCGATATATCAGATATATTTTCGAAAATTTTGCTATTAATAATCAGAAAGATCGGTTTATGTCCTTCGAGGCAGCGGGCAAAACAACATGCCTACGTCTATTTTTTCCATATCATTTGAAACAAATCCAGTTTGGTAATGTAACTTCAATAAAAAATAAAAAAAATAAAACAAATATATGAAATATATAGGGCGATAGAGAATTAAAACTAAGAAAAAACATGAAGTCAAAAAAATTGGTACTCGCCAATATATACCGAGTTATGGGCCCTTGAACTTTTGAAATTTTTTAATATCAAATGGGTATCATTTAAAACTTTTTGAAGAGATCTTCAAAGAAATACAATTTTTTTTTCTAATGTTTAACCCATTAAGAGCCGATGACATTTTTATGTAATTTTTTTTTTTTTATTTTTTAAATTCTCTATCACCTCAATATATGTTTTTTGATTGAAGTTACTTTCCAAAACTAAATTTTTATATGGTAAAGGTTATTTAAGATGCGACAGAACCGAATGTAGCACTCTTTCTTGTCTTGTATTTTAGACCACCATTCACGGGATGACCCCTACTTAAGCAATGCTTTGCCTCAGAACTAAGATATTGGACTGTTAGGAAGAGAAAAAAGAGAGTAATGTTTGTGGACATTCGATTTGGATTCTTTTACATTGAACATTAAAGGAAAAGACTCCACAGGAAGCTGATTCCATATACGAATAGTTCGACAAAAAACGATAATGAGCTTTTTTAAAAAGCGTGATATGCCCAAAACCATGCAAGTATCGAGAAGAAGTCTCCTAATCTCATTAGAGCATATTTCATGGTAGTAACGATAAAAAAGCGAAATACAAGCCACATTGCGCCGATGTTTAAGAGAGTCAATAGAGTTTGTTACCATATTGTCTCTTATAAGACTCTTCGCCCTCTCCTGCATGCGGTCTCGTATTTCATATGAATATACTATTTTGTTTCCATCATATTCTCGGTTTCTTTTATGTGAGCGTAGACAGTTTAGTCCAACGTAAGTAAGAATTGACCTCAACATAAAATTTAAAAGGTTCATAAAATAGTCTTCTGTAAAACTTTCATAGAAATAAAAACTCCAGTGTTGGCTCCGGTTGGCTATAAAGCTTTATATTTTATTCAAGCATCATTTCATCAAAAGTCATTAACCGTACATTTATTTAAGAGATGGATGAATCGTAATTGCTTGAAGAAATTTTTTAACTTAATTCAACCACTGTGCCTACAGTGTCTACGTACAAATACATACACGCGTGTTAACACTCCTGCACTCATGCATACATACAAGAACATATATAATCATAGATACACCTTTGAAACATGTGTGAGTTTCTTGTTAGTTTACATCAAGCTTATAAACTAATGTTTTAAGGCTTATGTTCTGAATGGTGCCTCTGCATTTGATAAAACAAAGAAGTTCCATAACTCAACTATAGCTCACATCCATACATACATGCATACATAGCTTGTTATCTTGTTCTTTTGCTGTCCTGGTAACTGAATTTAAATTAAGTTTTATTGATTTGTTTGTTTCTTCTTTCGTTTGCATACTTCTGCTAGGTCGATATATCAGATATATTTTCGAAAATTTTGCTATTAATAATCAGAAAGATCGGTTTATGTCCTTCGAGGCAGCGGGCAAAACAACATGCCTACGTCTATTTTTTCCATATCATTTGAAACAAATCCAGTTTGGTAATGTAACTTCAATAAAAAATAAAAAAAATAAAACAAATATATGAAATATATAGGGCGATAGAGAATTAAAACTAAGAAAAAACATGAAGTCAAAAAAATTGGTACTCGCCAATATATTCCGAGTTATGGGCCTTTGAACTTTTGAAATTTTTTAATATCAAATGGGTATCATTTAAAACTTTTTGAAGAGATCTTTAAAGAAATACAATTTTTTTTCTAATGTTTAACCCATTAAGAGCCGATGACATTTTTATGTAAATTTTTTTTTTTATTTTTTAAATTCTCTATCACCTCAATATATGTTTTTTGATTGAAGTTACTTTCCAAAACTAAATTTTTATATGGTAAAGATTATTTAAGATGCAACAGAACCGAATGTAGCACTCTTTCTTGTCTTGTATTTTAGACCACCATTCACGGGATGACCCCTACTTAAGCAATGCTTTGCCTCAGAACTAAGATATTGGACTGTTAGGAAGAGAAAAAAGAGAGTAATGTTTGTGGACATTCGATTTGGATTCTTTTACATTGAACATTAAAGGAAAAGACTCCACAGGAAGCTGATTTCATATACGAATAGTTCGACAAAAAAACGATAATGAGCTTTTTTAAAAAGCGTGATATGCCCAAAACCATGCAAGTATCGAGAAGAAGTCTCCTAATCTCATTAGAGCATATTTCATGGTAGTAACGATAAAAAAGCGAAACACAAGCCACATTGCGCCGATGTTTAAGAGAGTCAATAGAGTTTGTTACCATATTGTCTCTTATAAGACTCTTCGCCCTCTCCTGCATGCGGTCTCGTATTTCATATGAATATACTATTTTGTTTCCATCATATTCTCGGTTTCTTTTATGTGCGCGTAGACAGTTTAGTCCAACGTAAGTAAGAATTGACCTCAACATAAAATTTAAAAGGTTCATAAAATAGTCTTCTGTAAAACTTTCATAGAAATAAAAACTCCAGTGTTGGCTCCGGTTGGCTATAAAGCTTTATATTTTATTCAAGCATCATTTCATCAAAAGTCATTAACCGTACATTTATTTAAGAGATGGATGAATCGTAATTGCTTGAAGAAATTTTTTAACTTAATTCAACCACTGTGCCTACAGTGTCTACGTACAAATACATACACGCGTGTTAACACTCCTGCACTCATGCATACATACAAGAACATATATAATCATAGATACACCTTTGAAACATGTGTGAGTTTCTTGTTAGTTTACATCAAGCTTATAAAAAAACAAAGAAGTTCCATAACTCAACTATAGCTCACATCCATACATACATGCATACATAGCTTGTTATCTTGTTCTTTTTCTGTCCTGGTAACTGAATTTAAATTAAGTTTTATTGATTTGTTTGTTTCTTCTTTCGTTTGCATACTTCTGCAAGTCCATGTATTTATCAACAGAATTGATACATGATTTCACTTCTTCTGCCAATATGAATACAACAAAAAAATACAACTGTTGTTGATCTTCGCTTTTCCATATTTGTTATTTGCCAATTCTCGTTTACCTGCCAATACATTCAGTTGCTGCATCACTGGATGGATGCTTGTTGTAAGATTTCATGGAAAAAGTAGTATTTATTTGATTGTTGCAGTGTTCTTCATAACTTTAACTTTACATTTGTCTTTTTTTGGGTATTTACATAATGATGGGAAATATGCTAATTTTATCATTGAGTTCGTTTTGTGAGAAGTCCGCTTAGAATTTATACATTGTTTCTTTTCCTAATTAAAAACCTTTGACGAAGGTTAACAAGCCCTTTGAAGAACTAAAACAGAATGACACAATAAGTTTAATCAATTGAAAAAAAATATATATATTAATTTGTCAGCGATAGAAATAAGCTCCTTAAAAAGATTCATGTCCAAGAATATCTTGGACGGGAGATACTGATTGATTTAAACTGGAATATAAAGTGATCTGCGCAATATTGAATTTCTAAACATAAATGAGAAAATAAAAGCTATTTTTAGGAGTAACAGCTCTTACATAAAATAGCTATCAATTGTGATTATTCCGATAACTAAAAGTTAAGCGCCAGGCAAAAAAAAAAAAAAAATTAAAAAATAAGCGTATAAAACGTCGAAAACCTCAGGCTCATATAAAATGTATAAAGAAATCGAAATAGCTCGGCGCCATCGCTCAGCAGTCTTTAAATCCCATTTTGAAATCGGTTAGGTAGTGTAATTAACTGCTTGTTTTTTATAATTGTTTTCATTTTTGCTGCAAAGTAATTTCGATATTTTCCATCGAATCAAGCACTTTTACAGACATGCGCTCAGACAAATAAAAAATTTTGCTGACCATGACAAATTCGCCGAAAAAACTTGTGTTATCTCGTCGTATGAGATACAATAACGGCGAAAAACCAACTGTCATAACTTTTAAGGCTGTTTACTGAGGCTAATGAATTAGCAATGGCGAATTCGTTAATTTTCGCTGTACGCACGAATGTCAAACTACATATAAAAAATAGTATACAGATTTTTTATGTATGGAAATTGACAGTTAGGCTACTGGCGAAAATCAATGAATTCGCCAGCACTTTCACAAGGCCAATCTATTACCAGGTGGCAGCGTAGGCGAATTTAGTATTTTTTGCTGGTATATATCACTGTCAAAATCCATGAATAAAAAATATGTGTATACGCTGCCACATGGTATTTGATTCGCCTTGATTTCCACTTTATAATGTATTCGCCTAGCTGTTTAATATTTGTGAACTAATAGAGTAACCATTAAAAAAATTATTAAGAAATTAAACACTAACCAAAATGAGACTTAAACCATTATTTATTTTAAATACTACAAATACATCAATTTTTTAGTTAAAATAACTTGAACAAAAGCTAAACATGGTTATATCGTACTGATTTGCTTGCCGTTGGGCGGCGTAAGAAACAGAAATTAATTTATTGCCGATTTTGCCAAGCATGGAGAATTTCGTCAGACATTAAGATTGCAACGTCTCAATTGCGAATACATAGATTTTCGCCGAAACACCAATTGTCAAACTCCATATAAAAAAAGAACTATTCATATTTATTATCAATAATGAATTCGTAATTGCGCCCACCTAGTATTATTTCGCCATGCATTTTCATATACACAAAAAAGGCGAATCAATGATTTTTTCTTGTAATCATTGATGTCAAATTCTATATGTAAAAAATCTATATATGAATGCGGCGAAAATTAATGAATTCATCAACTTATGCACATCTTTTCTCTGAAAGGTGTTCTTGAATTTCGTTTTAATTATTAGCAGCACTACTCATCCCTCAATTGCTACTTTACTGTTTGCTGACTAACAAACACGTTTTCCTAAAATGTGTTGTGATTTTTTTCCATTTTTTTCCTTTTAACTCAGTGCTTTAAAGTTCATATGAAGCATTATTTGGTGATGAATACTTAGTAAAATAATAAGTAATGGGCTTATATATTACCTTGCATAAAAAAGAATAAACCGCATTTTTTTTTTAAGTATCGTTTTTAAATTGAAACTCAAATCAAAAGTTATATTCCGGTTTAAGAATATATTATAACAATATGCTCGCAAAAAATTACTGTAACTTTGTCATTTTTTCGCACACAAAGGGTAAAAACGTAACCGTATTATTTTCGTACAAAGTTTTCCATCTGTCTACCTTTAGAACAGTAATATCAAGACACTTTAAATTTTTCAAAAAAGTGGTAATGTTGTGCATGCTATAAATTAAAACTCTAAAATTTATTTTAACATTAATAAAGGGTGTGCCATATGGGGAGGTTTTTTTGCGTATATGGCTTAGTTTTTAAACCATCACAGGCAGATACTTTAACTTAACACATGAAATCAATAGGTACTACGTCTCCTATACGAGTATGCAAAAATGAAAAAAACAATATATTAAAAAAAATAAAGGGTATCAAGATTTTCACCTTTACGGCCTTATCTTTTAAACCCTTAAAAGCACATGTTAGAATTTATGCACATAGGTGCTATATCTGCTATAGGAACAAGTTTAAAGTATAAAAACAGAAATTATAGGGTGTTCTCTAGGGATGTGATTTCATCTTACATATATCTATTTTTTATATACAGATATTTAAAGTTTACACAGAGATTATGTCCGCTATAAGAACAAAAATTAAATTAAAAGAATAAAGGATGACCCAATTGAGACGTTGTTGTTATGACCTTATTTTCTAAGAAATTATAGACAAACATTAAATTTTTTACAGAGTATTAAGAACTATGTTCTTTACAAGTTTCAAAAAATTAAATTGAATATTAACGGGTGTGCCAATAGAGACGTGACTTTTTCGTATATCGCTTTTTACTGGAAACGTAAGCAGGGCATATAGGACTATCTTCGTTATACAGCAACTATAAAAAGGAAAATTTTAGAGTAAAGGGTGTTCCTATTGGGACGTAATTTTTTAAATCGTTATATTTTGAAATATACAAAGAGTATGTAGCACTATGTTTGATCAAATAACTAAAAGGTACTAAGGTACCTTATATTTTAGGTACGTATATTTAAAATCTTTATGGGTAAACATTTAATAGCAAACAGCTTTTGCAACTATTAAATGTTTATTTATTTTAAGACTTAATTTTAACTAAATTTTTAATTGTCTAAAATAAATATTTATTAAATAATGTTTTAACTAAATATTTAATTAAAAAATTGAAAACAAATTTTTAACTAGACAAAAAGTTGACACAATTTAAAATTAGATTAAGTCTCTATTTAAAAGCAAATACAATTTTAATAGATGCAAAAACTTGTTTCTCTGTCTTGAAAAGTTTATACAGCATGGGCACTGTATTCTTATAGGCTACCAGATTAACGTACATTTTCAGTTGTAATAGTCAGACACTTTATATTTTTAACAACAAATTATAAGCGGATAAAACTAACAACTATGGGGTGACCAGTTTATATAACCGAGCATAACTAGAGAATTTTTCTTGAGGAGTTTATTATATGTGTGGGCTTATTATATGCGTGACTTATTCCTCCCCAGAATGATATACATATCTAAGCCCTATAACTTTATAAAATTAGATCCTGAAATAATTTTAATGTTTTAAAAGATCAGCATTAAGACTCTTATATTTTGATTGAACTTCTATTTGAAAACTAAAATTTAGTAAAAATTCACTTTTACGCAGTTTAAGCATTTCGGCACATTTAAAATTTGACCCACTGATTTACAGAAAGCTGTAAGACCATAATTTTTTTTAAGAAGGTTACACGTCATAAGGCCTCCTGCTAACACATCGCCAATTTTTTGTCTAACTATGCGGATTGATAAAGAAAAAGCATACATGGAGTATGATGATCCTGTAGAAATGCGATGTCTGATATAAAACACTCAAGTATTTTCGTTTTAGAACCACTAAACATTCAACAAACTTTTAGTATTTTTGATTGCAAATACCACTGTCACACATTGTAAAGTCTTTAATTTTCTTCTTACTCTCTAGCTCAATCTCTCTCTTGCTAACTTAACATGCGTTATTATAAAAACTGACATCCACCCTACAGGTTTACTCTAGCGAAGCACGAACTATTGCAATGCCTTCCTTGTTTATTAAACTAAACAATCCGCAGACCAATATGCTTCATGTCATGTTTGTTTATCCCACTTGCTTCGCTACTCCTCTTGACAACAAAAAACTTTCATGAAACCAATTTTATGAAAAATTTCATGATGGCTCTTATCATTACTCCATACAAGGTGAATATAGAACGATTCGCCTTGATTCTATACAAATATCACTGGTGGAAGTAACTTATTCACCCCTGTGTTTTTACTACGCACATACGGACAAACACAACAATGCGCTGTTTTCAGATATGCCAAATTTTATTTTCATATTATTATAGAAATATCGGATGTTTTTTCAGCCCGATAGAAATTTAAAATAAAAAAAAATTTTACGACAAATAAAATTTTTGTGAAATATTTTTTTTTATTATTTTCAGTAAACTCTCGAAAATCATTATTATACTCACGCTTGAACAACGCTATCAAATCATCCAAGCTTACTTTAAAAACCAGTCATCAATTCGAGCAACTTATAGACGACTTCGTGATTTTTATGGTGCACATAATCCGTCTGAGCAAGCTATCTACCCAACTGTGGATAGCTTTCATACCATATACTTTCTAGAGGATGCAATAACTTCAACACATCGAAAAATGTGTGTTTTGAAGAGAATATCGCTGCTGTAAACGAAATTTTGGAAGAAGATCTAAATTTATCGATTCGTTTTCGGTCGCTGGGATTAGGGCTCTGTCCATCCACTACTTGGAAAATTTTTGGCAAATATCTTGGCCTACATTCGTATAAGATCCAGCTAGTGATGATATTAGAGCCACAAGACCACTATATGCTTTCTCCTTTCGCCGATTGGGTTTTAGAGCAGTTAGCAACTGACCCGGTGTTTTATTGCAAAATTGTAATCAGCGATGAGGCTCATTTTGGGCTTAACGGGTTTTTTAATAAGCAAAACTGCCGCATCTAGAGTAAGACCAATTCACAACATACCCTACAGACCCTATTGTATACAAAAAATGCACGGTTTGGTGTGGTTTAAATGCTGGTTGCATCATTGGAACTTATTTCTTAAAAAATGAGGCTGGGTCCTAAGTTAAAGTCAATGGAGATCAATACCGCACCATAATTATTAATTTTTTGTTTGCAAATATGGATGACATTGATCCCGACGAAATGTCGTTTCAACAACATGTCGATACGTGTTATGCGGCGACCGCAACCATTGAATTATTGAAATAAAAATTTGACGAGAAGCTGATTTCGAAGAATGGACCTGTCAATTGGCCTTCAACATGGTGCGATTTGACTCCTCTTGATTATTTCCTGCGAGCCACGTGAAGTCACTGATTTATGCTGATAAACCAGAAAACAATTGACACTTTGGAGGCCAACATTGTTCGTGCTATTCATGAGATACGGCCAGAAGTACTTGAAAAAGTGACTTAAAATTGGATTTCGAGAGTACGCTTCGTCATGAGCAGCTGCATTGGCCATATGCCCGACATCATTTTTAAATATTAATACCATGTTCTGAATTTTCATATAAAAAAAAAAATTATTCATTACGATTTAATTTTTTGCGTTATTTTTTACAATATAAAGTTCTATCGGGCTTAAGAAAACATCCTTTATTAATTCCTTATCGCTTCTTTAATATTTTAAAATTTTCAAAAAAAAAAGCTAAATAGATCTTTTGCGAACCCTCTTTATTTTAAAATACTATTTCTATATATTTTTTAAAGGTTTTGTAAAGCAATTTGCTAATTTACTTTTACTTTAATGCTTTAATATCTTTAAATGGCTGCAAATGATTTAACCTTCGCTTTTATAGTATCTACCGAGGTAGATATTGTGATTTTCAATCGTTTATAACTTTCACATTTTTCATCAGATGTCAAGTTGCTTTCAGCTCAGTTATCAAAATTTGCCTACCTTTTAGAAAATAACCAAATAAAAAATTTTATAATAATATTGCAGAAGTTTTTTTATATTTTATGTTTTTGTGTATACGGGCTTATTAGTATATACCGTGGTAGATACATTACAATTTTATGAGAACTTATATTGTTTTGATACTTAATTAGAAAGTTTTTCTCGTAAGTTGTATTTTTGTAAACTTGATTCTTGTAGCAGTTTTGGCACTTTGTTTGTGTGAGGCAATGTGCAGCACATATTGGCTTTTTACATTTGATGCATTCTTTCCGAGAAGGTCTCTTCATTTTAGAGTCGTGGTAGCATATGTAACACCCACCCTTTTGCTTTATGCGCCCTGTAGCATCTCGTTGTTGCTCTACATTTGGTTCAAACTCATCGTCACTGCTGCGTGGAAGGAGTGGTTCACCTAAAATATTTAGTTAGTTTATATTATCATAAAAAATATTTTAAAACTTACTTAATATACATTCCATTGCTGTCTTGATAAAAAACTTACTAACTACCATCTGGTTTTCAGCTCGAGATTTTATTTGTGGTATGCAAAGATTTGGACCCAAGGAGTTCAAGAATAACCTACGTCCAGATTTTTTAACTGTGCTTTGTGTATTATTTTGGTCATATATAATGTAAGCTGCTAGGGCTGAAATATCCAATAAATTGAAGAACATCGCCAAAGGCCAACGTCTTGTTGGTCTTTTGGTTGAGTATTGTGATAACATTTTGTCCATTGTGTCGACGCCTCCTTTAGTTTTATTGTAATATTGAATAATTTCAGGCTTCTTCTTTGTGCCCGTAATAACAGAGTCGCGATGCATAGATGAAAGTAAAACTACCGCCTTTCCTCTTGCTGGCATATAGGAAGTCATGGTTGCATTCGGACCAAATCCAAATTCACTCGAAAATAATTCTCGATTTTTGGACGCCTTAAAGTCTTCTGGTATATATCGCTTGTTTTTCTTTAGAGTTCCGACAATAGTAATTTTCCATTTTATAAGTTCTTCAAGCAACGATAAGGAAGTAAAAAAATTATCTACCGTCACGTTTCGCCCAGAATTTTTGTAAGGAGCAATTAAATCCTTCACGACACGTTCACCTTGGTTCACGTCTCTACAGCTACCCTCTTTTCCGATGTATATTTGTCCATTTAGAGGATACGAAGTTTTTTAATCACAAGCCCACCAAATTTTTATACCATACTTTGCTGGTTTGGAAGGTATATATTGAGTGAACTTTGTGCGACCTCGATAACCATATAGCTGCTCGTCAACAGTTATGCATTCATAGGGTTGAAAATGAATTTTCAAATTAGAGTTAGTCATTTCAAACATATCTCTTACTGGAGCTGCTTTATCTGCAGACTGGCGAGCAACTCTTGTCATATGATTATCGAAACGAATAAAACGTAAAATTTTTTGGGAAAGATTGATAGACATTGTCGCACGATAAAGAGGAAAAGCATTTTGCTTCCAAAGCTCACTTAAACTTTCTTTTGATGATTTTTGGGTGCCCATCACAAGCAAAATTCCTAGGAAGGCAGTGAACTCAATGTCAGTAATTTTAGTCCACGTCAGAGGGTGTTTGTCAGGATTGTTGGCATTCCAATGATTAAAGACGTCTTCAGCTTTCTTGTTAGAAAATCTGCAAATTTGGTCTCTTATCGGAGAGCACATAATGCAAAAAAATGTATCCACTGGAGATAAGTTTTTTGTAATTGATGTAGGCCCCATTCGAGATGAGTCATGAATAATATTGTGGGCTCGTTGACGAAAAAAAAGTATTAGTGTGCTTATACCATTTGGTTCCATCTTTGCTAGTAAAATAGTTATTATTTGTGTTTAAAGGTGCTTCTTCTTTATCAGTTTCATCACTATCGGATTCGCTTTCGCTATTTAGCTCAATACTATAACGTTCCCCTATATTTTCAGCTTCTGAATCCAAATTTGCATCAGCAGGTAAGTATTTTTCATCAATAAGCTCTTCCTCCGGATAAACTTCTAATTCAGATCCACGTTCGTCTGAATTAGATTTAGCAGCTAACATATTTCAAAAATATTCTTGCTTTTCTTCATAACTTAATCTACAATTAAATGTATTTTATAAGAAATCACTATATAAAGGTGTTTTTTATATTACATCATACCTCGAAACTGCTTTTGCCGAAAGATATTCAATATTACTTTTTTTACTCATGTTAAAATTTTACTGCACCATACGAGATAAATACAAGAAGTCAGTGAAAATAAACCAAAAGCAATGATAGTACTCACTGCATAAGATTATTAAGGGGAAGTCCGGTTTTTTTTTATAAGCACGCTCTTTAGTGATGTGCATTGTTCGATATTTCAAAGTTTTAAAGGTGCACTAATTATCTTTATAGTACTATATATTTCGATAAAAAAATTTGACATACATAAAAAGTCTTACACAAATTGAATGTAAAAATTCATTATCTACCCAGGTAGATACCATGAGTTCGCATACAAAAACATCTTCATAAAAGCGAAGGTTAAATTTTTCTTAAACATTTTAGAAAGCATACTTGATAAATTAGCTTTAACATTTTGACACGTTTAGTCTTGATTTAATATGTGATTACTTAAAATAAATACCATTTCCGGTTTCCGTTTTAAATTGATATGTTCAATTCATTTTTCGTCTATTTCGTATCATTTATTCAACTTTTTTTTGTTTGTTTTTTTTTTTAATATATTTTATAGGAACATTTGTACAAATGTATTTATATTTCCGTTATTGTATGGGTGTTAACGAAAACGATTTCAAATAAGTAGCCATTATTACAAGCGTTTAAATACCAAAACCACAAAACTAAACATTTAAAATCAACACAAAAGTAGGTAGAAAATGTGTTTTTAAGTTGAGTAAGACCGGTCACATACACTATAAAACACAAGAACAAGGAAATAGTTTCAATAACAATTTTCAAGAATAATGTTATTCTATAGAAAAATTCCTTCTTAAAACAGGAACACGAACTCTTAATATATTTTATAAAAATTTGACTTCTGATTCTCGGAACTTGATATAATTCTGTTATTGACGAAGATAGGCTTATCTGAGGATGGCAAAGGTTATGTATTTTATTAAAATTTTATTTTTTGTTGTGCGAATTTTAAATCCATGGGGTTTTCGGACTTAAAAATATTTGTTAGATGTAAGAAATTTGTTTTTAATATTTTTTGTAATTTACAATTTTAAAGTGAATTTTCGCTTTTTTAAATAGATTTGTGAATATTGAAGAGTGTTTTGTTGTTGATGGTTTAATTGTGGTTTTTTATGTTTTGGTAACTTCACAGTTTAAATAAAATCTAAATTTTTATGATTTTCAGAGAAACAGCACCAGTTGTTCCTAGTGAACATCGGTACCCTAATGTGAATAATAGTACCACGGCGAGGTTTATTTGACTATGAACACTAAAATGGAAATTACTCATATGAAATTGTAAGACCCTTCCTTTTTTGGTAAACGACACCAACTTTTCATTTTGTATGCGAGGTATCATGCCTACTGTGCGAATATATCCAACATTTAGCTACACCATGCATAATAATAAGGCTGTTTTTAGTAAAAGCATTAAGGGCTCTACGTGTTATAATTTTCTAGATACACGATGATAATTTTTCACTTTGTGTCGGAGGTACAACGCCTTCCGTTTTAATTTAGACAATTATTTTCTTCAGCTAAACACAATAACAGCAAAGCTACTTGTGTAATATTTCAAGACTCTCTCTATTGTAGTTCTCTAGGTACATGATAATAATTATTTACTTTGTGTGGAAGGTGCCAAGCACAATATTGTTAATTGGAAAGTTAAAAATTATATCACAAAAAAAAAATATGCAAATAAAAAAAATTGAAAATATTTAATACTCTTCACAAAGACAAAACGTGCAGTATTGGATTTGGATGGCAATTTAAAGAAACTATGAGGAAAGACTCATGATGTAATGAAAATTTTTAAATTAAATGGTCCAAATCATGATATTTATGATGTAAAAGCCTACTACTTTAATATATATTTTTTTAATAAAATTAAATGTTAAAATATTATATTTTTTAATTCAATTCACAATAATATTTTATAGTCACCCAAGGATCACTTAAGAAAATAGTTTTGAGTGCCATACTCATTCAGTTATTACGTCCGAATTAAAGATAAATTTCGATTAGCAACAAATTCGGTTCACACAACAAATTTTTTAAAATTAATAAAAAAAAAAATTTATTCTCACCATTTGTAGAATGTGCTTTAACATTTTTTCTTTATCCATCCTTCTTTTTCTTTATTTATTACATTCTATTTTTTTTTTCTTTTTTTTTTCTCTATCACTTAAGGAAAGAATGTAATTGCTTTTCGAAATTCCGTTTTAATTCCAAACTTTCGAAAGATAAGTCAAAGCGGCCATGAATTATTATTTTGTTTCTAAGAAAAAATTGTTTTGCAGACTTCTCAATTAGATAGAATTTCCTTTAATACATATTTTAAAACATATTTTATATATTTTATATACTACTCAAGTTAATCAACTAATAAAAAAAAACTCACATCCTTACTCAAATGACTGGCACTGTAAACTATTTATTATAATTTGGCTGCAATCAAACTTCATTCTACTGCAATGTCGTTAAATTAGTTTTGTTCTTTTTGGGGAAAGATTTTTTTTGTTGTGTTGCCAATTTGGCAAAAATACTATGTAAATTGAAATGATAATTGTTACATTACAAATATGCTAAGGAAATTCTTCTTTTTAGTTTGCTGTTTTGTTTAAAACTATTTGTTGGTGATTTATATTTTTTGAGTGCCAAATAAGAATTGTTATACAAAATGTTGGAAATGTAGGTCTCGAATTATTTGGTTTAAGTATAAATTAGCATTTTTACTGATTATTGCGATATTTAATAAAAATCTTAAAAGGGTGTTGTAAATTGGAGGATTTCGGAAAATGTTTAAAGATAAATTAAACTTTATTTGTAGTTGAGTTCATTTTTTAAATTTCTAATTTTTTTTTTTTTTTTTTTTTTTTTTTTTTTTTTTTTTGAAAGAAAAATTAATTTACAGGTCAATTCATAAAATTTCATGAAAGTTACATTAATATGTATATATAAATATTAATGAAATAACACTGGTAACACAGTAAAATTAAAATATGCAAAAAATCCGGGCAATGACTTAAAAGCGTTTAATATTTAGTAACTTTAATCAAAAAAATAAATATTGGGAATAAAAAAATTTAAAAAAAAAATAGTTATTACATATAACTTATTACAAAAATGTCTTAGATGATGTCTTAGAAAATATGGTACAAAATCGTTCTTTTCTATGGAAAGTTCAAAGGCCCATAATTCGGAAAATATGGGCGAGCGCCAATTTATTTATTTATCAATGTTTTTTTTTATTAATATAAAAACTCTGTCACCATTTTTTTTTTTTTTTTTTTTTGATTGGAGAAACTTCACTAAACTAGATTTGTTCAAAACTATATGGAAAAATTAGAGACAGGCGGATGTGGACTGATTTGATTTTTAATAAAAAAATTTTTGAAACTATATCTAAACGATTGGCATTTTTTTAATTTTCTTTAGTTCCTCTAATGCCTTAGTAAATTGATTTCAACACTAAAACGGACGGACAGAGAGACATCGTTCAATCGACTTCACTACGAGTTAAAACTCAGAAAGGGATCGGAATTGGATATTGTTGAAATTAAAATCGTAATTACAAGCTAAAATTTATCCTTTTTCCACCTGTGGTGAAGGGTATAAAAATATGCTAAGCCAATGTAATAACATTTACTTTTTTGTTGTCCTTCTTTTTCTAAGACTGAAACACTAAATTAGTTAAATTGACAAGAAAAGAAATATTTAAAATAAAACATATTTGATTGTATTTTTAATTACACGCGGTTTTCAACAAACGTCAACTTTAACCCCAGAGATAATTTCGTTACATGTAAATCTAATATTAGCCTTATTCCAGTGCCTTTATTTTTATGAGCGTTTGCATAAAACAATTTCATAAAATGAGCTGTCAACTCAATGCGGAATTTTATGAAATTATTTTGAGGACACGTTACTTTTGCTTTGTATCATGATTAATTTCAACAAAGAAGCTCTGTTTTAATACCAGCATTTTCTCACATATTATAAAAATAAATATCGTGAATTTATTACTAGGTATCAGCGTAAGTGAATTCATTATTTTTCTGCTGGTAACTTTTACTGTCAAGCTCCATATACATAAAAAATTTATACAGATTAAAAAATGTTTACAGATTTTTATATATATGTATGTAGTTTTACAATAATGTTTACGGCGTAAATAAATGAATTCGCCTACGCTACCAACTAGTAATAAATTAGCCTTGCAGTATGGTAGCAATGGCAAATTCATGGCGAAAAAATAATAGGTGGTCTCGAAAACCAATTAATTGATTTTCGCCGAAACGTTAAATGTCAAACACCATATAATGGCAGTGGCGCATTTATGCGTTTTCGCCGTTGCAGATAATGACTAAAACTCGCCACTGCCACCACTTGGTACATTGTTGGACATTTCAGGTTTTAGCGAAAATTAATAAATTCGCTATTGGGATCATCTACTTTGGATTTGCCTTGGGCAAATTAATGTATTCGCCGAAACCTTAAATATCAAACACCAATCAAAAAAAAGTTATGCCTGTTTTTTATATATGAAGTTTTACAATAAGGGTTTCGGTGAAAATTAATGAATTAACTATTGCGGCTACCTAGTAATTGATTCGCCTTGTTGGTTAAACTATTTTTGTTTCTTTCAATGTTGTGGCGTTTTACTATGCAAAAAAATTTAAATTTAAAAGTAACTTTTTAATGTCACTTTCATATTTTTAGTATAAAATGTTGTTTTAAAACATTTTGCACTTTTTTCGATAAGTTGTATAAAAATTTTAACATGTAGGAATTTCATTCACTATTGCAAAACTCTTTGTACTCGTAAAAATTTTATACCAAGATAAATTATTTTCCAAAATCTTAAAAAGACGAAAAATGGTGGATGTCATTGCAGCTAAAGGAAGTCCAAAATATTACCCGAAAAAAATTCTTCAAAAATTCCTAGTTTCAAAAAATTACATTTTTAAATGTACTTCTCATCTCCTAAAATACAGTTTTCTTTGAAGTGCACAATTTGTGTACTATAGACACGTAAAAGTATATTTTATAGGTAAAAGTCGGTTTTAAATTTAAAACCACCTGAACTTGTTTTTAAATGACTTAGTACTTACTTTATCAAAACAATTCTATGACATTTTAATTTTATGTATTAAGATGTGTTGAATATCAATGTGCACATTTTAATTAACTTTTGTATTTTTCAAATTACTTTTTTATATTTGTTTTAAATTCTTAACATAACATACTAACACCTGATCAGAGATGGATAGTCTATTTAATTGTAGCTAATGCCAGCCAGTTAAAGCTGATTCAACGTAAGATATACTTTAGTTTTGATTAAAATCAAAAACTAAAACCTGTAAATATAGAGCTATAAAAAACCAAAAAAAATATTACGTGTAATATTAATGTGTGTATAACGGTCAATGCCAATTATAATTACATTTTAATGTAACTGTATACTATTGATCAAAAAAGTTAGTTCACGAATGCTAACAAAACTGTCTGAAATTACAAGTATCTGCCTATTGCGGTTTATAATATGAGGTGGCCATAGTATAACTACTTTTGTTAAATATTTCAAGAGTCCTATAATGGTTGCAGAAATAGAATCTTGCGGTAGACATACAAAGGACAATATAACGAAGTTCAGAGAATAACGTTTTTACCCTTTAGATATAAAACTCTAAAAAATGTATATATTTAGAAGGGATTTGAGAAAAGTTTGCAAGGGAAAATTTTGGATTCTTTTTTAAATAACGAAAATTATTTTCCTTTCGAATTTTATAAAAGATAATTTTTTCATTTTTATTTTTAGCCTTAAGAATCAGATTAAATGCAATAAGTCGGTGCTTCTTTAAACACGTATATAGACTGTCAACTGACATTTAACAAAACAATAATGTAAATCTTACGAAATTTCAAGAGGCGACAACTTAGAACAAAACATCAGAAGAAAAGGTTAAACATTTTTTATTAAGAATTTAATTTTGTTCTTTTTTACTCCATGAAAAGCGATACTTTTATAAAAAACATTTTACGATAACAAACAATAAACTGTCATCGCAAGTTTATCTACTTAATACGATAATTAGCCCTATCAGGGCTCATCGTCGATGCTCAAGTCTTATATAAAACTGTTAAAGCCCTCTTAAATGTGGTTTTGTTATCAGCGCTATTATATCCACCGAATTTTAGTTGATATCTAATATACTGACTATTGGTAATGATCCAGTTACACTGTTTTGGGACAGCTTGTCTTAAGATCTTAAAATAACTTGCACAGCGATTAACATCTGTGAGATTTATTGGCATTTTCCACTAATTGAAATTCTCTAGGTTAAGATTCGGCAATATGAATAAGTATATTTATCCTAGTAAAGCTTTAAGATCTTGCTATATTATGACTTGCTATATTATGACTTCACATAGAATAAAATCATTTTCTATAAAGTATAACGACGTCATAATTCATGCAGCGTATACCGATGAGAGTCGTAATATGACAAGATTCATCATACAATTGTTTCGTTTGGTGAGTCGTGTCGACCGGATCGAAAGATTAAAGAACCTAGTTCGTTCCGTTGATTTGTCGTTTCTTTTTTTACTTTTAATCATAAACTAACGATGAACGAGAGAACCACAAACAGAAAAAAATTTCATCTGTTAAGGAAGCGTTAAAATTTTTTTGCTAACATTTCAATAAGAAATAATGGATTTCATATAACAGATGTGGGTAAATAAAAAGCACACTATGTAAGTAATTAAAAGCACACTATATACAAACAAACAAGATCAATTTATTTACTCCTTTCTTATTTTATTTTATAGGAGATTTAAATAGTGAAGGTATTTTTTTTTTTTTTGTAAAACATTTTTTATTTCAATATTAATAAAAAAATTGTCAGAACGTAATAGCTGTCAATTAAAACGAATTTTAGCAAGCATTATGTGTAAAAAACTTGACCATGTGACTGCAGGGTTAGTAAAAGTCTGAACCGTTCCTTTCAGGGAATCTTAGCTCTGCCATTTTTGATGTTTCCATTATGTTTTTTACATTAAAAATAATTTTGCACACTCTTAGTTTATAAATTCATATTTTATATGTTTTTTTTTTTTTTTGCTTTTATATTTGATTCTTCTCGAATAGCAAAAGAAATATCAATGTCGATTTGATATGGTTGAAAGAAAAGCAAAAAATAAAAAAAACGAACAAAATCGGAAGAAAAATAATTGCATTCGTTTTAAAAGCGTAACATTTATTGTTGAAATTATTTTGATTTTGTGTTTTTATTCTTTATTATTTTTTCTTATTATTATTTTTTCTTTTATTCTCGTTTTACATAAAGTTATAAGTTCTTAAGTACTGACCTATTTCTCACAAATATAATAAGAAAAAAAGGAATGTTTTATTTCATAAAATGATTTTATATTTTTTCCATTTTCGTACTGGTGTTTGCTTAAAATGTTTAGCTTTTGAGTTAAAGTATTTAGAAGGAAGTTTTTAAAATGTAAAACATAAAAACATCAGTAATTCATTTTAAGTAAGTGGTTAGTTCATATCCTGCAATCGAACCAAATATAAATTGTTTATTTTTATGCAATAGCGGGTAAACCCAGTAATGGGGGCAAAAATAAAAAGTTTTTATCGTGTTTTAAAGAAAGTAGGAATGTAATGTTATTTTTATGTTTTTTCTTAAAAAATAGTAAAAATGTGCACAGAAGTTTGCAACTTTAGATCATAATAGGAAATTCTTTTTTACTATAAAGTTTTTCTAAGCGAATTAAAATTTACTTTTTTTTGGCCTAGATTCATTTATTAATTTAAATTCTAAAAATTTTTAGATAGAAAAATTATCAACAAATGAATGCGGACGTTGCTCAAAGTAAACAAGAAAATTAAACCCTAGCAGAACAAAATGCAGTAGTTTCTGGACCGCTACATCCTTTCTACCAACCTACGGTATGACCACAAAGAGGCAAAAACAAATGACCAGGACGAGTTGTAGGGAGAACAACAAAGAAGTTCTTTAAGTTGTGTGTTGACTTCGTCTAACGAAATTAATACTGATTAGTTTGTTAAATAAATAATGTTTACAATGTACACAACGTAAGGTAGATAAATGCGAAGAATGCTGATAAATAATGTATCGCTCCGGAAAATGCGGCTATACATTCTATTAGCGTCAAGCTTTTTTTGTTTTCTTTGAAAGACGTCTGCATAAATTTTTAATTCATTTTTTAAATAAAAATTTTTAAAAGTTAAATTAATAAATGAACCTAAGCCGCAAAAAGGAAATTTTAAATCATTTAATTTATCCACGGTTCAAATCCTGATTAGAACAAAATTAAAAATTATATTTTTCTTTCAAAAAATCTTTTCTTTTTCGAAAATTGTAAGTTTTGCTTAAGTTTGCTGTCCCAACTTAGTAAATGAGAAAGTTGCTGTATCAGATGAAAGCTTACCAATTTTTCAACAGGAATATAAACGGTAGTTGAAAAAACGATAGTCTTTAATTTAGTTTAGTTAAGTAACTTTAATGAAAACAAAACAATTATTGGATTATTTTTTGAAAAATCTCTCACTATGAATATCTTTAAAATATGGTGCACAATGGTAGTTTTCTATGAAAAGTTTAAAGCACCATAAGGCGAAAAATATGGGCAAGTGCCAATTTTTTCACTTGCTGTTTTTTTCTTCTATCGCCATATATATTTGTTCTTTTGATTGGAGTTACTACTCGTACATAAAGTTAGATTTGTTTCAAATTATATGAAAAATTAGAGGCAGGCGTGGTGTTTTCGACGCTGTCTCTAGGGATATGGACCTTTCTTGCTTGGCGTATTTAAATTTTTTTTAGTTTATCTTTTGCCTTGATTTGTTGATTTCAACAAAAACACGGACGGACAAAAGGACAGGAGGACATCGCTCAATCTACCTCGCTGTAAATAAAAACTCAGAATATATACTATATGGGGTCTTAAGTGGATATTGTAGAAATTATAAACGGAGTAACAAACCCTTTTTCCACCCTGGTGAAGGGTATAATAAAACTAAAGATGAACTGCGCTCTACAACTCTAATCATTATTATTCATTATTTCTGCTAAAAAATCTTTTTTGATTAGTGAGGTATATTTTAAGACTGGTATGAAACATATTTTTTTAATTTAACAAATGAATTAAATTATTTTGGTTTAATTTCAATTTCATTTTTCTTAAATTTTTTTTATTTCTAAAAAAGAAAAATTATTTACAAATGTATGCGGACGTGTTCCAAATTAAACAAGAAAAATTAGACATTCATCAGAATTCTTCGCGTGTATCTACTAAGGTTTTGTATATTGTTAGTATCATCTATTTAACCAACCAATGAATATTAGTTTGGTTAGACGAAGTCTACACACAACCCAAAAGCATTTTTGCGCTGTTCTCTCTGTAACTCGCCTCGTACATTTATTTTTGCTTTTGTACAAACCTTTGGTATGGTCACGAAATATAATCTTTATTGTCAATCATTCTTATTAATTTCCTCACAACATTATAGATGTCTCAGTATCATATTCATTGTTATTCTATTTATTTATTTTTATCTTACATGGGAGTAATTAATTAGATAGACTAATTAATTGAATGTTTGATTATTATTGAATGATAAATAAAGCTAATGAAATTCTTAGAATTACCATTATTTTCCCTAATGATTTTTAATGAAAAGGTTGCAATAGTAATTAGTTTAAAAAACAAAGTCATTATTTATAAGTAAAGATTTAATGTCGTTTAAAACCTTAAAGTTTGGCAAAACATACTATAATACCCTCATTAAAAGGACTTACAATTAAAATATAATCATTAGCATTTAATTATAGTTAATAGATTTATTTGTCATCATTTCAAACAATGCCAATATATGTCAATGGTAAAAAATACATCCCAACTATGAACTTTATAACACCATTGCTTCATTTCATTATAAGCAATTGAGGTTTTGTTACAAATAATAAGAAAACTCTATAAACATGGATGAATGGAGAAGTTTTTATTTAAGACTAAATCACGGGAATATTAAATTAAATTATATAATCTTCAAAAATATCGTGCTAATTATCCCGAATATATTATTAAGATAAACGTTATTAACTATTGTGGATGAAAGCAAGTCTTAATGGGTGTTAACTAGAGATCTGCATGAGTGCATTCGTTGTTCATCTCACACTAAATCATTACACTAACACCAAATGCTCTCTTCCTAAAATGTGAAACAAAGAGAATCGAATAAATAAATCATTGTCTGTTTTAAAGAGAATCATAACATTACTTGATCCGTTTTTTTCAAACCAAATCAAATAAAAACGAATAACGGCTCAGTGTCAACATTGTTATTATTTTAACAAAAAACACAAAAATCACAGTTGTGAATCATTCGTCATTGTAATGAGGGAAATATAAAAATAATTGAGATATGTAGATTTTAAACCTAATAAATCCATGTTTTTATGCATTTTAAGTAACAAAATGCGGTTGTAGAAATAAACATAAATAAAAATTTAATATGAAGTTTTTAAATAACTTTTTTGGATATTTAAGTGATTTTTTTTTATTGAAAAAATAAAGTTTTACAACAGAAGTTCCAAAAAATAGTTTAAAAACTTATATTAACACACATACATACATATATAACACTTAAGATTTAATTTTTATATTTTATGTTTGGATGTACATATATTTACACAAATAACATTATTATCAAATAATATCAATTATAAATAACTTCATTTAAAAAACTTGATTCTTTTGTTACATTAGTTTCATAAGATTCTAATTTTTTAACAATATTTTTCGCAGAATTCCGATTGTTACTTCCTTAGATTGTTTTTGATATGGTAGTATATGTACATGCACCTGTCTTCATTTATACTTTTATGTATTTATCTACGGCCAGACTTTAATACGAATAGTTGAAAAGTCTGACGTCGTAGACGAAAAGATAGATTATTATTTAATATTACAGTAAGTAAGCTCAAGTATACGTTTTTATACGTTGGTTAATCAAAAATAGTTGAAAAGTAACTTATGCAACTGCCCTCATATTTAAAGAAAATATCGTAATGTCTCAGTGTTACGGGAACATAACACATGTGCAAAATTTCGCAAGAATTGGTTATATAAAATAATTACCAAAAGCCTTATATGTGTGACTCCGTAGATTATAAGATAGATTACTACTTAATAATACAGTAAGTAAGCACAAGTATAAGTTTCGTGCGTCTGTCAATCAAAAGTAGTTGCAAAGTAACTTATGCAACTATCCTCGTATTTAGTAAAGATGTCGTAATGTCTCAGTGTTACGGGAATACAACACATGTACGAAGTTTCGCAGGAGTCGCTTATATATAACAATTACAAAAAGGCCTTACACATCTGAGCTCGTAGACTATAAGATAGATTACTACTTAATATTACATAAACTGTACAGATGTATAAGTTTTCATATTTCGGTCAGTCAAAATTAGTTAAAAAGTTAATTATGTAACTGCCCTCGTATCCAGTTTTATTATCGTAATATAATTTTTCTATTCGATGTTAGGACGGTATGGCCTAGGACTTTTTGACTAAAAATATTTTAAATATAACTTATATTTACAAAAACATACGTATGTATGTATGAATGTATTTATGTACATACCTGTACATAAGCAAAAATTAAAAACAAATTCTTTTTAAATGTAAAATAATGTAATTACTAATAATTTCTTACACAAAACGCAATAGTATATAAGTTAAAAAATGGCAATATTGCATTGTTCTTTTTAGGCTGATTAAAATAAACTCATAGAAAAAAAAATTATCGGTTTGTACAGCGATTTTGGCTTTTCAATTTTTTTTACTGAGTACAACATTTTTTGTTAAAATGTCACACACACATTTCTTTATATTGTATTTGCCATATTGTTTAGGCTGTTATGCTTTTCGTTGCTTTATTATTTCACAGAAGATTAATCCAACAGGTGGACCTCCTGATAAGAAAACTGACCACGCATTATTTTGTTTCAATATGGAGAAAAGAGCATTAGAAGAGGCAATGAACTTCGATGGGCGTAAGATGAACCACAGAAGGCGGGAAATAGACTGCGTATAATAAGCTGCCATCTAAAACAAGATCCGAAACAGCTTAATATAACACATTAACTTTGGTTTTTTCCAAGAAAAATAAGAAGCATCTTTTTAAAATTAAACAAAAAAAAATTATTTTTGTAACAAAACAAATTTAATAATTTAAACGCTCCAAAACTAATTTTTAAGGCAAAAAAGATAAAAACAAAAGAAGAAATTATAACAGTAATGGAAGAAAATCTTAGAAATCAACAATATACTATTTTAAGAGACAAGATTGCAAAATGCAAAGAAATTTGCACATGTCTTAAGGACATGGTAAAGATAAGCTTGCATTGTCCTGAAAGTAACATAAACTGGCATCTAAAAAAAAACAATATGAAATAAAAACATTTTACATAAAAAAAACAAAGAATGAAAATTTAACAGTCAACGGGCTGTTTCATTCCTGTAAAATTTTTCAATAACAATCGTACCTTTTTAGTTCTCTGATGTATTTTTGTGCTCATAAAGAAATTAAAATAGCAATTACTACTAGTGACAGCTCTTTTTACAGAACACTGAAGCATTCATTCATTAGTTTTAACCAACATTAATAGCATAATTGCACACAAGTAAAATTATTAACAAACAGGCTCTTCAGGTTGTTTGGGAAAAAGAACCAAAATTTTAGCATCAATGTAGGTTGTCCCAATATATTCCTAGGAATTTAACTCCATTAGACTAAAAAGCATAAAAACCACAGAGCAAATAATCTCATCAGGTACCTAACACAATTTTCACTAACCGATATAAAATTTTCTCCTTTGTAAGTTGATAGTATCAGAAATCATAATGTCCAGTGAATCATCCACTAAGTAGTCTGAAAATTTTCTTGCTGGGATTTTATAACTTTTGGGTCGTCTGCCGAAATAGTATCATAGGAAACCTGATATAATAACAGGATTATTCTGGAAACCAGTTATTTATTGAGCATAATAATTGGAAGCGAGAAGGGTTCAGTGCCTATAAAATAATCGGAACTGATACAGTGTTACTGGTTTATTAGTTTTAGCTTACTATCAACAGAGTTGGATGCATTGAATGTTCGGAGATGTTTAAGAGTTCCACTTGTACCATAGGGCTGCTTGCCATAAAGCCTGACAAATAAAGCAATAGGTTTGAAGTTGGATACACAGACTTATGAGGTTCGGCCAGTATTGCCAGATTAGGGACTCCTTTCCCCGCATTACGGAAAATTTCTTCCATGTACTAAAGAGTTTTGAGTTAAGACATTTAAGGGAAATAATTTAGGGTCTGCAAATTATATAAACGGTATTTGTTTTTGGCGATTTCTAAGTAGTTGCTTTTAGATTCGCTTGGGCCTTTTGTAAGAGTTATTATTCCATAATTTTATTAATTAAAATTAAAAAATTAAGACAAATTATATTTTTTTTATGTTTGTTGTAGGGTGTTATATTTAATTTAAAGGAGAGGAGAAAAAACATCTGGTTACTGTTTATATATCGCTGTGTCCTATACACAATGTGCTGCGATATTTTTAATGCGAATCCCTTATTTAAAGTTTAAGTCCCTAAAATATCCCAGAAGCCAGTTTGCTTCATCTTTAAATATTAATGTTATTTTGCAATTTTGCAAGTCTGAAATAATTTTTATCGTTAGTTTTTTGCACCAACTGTCGAAAAGAATGTATTTAAGAGAATTTCTAGAGTTACCATTCATTTTTCTCAGTCTTTAATTAGTCTTAATACAGTGGCATCTACACATGTACAAATGTTTCAAAAATATGTTCAAAATGCTTGTTGTTTGGATCAAAGTATTTATCGGACCAAACTATTTATATGATTTTGAGATAAGATTTAAAATTATCACCTTAAGAACCATGTCTTATTCATTTTTATTAATAAAGCTATAACTAGAGATAAGTTTTTTGCTCAAAATAATAGCCTAAATCTGGTGAAGTCGAAGGCTTGAATTATGTCTGCAGTAATTTTCATTTTTATATTTTTAGTTTAAACAATGTTCTTGTTTACCGATAAAATTATCATAAGATTGTAATTACAATCAATGGTATAATAATAAAAATCCTTAAAAAAACTTAAAGTATTTATAATTTTCAAAGAAAAGTCCCCAGTCTCCGAATTAGAATTTTGTTAAAAATTCCAATTTCCCAGAAAAAAATTTTTGAACTTATTAAAGTTTTAATTGTTTTCAGATTGAAACTTTATTAATTTTTTGTTATTTAATTAGAGAAAAATTTATTTTCTTCTTAATTAATTATTTAACGAATTCAATTAATTTATTTGTTAGAAAATCTCGTATAAACCTTACCTAATCTGGCAGCACTGCATGTAGAGCTGAGTTTTACAAACTTTACAGCCGTGCCTTTGTAGGTCTTCCTGAAGCTTATTCTATAAAAATTATAATTAATTAAAAAAAAGCTTATTTATTAAAAACAGCCAATTTTTAGATTAAATTAATTAATTTAAAGTTTATATTTGCAACAGTATCTTTAAAATATTTAATTTAAAGTAATATACAGCAATGCAAACTGTAACATTCTGACTTGTATTTATTGTAATATGAGTACCTCTTGTTTATATATTCATAACGTAAGTAATTATGCGTTTTGTTTTTTTTTTCTTTTTTTTATAATGTTTGTAACTTTAAAGGTTGATTTTTGATAGGATTGTTGTTTTTTTTAAAATGTTTTGTTTTATTTATGTTTTGTTTTTTTATAGAAAAATCCGATAGCTTTTTGTTTTATGTTCATGTTTGAATTACTTTTACATTTTTTTCCTTATCATATGATTGACGTTTAATTTAATTCCTACTTTTGCGCTTCGTCGATGGTTATTTTTCTTTTACTGAGCGCGCGTAATTTATACGAATTTAAATGCACATTTTCAATGTTTTTCTTTAATTTCGTTCATCCCTTTCATTGTTGCAGATTTAAATTGAATTTTAGTTTTTATTTTTTTCAGTTGCAACTCAAGGGGAAGCAAAAATAACATTAATTCAGAGCAACTAGTGGAAGCTTGTTAAGTAAAAGTTAAAAAAATATATTTAAATTATAAGAGTGAACATTGCAGATTTTCTTTTTACTGAAATAAATTAAATATATTTTATTTCTTGCAGGATAAAACACAAAAATAAGACAATTTTTTAAAGGAAATACAAAACGCATTTTTACCCTATTAGTTAGATTTCTGTTTCTGGTTTCTATAGTATTTATAGTGTCAGTGTTACAAATAAGTATTTTTCTTTGTGGGAGAATCTAAAAATTTGTGCAACTAAATATTAGCTTAATCTGGTTTACAATTTTTGAAACATTATAAAATTACGTAAATTTTTTTTTATTATATTTTTTCAAAAAATAGATCTAATTTTAAAAGAAGCTGAAATGGAAAATATATCTAAAGGAATAAGGCACATCAGCAAATAATTACTCTTAAAAGAGTATATTTAAGATAAGCGTTTCTTTCTAAAAAAGTACTTTTTGCAAAAATCATTCTTTTAAAAAAGGAACTTATTTAAACAGCAACCTTTAAAATTATTTTGCTGATAAAGTGCCCTTTGCAAATTTTGCCTTTTAATAAAATAAACTTTCGACAAAATATCCGTTGAAAAATACTCTTTTGGAGCATAGAAAGGTACTCTTCAAAGAAGTACTTTGACTTATGTTAGAATTTTTTTTTTTTAACAAATAATAACTTTAAAAAAGTTTGTACTAAAAAGGTAGTTTTTTATATATTTTTTACAGACATTTGAACAAAGGTCATTTTAGAGTTCTTAGTTTTTCTTTTTAAAATATTATGTTAAAAAAAATTTTTAATCTGGGCAATTATGGATGTAACTTTTTAAATAAATAAAAATTAAATTGATGTTTTTGGTAAAATAGTTTTTTGGAAAAATACTTCTTCAAGCAAATAATAAGTAAGACCGTTACTCTCGGCTATGCCGAATCTTATTTACCCTTCACTATCTATGTAAATCTAGTTTAGTGATGTAACTCCAACTAAAAAAAAAACAAATATTGGAGTGATAGAAAATTAACAAATAAGAAGACAAATTTTTGGCGGCATAAAATAAGTGCTCACGAAAAAATCTGTAAATCCAAAATGAAACTAATCCCCAAATTTAGGGTCCTAATTTAAAAATAAAATAAGTTCCCAATGAAATGAAAAAACGCGCCAAATTCAAGGTTCCAAAAACGGTTTTTTTCGATCGGACGCAAAGATTTTCTTCTTAATGGTATGACCAACAGCGGTTCCGCTTTTTAAAGATATTCTGCATATCAAGCCTTCGGTCGGGTGCAACAATTTTCTCCTATATGGTATGACCAACAGCGGCTTCGCTTTCTACAGAATTCCTGCATTACAAAATTGTGTTTAGGGTTTTATTTTATAAGATGCTTTTGGGGACTTATTTCATATGAAAATATTCTCCAATATCAAAATAAAATAAGTCCCCAAAAAGAAGAAATAAGGCCCCAAAATGTGTTGTTGTTGCCTCCTGTACATTTTTCATTTTAAATTTAGCGACTTATTTTCTTTGAACTTAATTTATGCCGCCAAAAATTTACTCTCAACGTGCTTAGCATTATTAATTTAAGTATTTTCTAAAATATATCTTCACAAGCTTTTAAATTATACCCATATTCATATTTTAAAAATTAATGGGGCACAATCGTACTTTTCTATAAAAAGTTCAGAGGCCCATAATTCTGAAAATATGGACAAACGCTAATTCTTCCGTATTTGTTTTTGTTTTTTTTATTGACTAGAGTTGCTTAACAATATTTGTTCCAAATGATTTAAAAAAATTTAAAGCAGGTGTCATATTTTCTCCGCTGCTTTAAATAAAATTGACCAATCTTGCTGATTTTAAATAGTAAAATTTTCGAAATTATGGCTGATCGAAACTATGACTGGCTCCTTTAGTACCTCGGCAAATAGGATTTCAACTCACACACGAACCATTAGTTGGACAGATACACATCGCTCAATCGCCTTTCCTATGCACAAGAACTCCAAATATATATATTTTATGAGGTCGCAAATAAATATTTTAGAAATAACAAACGGAATGATAAACTAAGATATACCTTTGTCCACCAGTGATAAAGGGTATAAAAAGCAAAGTAGAAAAGAGTTGCATACTCCACTAGGTATGTAGAAATTTTACAAAAAAATTTTTTTTATGTCAACTCCAATAATATTAAATAAAATGAAGTTAATAAGTGTCCATAGAGGTGCTTCTTTCAAATATGTAAATTAAAATTTTAATTACGCTAAAGGGATAAACATACAAGGCAAGACTCTTCGTTTTTGGGCTTTTAATTTGAACCGCAATTGTTAGACATTTTATTTTCTAGGGATGTTTAATTTGACCGTCAGTGAAAGACACTCAAGTTTTCACAAGATATAATAATTTTTCTTACCAACAAATATGAAATGAAATTTCAATCGAAGATAAGAAAATTACAAAAACAATAGGACACCCTTTAATAGTAATTTTAATTTTTAATCTTTAAATTTCAAGTTTAAAATTTCATAAGTGTTGAATTTAAGTATTTTATGGGGTTACCCTCTAACTTCTAACTAAATTTTAAGAGTCAATCTATAACGGTTTAAAATATAAAGTTATATAAGTTACATATAGCCACCTTTAGCGACGCCCATTAATTTTTCAGTTTATTTTTTAAACCGTTTTGCTATTTACTCTTTGTCAAAATTTTAAATTTGTACTCCACCTTTTATATTCGTAAAAATGTTTTCTGAATTGCACCATTGGCACTGTAACTAATTTCCTAGCTCTGGCAAAATGCATTGCATGAGTAAGAGTCAAGCCCTTAGTAATGGTTTTATTATAATAAAAAAAAAATTCAAAAACCGTCCAAAAATAATTTTTCTAATCCTCATAAAAAAAACACCCCTATTTAAAATATAAAATTGATACAATACTTTAAGTTATTTGCTCATTACATTTTATCAAGTTGTTTAACATTATTTTAAGTCAAGTTGTATTGAGTTATGATTTCTTTACATTGAACCATATTTATAAAATTTATTTCATCGGATAAACGTGAATGTACGTGTGCAATAAAAAGTAAAACACAAAAACTTCGCAAGTGATATACTTTTTTTTTAACGGTGAGGATAAGAAAAGTTACTAAACCGATTTACAAAAAAAAAAAAAAAAAAAAAAAAAAATAATAATAATAAAACGTTTTAGGTAAGTCCTTTCGTAGGTTACACCTTTTTGAGTCGTAAAAGATAAAATGGATAGTTTTCAAAGTAATTTTCCACACCAAAAATGTATAAAGTCATAAAATACTTTTTTTATGTCAAAAATATGAAAAAAATAGCAAAATCAAATAATAAAAATAGAGATAAACATAAATTGTTTAGAAATTGTATTAAAAACGTTCAATATACAACAATGTGTTGTTGATATGTAACCGATTTTACAATTTTGATGCGATGATGTTGGCCTCAATTGCAAAAAATAAATATAAAATAAATGGTTACAACAGAAGAAATACAAATTTAAAACAGTATACAGCAGTACAAAAAACATTCAATAAATCATAAAAATGATATAAAATCCTTAAAACAGAAATGTTTGCCATTTTTGATTGTCTGCCAAAAAAAACAAAAAAACAAAAACAAAATTGAAGGAGGAAAAAAACAATCTATACAGGCACCACATAGATTTTTTGTATACAGAGTTGTACTTCGCATTTGTACTTCAAATATCCAAAATGCCTTTTTTAAGTTATTGAAATGAGAGCTGACAATCAGACATGTGTTGCTTTTTTGCTGTTGTTGTTATTCGATTTTTGTATTATTTTTATTAGAAAGATCTTATTTTTTATAGAATAGAGAAAGGTTGGCCTTGAAGTGAGAGCTTATTTATTTTGTTAAATGATTAATCGATTAAATTGATTAGAGATGATTCGGTATGAGCTACAATCTTTAAACTTCATAATTCTTACGCTGTGCTTATAGGAGACTGGAACGTTGCCGTACAAAGTGTGAGAATATCTAGAAGTATTTTGCAGTAGAATGAGGATCACGAGAGGCCGCTTGTAAGCCTGCCGTAAAACCAAGTGGTTAAACTTGGAATTGATATGAGCAGGAAGCTTACTTATATTAGTAGTTTTCTTTGAGGAATATAATAAATTAAAAAAAAATTAAATGCTACAGACGATTATCTGACGCACTGAAAGCAAAAAAAAAAAAAAATAAATGTTATAAATTTTATTTAGAAATATTATGGAAAATACTTAACTACCATTTTCTGCCAATTTTGACTATTACTTGTTGGAATATATTTAGTTTTCGAAGAAAAAAAAGCTACAACCTTAATGTTTTCAGTGGCAAAATGTTGTTTGTTTAAAAGTATCTTGTCTTGATGTCTGGATCTTTTATTTTAATTTTTTTATGTGTGTCGACTATTTAAGTTTTTGTTTTTAAATAAAATACGTGACTTTATTACTTTATTGACATTTACATAAATAACAACAACAACATTATATACAAACAGAATTTTCCAACATATGGTCCAGAATACAGAATTATTTGTTTTATTTCTTTTTTTTCTTATTCCCTGTCCTTTTTTATTATTGTTTGATTATTATTATTTTTTTGGTTTATTTTGTATAATATGCTAATGGTTTACAAATATACAAAAAAAAGGAAAAAGAAATATAAGTCATAATGTATAGGTGTGTTGTAAATCGCATGTGCTTTTGTACATATTTACAATAATGTGCAAAAAGCAAACGTATTTGAATAAAAGGGAGAAAATTTTTTTATGTATTTCTTAATACTTTACATACCTTTGGCAAAGATGGAAAATTCAGTATTATTTAAAATTTTTTATAGCTTTTTTAACACGAAAATCCTAAACTATTATTCTTAGAAAGTGTCAAGCTCGTTTTTAGAAATTCAAATTTTTTTAACTAAAGGAAAACGGAAAATGTCGAAGTCTAGTCGAAGTCTAGATACAACCCAATGTAGTTTTAAAAAATTAAATTACACTCAAGACACTGCATTCGTTCTTCCTTCATAACAATCAGTATGGTACTGGAGCAATATCTACAATGCTGTTAGTTTCAAGTAATTAATATTTCATTAGAATATTATAAAAATTTATATTTTAAGAAATCAAGCACAATTAACATACATTAACATAAAAAATTCCAAATAATAAATTTTAAAACTTATATTAAAAAAATATAAACATAAAATTTACTAAATGAAATGAATTACACGTAATGCAGGAGTGAAGTAAAGGCCAGGCTTAAAAGTGTTACAAAGTTTGGTTTAATTTTTTAATTCAGAAAACAGAAAGGGTTGGCATAAGAGAAAGAGTATTTAAGATAATAAGGGGCAGCGATATTTAAAAGAATAATTTTCATTTGTTTAATATGTGTAGAAAGTTCGGTCTGACGGCTTAAATCTGAGTGAGATTTGGGATATGATATGAAGTGCAGAAATTACAAATGCTGCTATTATATGCAAAAAAAATTGACAGGATGATAAATAAAACTATAAGGAAGATAGATGGTGACAAAACATGCTATACAGTTGCTTTAAAATTAAACTTGTTAACTAAAACAAATGATATTAAGCGACCTCTATAATGCCAGGATTAATAATCACCGTCATTAAAATTAAAAGTTTTATACAATTTCTCTAAGAGAAAGATAATAATCATAATAAGAAAATAATTAGAATATTAATTTAATTTTTATAAAATTAGAAGTTTAACTGTGGATATAAATGAATTAAAATTTAGTTTTGGCTTAAATTCATTTTTTTTTAATTTCTAAAACCCTTTATTAGAATAACATTTTTATCCCATAAATATAATATTAATAATAGTTATTTATATTTATAGAAATAAATAAAATAAATTTTTCAGTACTTTTCGTTATTTTTTTAAGCTGGTAAAAATGACTACTAAACTTAAATTTTCCATGTCTGCTTTGTTAGTAAGTAAACGGTGTGATTTTTTTACGAAAATTTTAAAATAATTGATAACATTTATTTATATCATTATCAAACATACAGTGATTTATAGAAAAACATTTTAAATATTTTTAAATTTATAATTATTTATTTTGAACAAAGCTTAAACATAAATAAATATCCATTCATCGTAAGAGTTGTTTTGTACTTTTGTTGTTATACGATCAATACAACAATACTCTCTTCTTAGTACATTTTATGCATTAATATTTAAATTCAGACAATAAAAGCTGCAATAAAAAAAATTCATGACATATTTACTCGTTGCGTATGAGAAATTTTAAATGATAACAAAATTAAATATTAATCATACGCAACATGACGCGAACGCTAACTCTTAAAAAATTTGTTAACGTTTTTCTGTATTAAGTCTGTTTAAGAAAAATTCAGATCAGATGTATGTTTTGGAGTTCAAAATGAAGTATTATTGAAAAAATGAAAAAAAATTCATCGAGCTTGAAGATACTACTCGATGTTGTAGCGAAATATAGAAAACAAAAAATAAATTTCACACTACAATTTTGACCTCAAGATCGAATAATATTTTTTATACTTATTATTGAAAGTTAAATGTTTATGTTTTTTTTTTTTTTGACCTTTTATTATAATTAATTTTATTTTCTAATTGAACAAGCACTAGGTCAGTTTTAAAATAAAAATTAAAAATAAAAACTAATAAACAATATTTTTAGTTTAAAACTGGCCTAGTGCTTGTTCAATTAGAAAATAAAATTAATTATTATTGGTAATTTTATAAAATTTTCTAATATTTTTTATAAACAATTAATCTCAAGATTTCAAATAAAACTATTTTATATATTTTATTTTAAGCAATTCGTTCGGGGCTCTTCTTCAAGGCTTTCAAAATATTATTTAGGTAAGAATTGTAATCAATCATTAGAATTAAGAAATAAAAAAAAAAAATTTACAACATCTGGCTCTGCAAAAATTAGATTTTCCTGCTTTATTTTAAAATTATTTCATTAACTCTGTAAATTAAGAAACCATACACTGTTATATTAGAAAGAATACAGAGGCCGGGTTTAATGTTTGTGTATATCTTTGTTAAACGTGGTATTTTTTATACTTCAAACTTTTTAAGTACAAAGGTGCTGTATTTCAGTGTGATCGAAAATAGGAAATTAGTTTGCTATGCTCTGAAATACTTTCTCTGGTTATTGGATTCTACTTTACTTGTTTAAAAGTAATGAGTAAAATCAAATAACTGCACGAGTCTAATTTACGCCAATGTCCTCAAATAACACCAAAAGCGTTAAATAATTACTCCTTTAGTTTTTATTTATCATCTACAACTTGTGGACCACAAACCTTATATCGTTCCTAGCACTTCTACCCCTACTTTTATTATTGTTATTGTTACTTTATTTAAACTGTTTATTATTTAAACTAAATAAACATTTAATTAAAAGTTTATAAACCATATTTTAATTAATTTCTAATTACGTTAGAATATTAATCAAACTTTAAAATGAACATAACTTTACAAAAAAAAACTTTTCCTGAATGTGTTAAAGTAGAAAAGAATTAATTTAATTAGTTTGTTTTCAAGTGTAGCAACAATCAAAACCTAAATAAATAAATATATAAACTATCATTATAAAATTAAAAAAATATATTTTTCACATATAAGTACACTAATAAAAATAGTAACACTAATGTACTCAACAAATAAATGGTCCGCCAAACAACTTTTTCACAATATAACAAACATACGGCGCTGACGGTGCCGGTGATGATTTTCAAAGTAATATCGCAATATTTCCCAGCGTTGCTCAAACTTATACACAACCATATTCGTTCAGAGGAAGGATAAAACTAAGATAAGAGTTACCATTCAAGAAATAAGCAATAGTTAAAAAAAGCGCTAGATAGCGGACCCTTTATATACCTTCAAAATATGTGATGTTATATGTAAGACCCTGTGTTTGAACCCTTTAAAAGCATTATTGACATTTTGTTTTAGTTAATACAGCTGTTGAAACTTTTAGCAAGCCACGTTCACAAAAAATTTTAACATTCCAATGACGTATAGTGGGTTGATTAAATATCGTTATCAATCTTTAGTTACTAAGCGTGCTTGAAGTGGCGATTTCTCGATTCAGTTTAAGGTTTATATAATTAAATTTTGCAATATTTCTGAAGTTATTATATATTATAAAAAAATATGTCAATGACTAATAATTTAAAAAATTTTAAAAAATTGGATTAAATATTTTTTCCTTAATTAAAAATAAATCAAGGTAAGGAAGAAATTCCTTAAAAAAATAATATTAATAAAAAAAATCGGGAAGCGCAAAAAATAAAAATTTTTAGTTTTAAAAACCGCATGTAATCCATATGATTAATAAAGTCCTTTAAGGGCATGGAAAGGGCTATATTAAGAATTGAAAAAATAGGAAGTTCATAAAAGTTTTAAAATTTCATACACCCGAGTCAAGCACCGAAGCGTTGTCTCTCTAAGAGAATAAACTTAACACTTAAACTCAACTACACCTTTCCGACAGACAAAGGAGACTTATATACAATCAGTCAAGCAGTTAGGAAACTAAAGATTTATTGCCATTTATTTATTAATTTTTTCCCCTATTGCGCGACGGTCTCATAACGGTTAAGTAGCAAGCAAACTGTCATTAGTATTTTTTATTAACGTTAGGACTAGAATATCTTCATTCTTATTTTAAACTTCAAGTTTTTGTTGCAATTTATGTTATTAGCCCAATTATTAATATTTCTATGGATTTTATTTCTTACGAAAAAAAATTTTCAAAGAATGATTTCTTAAATTTTAAAATCCGTAGAAACAAAAATATGAAAAAGCGGCATCATTGTGATTCGGGCGGAGCCAGTTTGCTAATTTACATTTAATTTTTTCTTTCATAATTTATAACATCTACTATTTTCTCTTGATATTATTTTTTACTTTCCGCAAACAAACCAAAAAAAAAAAATAAATTTAAAATGGGAGATAAGAGAGAAAAGGAAAAAAATCGCGAGGAATTTTTGTTCGCGATTGGGCTTTTTTGTTCTTTGAGATTGTGTGGTGCTCGAAGAATTTATTTATACTTAAATAAGTAATAATCGACATAAAAAGATGGCCTTTTTAATCCAAAAGAATCCAAAATAAATGCACATTTCCAGGAGGTTTTCGATTTTTCCTTATTCAGGGTGGGCTAAACTTACTTTGTGATATGAACACAGAATAGATGACGCATTTCTAGAGTTTGTAAGAAATCGCCATTGACCAATATTAAACAAGGCTTGTCTCGGTAAATTAACGACCCTGCCATATTAAATAAAATTTAAAACAATATCATAAAAAATGTAGTGTGTAATGCAACAACTGAGTGGTCGTTATTTCTTTCTGTGCATATACGGCTAAATGTAAACTCTTTTTAAAACTATTATCATGTTTCGAAGTAAACGTGCAAAGGATTTTTTATTAAATTGAAGTAAATTTATATGGAAAGTCTTAAAATTGTCATCACGAGAAATCTAAGGAATATTATCACAATAATTAAATTAAATAATTAAATTAACTTTTTATTTTAAGCTTGAAGAAAAGCAATCTTCTATATTTTGCAAATAAAAAATACTAAATGAATTTAAAAAAAACTAAAAAAAAAACTGTTAAAACTGTTAAAAACTGTTGCTGAAATGTATTCAACACCAGCAAATAAGTTGCAACATAAGCCTGAATTTATGTAAATGTGGTGATGTATTTAATATTTGAAAATAAGTTTTGTATTTTAATTTTTATTGCAGTTTTTGCAGATGAGGTAAACAAGCCAAAGAGGAAAAGTTTCTGTTTAGTTTTAGTTTTAAACAATTTCTTTCTTTTTTTTTTTAATATTATTTCTATTATTGACAAAAAAGATTTACAGGTAATAATGCATGTTATATTGTTTTTATTCAAAAGTAGACAATGAAGTAGAGAAGAGAAATGGGAAAAAGTTTTTAAAAATTTCAACAGCTAAAAACTATGTTTGCTATAGTTCGCTTATAGTCAGAGTTTAGTAGCATCAACCAATGAGCCATCAACTTCACAAGCAGATGCTGCCATTTGATGGCATTTAACAGACAAATAAATTCTTTTTGAAACGTGGAGGTATGTTTAATATTTTAGGGTTTCCAATTCTTTGTAAAGATTAAGAATATTTGTCCCAACAAAGTGCGATTTGTATCACTTTGAAAGGGTAAGCGTAAAAAGTTTCCCTAATGTTTTAGCAACATAAGAATATCTGTTGTATTAAGTTGATATATATCAGCTCTTATAAAGACATACTTGACTGAAAAAGAATCATAATTGATATTAATTTTGCAAAATCTTTATAAAAACTTTTTAAGAAAACATATTCAAGGCCGAATGATTGTCTTGTTCGTTGTATCGTATTAAAAGCATGTAAACAATCGCTAAGGTGCTAAGTGTTGCTAAAAAGATAGAAAAAAATTTTAAAACGGCATTGTAACTCAACCACACAATGGGAAAAAAACTTTGCTTAGAGATTCAACTGAAATCAGAAATGCTTGTGGCAATAGCACGACTTGATAAGTATGGCAAAGTCAAACGGAGAAGTTTATTTTCCAAGTAAGAAGATTGGAGATCTTAAAACAGCTAGACAATACAAAGGGAGGGGCAGCTAAATGTTGTAGTCTACGCTGAGAAGTGCAAGCTCGTGCAAGGTTTCGATTATCTGTTTTTATGTGAATATTTCAGCTTAACACACGCTTTAAATTCCTATATCACAATGAAAGCAGTTTTCAAAATCTTCTGAGGCGGTCGATCATATTGATCAATACCGAACATTCTTAAAACTTGCATTTTATACATATAAACTTTTTATATAGATTTCTTTTTAATTAAACAAATTAGTGCTTTTATTTTCAAACTAGAATTCTTTGCTTTTTTTATTTTTTTGAATGTTTTTTAAAATGTTGTAAAGCGATTTGATTCCAACGTTGAAGATAAAGGAATACCAAATGACCTCTTCAAGGTCTTTGAGTTACCAAAAAAAAAAAAAAAAATAAGCTTTCGCTTAGACATCGTTTTACTTTTTTATTTTGTAAAAATTTGTTTACGTTTCATTCATTTTTGTAAGTGCAAAATAAAATACGCCAAGGTTTATGTTATTTAAAATTAATTTATGTACTCGGTTTATGTTAACAATACTGTTAAATAACATACACAACCATCTTCTCGGTTTGAGGTTAAGTTAGTTGCAGTCATACCTTTCGCAACTGCGATTTATATTTATAGGCGAGCTTAAACGTCTAGATTATTTTAATGTAGAAAGATCTGGCAACTTGTTAATATTGCTTTTTTATACTTAGGCTTATATACAGATGAGTATGAGCTAAGAGTGCTGCAATAACAACTTATTGCGTTGTTTGTTAAATATGTTTTCGTGGACAATTACAGTTACAATTACAGCTTATGTGTTATTGTAAAACCTTGTAAGTTTTTTTTTTTTTTGATTTAGAGGTGTAAAGGTGTAATATCAAAGAAAGATTTTATTTGTATTTGTATTCTTTATTTTTTTTTTTTTGTATTATTTGTAGTGATAAGTTTTCGTTTCTAATACAAGGAATATCGTTGTTTTTATTTTGTATTAAAAAAATATAATGTTTCTGTACAAGAAATAATGGTGTGCAATAATCCTTACCGAACTTGAAGACTCTGTTTTGCTGTTATCAAATCAATAATATTTAAGAATTATTTGTGTCTGTTCCAGTCGTGTTTGATGTCCTGGCATGTGGGAACAATATGGCGGCGAATTCACACCTGCGGTCTTTTGTGGTTCATGTGGTGCGCCGTCCATTTGCTCGATCGGCGTTTTTTTACATATGGCTCGGGACTACGACACGTATATTCAATTGTTGATCGACATCTTGAGTAAAAGCCAACTATAAAAAAAGTAATTTATCTATTTTGTGACGACATTGTGAACTATAAATATAAATTATAAAAATAATAAAACAGAAGTTAAGTTACGAATTATATCTGTGTTCTTTTTATTGGTAAACGTTTGTTACCATACGTTTGTGAAAAATACATATAGCTACCCAGCTGCCAGGAAACCGGCAACCGAGTGCAATTTTCTGATCCATCCCAGCAGACATCAGCGACGACAACTAACAGGTGAACATTTTTGGTCCTTCTCCCGGTAAATTAGGAAAAAGGTGCGTACGTGATTTTTATATTAGTATTTCTTGTGTTTCATTTGGTGTCTCAAATTTGTGGCTCGGTGAAAGTGAGGTTACAATACCTAACAACAAAATTTTAAAACGTGGTTGCGAAGCCGTATTGGGCCATTTTGTATAAACCGGTATACTATATTTTGTTGTTTAAAAAAAAAACACCAGAAAGTTCTTGGCATCCATCTTTTTTCTTTGAAAAATTTTTTTTGGTATATCTTGGCGGACATTTTAAAATATTTTTGCGGGTTTTTTGATAGTGTCTCTGAATACATTTTTTTTGGCATTTTTGATAAATTTTTTTGGAAAGTGTTTCTCTGGTGATTTCATCCGTAATTCCTTTAAATAAATATGACGACTTATGAAAAATATTTGCGGGCGGCTAAAGAAGTAATCAGCTATGAGGCTGTACTTGTTGATGAGGACTTTTCCAAATATTCTAAAGATGCTTTTGAGTTCGAGAGAAACGAATTGAGCAAAGCATGGACAAAATATAAGAAGCTGTATGATGAGTGTTCCGCTGAGACAGTAGAAAAGAAAAAAGAATTAGTGGTAGTTCAATCAAAACACCCAAAAGTACGTAAATCCTATATACGGTGTATAAATATTCTTGCTAAGGCTAGAAAAGATGGAGGGGAAGAATTTAAAGAAAATGCAGAAGCACTGGTACCCAACATTTGTGGTTCAATGAACGTACCTCCATGTGACACAGCGGTTTTTCATGGGGACTACGTATCGTGGCCCACATTTAGGGACATGTTTACTGCCATATATATAAATAATTCTAGACTTAGCCCAGTTGAAAAACTTTTTTACTTGTTTAGAAAAACGGATGGTGAGGCTCGTGACATAAATAGAAATATAGCTCTAACTGGCGATAATTTTGAAGTTGCGTGGAACAATTTAAAATCACAGTACGAAAATAAGCGGGTATTAATCAATAGTCAACTCAAGGTTCTTTTTAATTTGGCTCCATGTACGGGTGAATCTGCTTTGGATATAAAAAGGCTCCAAAGAGAAATAAGTAATTGCATGGCAGTCTTAAAACTGTACAGTGTTGATATTGAGTCATGGGACCCAATTTTCGTGTTCCAATGTTCATCACGTCTTTCAGAATGCACTTTAAATCTATGGGAACAGTCGGTGAAAAACAAAACAGAGGTTCCTAAATGGGAAGAATTAAATAATTTCTTGACTGATAGGTTTCACCCGCTAGAAAGTGTCTCAGACATTATGGCCACAAATAATGCAATCAGTGATACAAAAATGTCTTCCAATCAGGGTTTTAATCAAGTGTCACCGAAAATAAAACAATATAAAACTCACCATACAAAAGTTGACTCAATGCCTTGCAAATTATGTAGAGAAAATCATAAGTTAAATAATTGCAGTAAATTTTTAAGTATGGACTACAGAAATCGTGTTTCGGTATTAAAAAAGTTTAGATTTTGCTTTAATTGCCTTA
The DNA here is from genome assembly GCA_937654795.1 of Cistogaster globosa. Taxonomy (NCBI): domain Eukaryota; kingdom Metazoa; phylum Arthropoda; class Insecta; order Diptera; family Tachinidae; genus Cistogaster; species Cistogaster globosa. The sequence goes on along the minus strand of OW569403.1, from coordinate 136,601,836 downwards.
ACACTGGTCATTTATATAATGAATGTGGTAGCCCAAATAGTTGCTCAAAATGCAAAAAGAAACACCACACTTTACTTCATATAGATTTTGCAAAAAAAAGTCAACAAAAGCAGGGCGAAAATAAAAGTAGTAGTAGCCAATTACAGTCCACTAATTTTACTGGTCCATCTGGCGTCGTGCAGTCACATCACACGATAGTAGCAAAAAAGGTCATGTTAGCCACAGCGTGGGTGAAAGTTAGAATTTATGATGCTTTTTATGAGGTTCGAGCTTTAATAGATCCGTGTTCTGATGAAAGTTTTGTTTCGGAAAAAATACAGAGACGTCTTAAGTTGCCCACTGTTCCGGTTGCAGCCGAGGTTACAGGTTTAGGCGGAGAAGTAGTAAGCAAAGCTTCTAAAATGGCGTCGTTTGTAATCGTGTCGCAGTACGATCAGTATATGTCTCTCAATGTCGATGCGTTAGTAGTACCACGTGTAACTGGTAATGTCCCTACATATTCCTTCAAACCGACAAAAAATCTAGTATTGCCAAACCTTCAATATGCTGATAGAAATTTTTATGAGAGCGGTGAGGTAGATTTGTTGTTAGGAGGCGATTTGTACCCATTAATTCTGCGTGGAGGAGTCCAACATGGTATTTTTGAATCCCTTGTGGCTCAGGAGACAATATTTGGCTGGATTATGACTGGCCCAACAAATAGTGTGTCCCCACGTCACGTAAGAATGTCACATATGACAAAAGTTTCTGTTGATGACCAGCTGAGAAAATTCTGGGAGTTAGAAGAGGTGTCTCGAAAGCAGATTTTATCAGAAGATGATAAAAAATGTGAGGACATATATCGTTCTACTACCATTAGAAATTCCGAAGGGAGATATGTAGTTAGTCTGCCCTTTAAGAATAGTTATTTTGCTCTTGGTCCCAATAGACATATTGCCATTAGTCAATTTTTGAGAAATGAAAGATCGTTATTGCGCAACTGTGAGAGAAAAGTTCAGTATGATGAGGTCCTAAAAGAATATTTAACGTTAGGTCACATGGAAAAAGTGGAAAGTGCCACAGGTGGTCCAAGTTATTATTTACCCCATCATGGCGTATTTAAGCCAGAAAGTACCACAACAAAGTTAAGAGTGGTCTTTAATGCCTCTAGCCCAACCTCTAGCGGCAAAAGTTTGAACGATCTGTTATACACTGGACCTACTCTGCAAACTGAAAGAGTAAATCTAGTTTTAAAATGGCGATTTTTTCAGTATGTTTTCAATGCGGACATTTCAAAAATGTACCGTCAAATTTTTGTTAAAGCTGCACATAGGCCCTTCCAAAAAATTATTTTTCGTAGTTCCGAAAATGATGAAATAGAAGATTATCAGCTTAATACTGTTACTTTCGGCGTGAACTGTGCTCCATATTTGGCCCTAAGGACAATTTTGCAGTTAGCCGAGGATGAAGAGCGACGTTTCCCACTAGGGGCTCGAATATTACGTGAGTGTATGTATGTCGATGACGCCCTAGTCGGAGCGCATTCTGTTCCAGATGCTTTGTTGGCACGTGACCAATTAATTGGTATTTTAAAATTGGGAGGTTTTGAGCTGCGAAAATGGACGTCTAACTCAAAACAAATTTTAGAAAATATGCCCCAAGAACATCTCTTGAACTCCTCCTTTTTGTCGCTCGATGATAAGAGTACCACGAAAACGTTAGGGATCCACTGGAACACGGCAGAGGATATGTTTTTCTTTACGGCTGAAAAAATTGTGTATAAGCAGTCGTATACAAAACGAGAGGTTCTTTCTGTGATTGCTAGGCTGTTTGATCCAGCAGGTTGGTTGGCCCCAGTCGTTATTACGGCAAAAATTTTAATGCAGCAAATGTGGCTCGATAAAATAGAATGGGACGAGCCTATAAAACCAGCAGCACTTAAAAAATGGCAGAATTTTATTGAAAATTATAAAGATATTGAGAGCATAAAACTGCCGCGTTGGATTCAATACTCACCTAGTTGTTATATTGAATTTCATGGTTTCTGTGACTCATCTGAGTTAGCTTACGCTGCCGCATTGTACATAAGAGTTAGCTTTGAAAATATAGTTCACACAAAGTTACTCATTTGCAAAACAAAAATAGCCCCTATAAAAAAACCTACATTGCCGCGATTGGAGTTATGTGGTGCGGTTCTTTTAGCCAATCTAGTCGATAGCGTTATTCCTACATTTAATATAAACATGCAGTTTACATATGTCTGGTCCGACTCAACCATAGTTCTTGCCTGGTTACAGAAATCCCCCTGTAGCTGGAAGACTTTTGTTGCAAACAGGGTGGCCACAATACTAGAAAAAGTAGGAAATAAAAATTGGTGTCACGTAGCGTCTAAAGATAACCCTGCCGATCTAGCAACCCGGGGGCTGATACCTTCGGAGCTATATGAAAACAATCTTTGGTGGCATGGTCCTGTTTGGCTCAGTAGTGAAAAATTATTGTGGCCCACAAGAATGTCTGAGTTTGAAACATCAGAAGAAGCAAAAAAGGCTCAAACTTTTGTTGCTAGATCGACTGAGATAGAGGACATACTTGAGCGTTTTTCAAGCTTGTCGCGAGCGTGTCATGTTTTGGCGTATATTTTTAGATTTTTTATACTCGCTAGTAAAAGTCGACGAATGAATAAAAAGTTCGAGGCTCTAAGAATCTCTGCCAGTGAGTTGCGTTTCATTAGAAATCGACTATTTTTTCTGTCACAACAACTCTACTTTTCTAACGAATTCCATTGCCTGTCCGCCAGTAAGGAAATTGACTCTCGAAGTCCTTTGTTGACCCTAGCGCCCTTTTTTGACAAAAATAATATTATTCGTGCTAATGGTCGTTTTAGCTCTTCATCTTCGTTGGCTTATCATGAAAAATATCCGATTATACTTACATATAGCAGTAGATTAGCTCGGCTGTATGTTGAATTTGTTCACAAGCTTGTCCATCATGGTGGCCCTCGTCTGGTGCTGAACGTAATTCGCCTAGAGTGTTGGATAATAAAGGCTAAAAATCTTGTCAAAACTGTCATTCATAATTGCAAGGTTTGTGTCTTATACCGCAAAAAACTTCAGACTCAAATCATGGCTGCGCTACCTGAATAAAGAACTTCCCTAAGTCGCCCTTTTACCAATACAGGCGTGGATTTTGCGGGCCCGTTTGAGATTAAGAGTTTTACAGGTCGATACTGCCGAATAACGAAAGGCTACGTGTGTCTCTTTGTATGCTTCTCTACAAAAGCAATTCACCTAGAAGCTGTGAGCGATTTATCTACCCCTGCCTTTTTAGCGGCTTTAGCTCGTTTTGTTGCTCGTCGTGGTTGCCCAAATTGCATTTACTCAGACAACGGCAGAAATTTTGTCGGCGCTGCAAGAGAAATTAAATCTAACTTTGAAAAGGTAGTTAAAGAGCTGCGTGACACTGCGGTAGAAAAATATGGATTGCAGCATTTAGAATGGCACTTTATCCCCGCGGCAGCCCCTCATATGGGAGGGTTATGGGAGGCAGGTGTGAAGAGTCTCAAAACGCACTTTAAAAAAACTGCTGGTCAGATAAAATTTACTTTTGAAGAGTTCTCAACACTTCTAGCGAAAATAGAAGCATGCCTCAATTCCCGTCCTCTTGGCCCTATGTCTGAAAATATCGATGATTTATCGGCCCTTACACCAGGTCATTTTTTAATAGGATCTTCTTTGTTATCCCCGGCTGAGCCAGAAGAAGCAATGTCGTCACTTAATATTGTGCATCGATGGCGCAAAATAAAAGCTTTACAACAAGAGATTTGCCATAGGTGGAAACATGAATATTTAAAAGAGTTGCACAAGCGTACAAAATGGAAAATAGCCCAGATAGACTTGAAAGAGAACGACCTCGTCGCACTCAAAACTGAGCCCACTTGTGCTACAGAATGGCGTTTAGGTCGTATTATAAAAGTTTATCATGGTTCTGATGGTAAAGTAAGGGTAGCAGATTTAAAAACGCAAAACGGTATTATCACTAGACCGATCCACAAATTAGTTATGCTGCCAACCCGCAACTTTTAAGTCGTTACAGTATCTCAAAAACAAACAAAAAATACCCTAAGAACTTTTTCCTTATTTGCAGAACGATGGCTAATTCTTTATTTAATGTCAACTTTCGCTGCCCCCTTTGTGATCGACTCCATGCCATACGTCAATGCTCACGTTTCGTGGTTCTGCCGGTAGAGAAAAAACTCCGGATCGTCGCGAAAAAGTCGTTGTGTTACAACTGCTTAGCCCAGTCCCATACTCGTGCCAAATGTAAAAGCATTGACCGGTGTCATCGGTGTTGGCAGGACCATCATAGCTGGCTACACCCGATGCCACGTGACAGAATTTGGGTAGAGATGACGGCCACTATTCAAGTGCAAACTGGGCCCGGTAGAAAAAAGTTTTGGACACGCGCGTTGATTGATCCCACCGTAACCATATCTTCAATTATGAGAAAAGAAGCAGAGTTGTTGCGCTGTGTGGTCCAGCGAGGAAAAACCACAATTACCATTTTTCATCGGCAGGGCCAAGGACATTTTGCCAAGGAACTCATAGTGGATGACAAGCACTATGGGCTAAGTCCTAGCCAAGACGTCGACAGTCTTACTCGAGACGATGGAGACGTCTCTTCGGCCAATAGACGATGGTACAAAAGTCGCCCTTATTACATCATTCTGGGAGCAGATGCAGCAAGCCGAATCCTCATAGGGCCAGCAATTGGCAAACCAGGTCATCTTTACGTACAAGAGACAGTTTTTGGCTTTGCCTACTTTGGGGAAGGCGATCCCGTATGAACATATTAACCAAAAAAAAAAGAGAAAGAAAAATATTGTTGCCCGTAGAGACTATAACTTTTTATTATTAATTTTTCTCGATTTCCTACTGCGCTAAAAGTCAAGAAATAATACATAAATTAAGATGGACTTACGAGTTACCATTATATTTAGAATATCAGAAAATCACGATCTGTTATTTACAATGTGCTATGTAGACGATTATCTATTAACTCAATATCAATAGATTGCTCCCTTATTATCTCTATTTAAGTATAATTAAACGTATGAAATTAATATATATGTATTATTATATTCTAATCTATTTTCAAAAAAAAAAAAAACCCAATGAACTGTCTGAATTATTAACGAAAAAAAAAATATATAAACACTTATTTTTCAATTTAATACTAATAAAGTATATATCCTATATGTTACAAAAAAAAAACTTTTTTTGAGATATATTCCATGTAGATAAATAAGTATGCATAAGCGTTATTGATTAAAACCATTTTGTGAAATAATTAAACTGTTTGTCAACGATAAAATAATGAATTAAAAATTGTATCTGTAACATCATGTTAAGACGTGGCTCCATATTGCGACAATGTCGCAAGGCGGCCGGTATGTCTGTTCCAGTCGTGTTTGATGTCCTGGCATGTGGGAACAATATGGCGGCGAATTCACACCTGCGGTCTTTTGTGGTTCATGTGGTGCGCCGTCCATTTGCTCGATCGGCGTTTTTTTACATATGGCTCGGGACTACGACACGTATATCAATTGTTGATCGACATCTTGAGTAAAAGCCAACTATAAAAAAAGTAATTTATCTATTTTGTGACGACATTGTGAACTATAAATATAAATTATAAAAATAATAAAACAGAAGTTAAGTTACGAATTATATCTGTGTTCTTTTTATTGGTAAACGTTTGTTACCATACGTTTGTGAAAAATACATATAGCTACCCAGCTGCCAGGAAACCGGCAACCGAGTGCAATTTTCTGATCCATCCCAGCAGACATCAGCGACGACAACTAACAGGTGAACAATTTGTATGCGGGGGCGGCGTCTGTTCCCTCCTTCTGTAAAGCACTTTACTTTCGGAGTTTAGAATAGATCTTTAAACATAAATCACTTAAATAAACCTATTTAAAATAATCGATCTCCAGTAGAACGTCCATTGCTGTCGTTCTTGTGTTTGTCTTCTTTCAGTTTCACTGTTTAAACTACGTCTCTTTGTTATCTACGGTAAACCAAATGTTCTCAAGCCCTGTGCGTTCCATTCGAGCATTTCATGACAAATTTTGACAAGGGTTTCCTGAATGTATGGAAGAACTAACGTGAGCGAACAGTAGCAATAATTCCAAGTTTGTTTCAACATAAATCTCAAAGCACAATGACATTTAATGCATTTGGCAAAAATAAAGTCACTATCATATTATGACAATGAATAATAATTTTAAAGAAGTCCTACTTACAATGCAAAAATAAAAACATGGGTCTGATAAAAATTGTGGGATAAACGTTTTATTTAAGAGATTCACTTAAGGAGTTATAACTAGTACTCTTGAAATTTTTCATTACCATTGAAATTTCATTGGAATTGTTTGAATTAACGAAAATGAAAGAAATTTAACTACCATTTAATGTCATTGATTTTATTTAATTGTAATTTTTTTACTAATTGTAATGAAATTTTAATGAAATCGTTTAATTACTAATTACAGTTGAATAAAATATAACTGTTTTTATGTTGATGTTTGAGCCGGCATATTCTACCACTGGCATAAACACAAGGATATAATCCCAAAGTCTCTTATTTTTTCCGAAAAAGATAAAACATATATATTTCACCAAATTTTCGTGATCAAAATGTCATTCTAAAATCATATTTTTCAACTCTAGGATGTGTTTTAGTGTATAAACAAAAAGGAATATATCCACCCAGCAAAAAATTAGACATTACCTTAAAAAGTACTTGCTATATAATTACTTACTTTTGTGATTAACAAATTTTGTTACTAGCTTACAAAACACATACATTAGTTCGCAAGTTAATGAAGTAGTAAATGAACTAGTTCTTTTAGTTAAAAAAGAATATTTTAAATACGTACTTTTGGTCATTATTATTTCCTGAGGTAGTCAATATAATCAATTCTCAGTAATGCAGTTGGAAAGTCCTTCTTTCGAAAATGGTTAATTCTACAATCGATTACTTTTTTAAAATTGTTTACTGGAGCACTAAAGCCATTTAAGCAATGATAGTGATTTTTTTTTTAAATAAGTATCAATGAAACCTTTACCTTGAAAAGCATTACCATTAGTGAAAATAATGATAGTGCTAAAAATCATTAGCATTACATATTGTTCAATGCTAATAAAATCGTTAATTAATTAGTTTGTCTAATTAATTACTCCCATGAAAAACAAATAGGATAAGAGATTTTATATCTTTACGTAGCAAATTTGTTTACTTTAGCTCGCAAATAAAACGCATAATTATTTATTTTTATTAATTTCGAGCTTTATATTTATCAAAATTTTAGAACATATGAAACTCAAGTTTATATAAATTTTGTTTATTGTTAGATAACATTTCATTTCGAGATTTACTTAGGAAGTTATAGTTAGAATTTCTATCTCTGTTATCTCTCGTTTTGGGAATTTAAAAAAATTTTTAATTAATTTTAAAATTTTTAAAATTTATTGATATAATTTAGTTTTATTCAAAATCAAGCTTAAATTTTATGATTTGCTAATATTCTACCCGAAAAAAATTGAGGTGTCACATTTAAAAAAAAAACTTTACTTTTTTATGCTGTATTTTTCTGCAACTATTTAAGGGGTATTAGGAAAAATTATGATAAACTCCTAGAAAAATATTATTTACTTTATTAAAATTAAAAAAAAAACCTTTACTTTTTACCTCCATCCGCACACCCTAACTTTTTGAAAAATATCTTAAAATTCTTAGTTTGTGTTGCTGGATTATTATCAGCCGTGGCAAAAGTTTTGTGTTCTTAAAAATAAAAAAAAAACTATTCAATTGCTACAATAAGCTATTTATTTTCATCTTTAAGTTTTTGCCAAAAGTATGAATTGCAGTCAGTTACTACCGGATATTAGCTAGAACAATTTTTTTAATGGCATTCAGCTTCAACAACCTACTGTGTTTGGCCAAAAAATCTACGTTTTTCAAAGTAAAAACTTCAACTTTTTAAATAAATTTCCATGCTTAAGATGGAAAATAAAAGAAGAGAAGACAAAGTAGTAAGCATTTCTTTGGGCATTTGAAGAAAAAGAAGGAAAAAGTTTTACAAAATATCGCTAAAACTAGAGTTTTAATTTTTCTTGCACTTTTTTCTTAAAATACAATTCGTTTTACACTTTGGTGGTGAATCGTAAGTTTGTAAAGTTTCTACTGCGGTAGGTGGTTGTGTGTAAGTATTATTTAATATTAAAAAAATGTGATCTCATTTATAAGATTTAAAATGAACTTATACATAATTTAAAATTTACCTGATTTTAGTAGGAGAAAAAATGTTTTATACATTTCGTTAAGCGAAATACTGTTGACGGAACTACTTAACGATTCATCATCGCCCAGCCCAAATGCCCGAGGCTAGAGACTTGACATTTGGTATGTGGGTTTTACGACTTTTGTGTAAATTTATTAAGGGGTTAAAACGGAAAACTATTTTAAGGGATAAAATCAACTGATATCTGAACCTAATAAGGTACTAGAGGCAGATGCTTGCTGAGGTTATCGATGTTTTTCCCCCTTTAGGGTTAATAATAGGCAAAAACTTATTTTTTTTCTTTTAAAACCTTATTTATAATCTTCTCTTTTCTGAAAATAAATATATTGTGTAAATGTATAAAAATATTTGTTATTTCCAGCCCACGGCGGCCAAAAAAAAGTAGCAAAATGATTAAAATAAAAGTCCCTTTTAACCAGAACTATTAGGGATATTTTTATAAAATTTTATACAAAGAAAAAATTTTACTGGGGGGACATTTTCGTTAAACTTTGGTACTTTTTAGTGTAGAAAATTTTTCAAAGGGGAATTGTGGTTCATTCTTTCATGATTAATTTGCTTTATCACTAAAACAATCTCTGACTAGGTAGCGGAAAAAAACGCAAGTTATTTTATAGAAATAAATTTGTTAGCTTTTACAAGCGACCATGCAGTAAATGAATGTGTTCTGGGAAACACAATATGAGCCTTTGCTGCAGAAATGTCGTCAATAAAAATTTTAAGCTTGAATTAAGTAAAAATGTTTATTAGTGATTGATCTCTATCTCAGCAAATATCCATGACTTTAATTTCTAAGATGTAATGGCTTGCAACGGGTTAAAAAAATTTAAGATATTTGCTAATTTAACAAGCACTTTTTCAGTTTTAAAATAAAAACTTTGTTTATTATTTTTTATTTCAGTATTTCGCAGCACAGTTGGGTGGCATCTTCAGAAAACAGGAAACAAAATTATTTAAAATAATTTTTATTTTCAAAATCAAAAATTAATTCAATTAAAAAAGTTTGTCAAATTAACTCAAAAATTTATTTTAAAGCTGACCTAGTGCTAGTAAAATTAGAAAAAAAAAATTAATTATAAAAAAGTCAAAAACACATTAACATTTCAAATTAAAAAAAAAATTATTTTAACTTTTAAAATTTTTTAAGAAAGAAAAATTATTAACAAATGTATGCAGAGGTTTTTCCAAAGAAAAGAGGAAAAACAAACACCAGCTGAATGTAATGCTTGTTGCATTCTCTGGATCGCACAGTCCGTCAATGACGCATTGACCTACCTTAAATTGTGTATTCTGTAAACATCTGTAATATCAATAATAAAGAGTCCTAACCTAAAATAAAAAGTATAATAAATTTAAGAAACATCACGACAATAACGTCAACCATAAAATAATCTTTGAAAAGTAATAAATTAAAAAGTTCAAAGAACCCCCTGTCCTTAAATTGACGATTCAACATGTCATACAGCCCATGAAATAGTTCAGTTACTGCTATTTTCAAAAGTTTGCTCTCTTAATTCTACCTTCGTATCATAATCAATATTCCGACCAAGTTTTGTACGTAATTTGCATAGTTTAATTTGTTATATTTAAATAATTTAAAATGTACTATTCTTCCATCTGATGCTCTGTTTAATAAATTCCAAGCTATCTACTGTCAAATAAAATAATCTTTTTTTGGTAAGCAACACTTTATCCTACATAACGTCAACCTCAAATCTTAAATAAATTTAAGGAAGCACTTTATGATTCTAATTCTGCTGTGGCTTAACTTTCTTATTTACATTTAAAAGTTTTTACATCTTCTTATCAAACTTACAATTTAATATTTTAAACTATAAACTTCTAAATAAAAAACTGATGTTCAACAAGCGAAAACGAAAATGTGCAAAGACCTTTTATTTATTACTTTAATAAATTTTAAAAATGTTTTTTTTTTTTCTTTTAACTTAAAATACAACATTTAAACAGTTTTAACCGACATTTATCATTAAATTTTACTATGGATTAAGCCCTGTAGTAGTATTCATGTGAATGAATGTTTTGAAAATGTGTATGTAGTTAAGAGGTATAGAGGCCCGCCCATAAAGCTCAAAAAAGAGATTGAAGATTAGAAAATAAATGACAAAAAACTGTTTTTGAAGTTTAATAATAAAAGCTGAATTAGTTATTTCTATTCACCACTAAAAAGTGTGGTGTATGTGGTAAGACACAAAAAAAAAGAAATATATTCGAAAAGAATTTGGATAACTGCGGTGGCTACGTCGGTAGACGTGACTGTGTGTTTGTGTAACAAGAGATCATGAAGTCTTATCCCATCAGAGACGAACAGTAAGGGAGAGAGAGAGTAGCAAGGAATAATAATTACTTTTGAGCAGTTGTAATGTACATTGAAAATAAAGATTGTATTTAGAATAAAAAGTAAGTAAGTTATAACTATCCACCACTAAAAAGTGTGGCGCATGTGGCAACAAAGAGTAAAAAGAATATTACCGAGACACAGTTGATCGGCCGCGGTGGACGCGCTGTTAGACGCGACTGTGCGTTTATTAAAACAAAAGATCATGAGTTCATATCCCAGGAGAGCCAGAGAGAGTAAGAGTAATAATAACGCTTTGAGTAGCCGTTGTGTATGAAATGTTTAAAAGCAAATAGTAACTCATAGTTAAAACATTACGGAAGTTTAGCGTAGAAAAAAGGAAAACTGTTTAAAGTAGATGACTTGGTGAGATTGCGTGTACATTAAAAAAGGAGATCAGGTGATTAGGGCACCTATAATTGTAGATTCCAAAAAATGGAGGTGTAAACGAAGCGCTAATATGGCAGCTGAATTTGTTAAAAGAATGGGTTCGTTAACAAGAAGATAGCAATAGTGGCAACATGTCGAACCCAAACGGCGATAAGGCCGCACAACGTTGCAATTTAAATGACATGGCTGGTCAGGACCATGAACTTCCCATGCTGGAGAGCTGGGTACTATAAAACCCAGGCTACAGAGATGGGCGGTTATCTGAATTGGTTACTGGTTCCGGCGGCTTCAGTATATTTAGTTAGTTAGTTAGTCCTTCGACAAGTAGCCAACTTGTCTCTTTAGATTTGGTGCCTGGAGGACTGGTTCCCCCTATACCCAGAAAGCACTATGTCTGAACTTAAGTTAGCTCAGCCAGACTTTTAGTACCCCCGAGGGAACGCCAAATGGGATGTCTGCTCGGTGTGGGTGCTGGATAGCTGCACTAATCAAACACCTATGTTTGTTAAATAAGACATCAAGTAAATCGAGCCTCGCCGGAGTCATAGAGAAAGAGCTGTGGATGGCTTCACAGGTTTCTTAGAATGAATATTTGTAAAAAAGATTCTAAGTGCAAAAAATCTAGTTACAGCTAAAAAGTAAGAAAAATCATATAAATTAGAGAAAAAATAAAAAATTGTCGCGACTTTTTTAGTTACTAAAGGATCTCATGGCTCAGAAAAAATAGAGCTAATTTGCAATGATTATGATATTTGAATATCTGAAATGGTTTATTTCGATAAAATGAAGTCTCATCCCTTTGTATGATTTTAAGGTTTAAAATGGTTTAAATAGAGATACCGAAACTGTTTATTAAGGTCATATAATCCTTCCTCTTCATCGGATGAATCAAGTGGTGCTTAGGCAGGACAACCAAATTCTTGTATGAATAACAGAATGTTGTGAAAAATGGTACAGAGTTAAACGTGTTCCTTAAATCTACATTCTGTTGATTGCTGAATATTCATTATCAGGAAATCTTCAGCGGTATTTATCATAAACAACCAATTAAAAGCGGAGTAAAATTTCGTATATTAAGAACTTTTAAGAGCAAAAAAAAAATAGTTTTAACGACATATTTAATGTCTCGTAAAAATATTTTTACTAGGCAGACATAAGGAGCCATAAAAAAAATATTAATTATTCTAATAAAATTAAAAAAAGCTTAAAGGCCTGCAAAATGAAGGCCTGTTTTTCAATTTTAAAATAAGGAAATAGAAAATAAAAAACTTTAAATAAAATTTTGGATATAAACATGCAATGAAACAGTGTCAAAAAAAAAAGAAGGGAGAAAAAGAGATAAACGGCACTTTGAACACGATGACAAGTACGTGACCTTAATTAATTGCGTGCTTTAAATAACAACAAGTTACAAAAACAATTCAAATATTGTTTGAAAAAAAAACAAACAAAACTATCAGAACGATGGAAATTTTTTTTTAAAAACCATGGAAATGAATGCAGAAATGTATAAATTAATTTTGGAGATAAATCAATTTTTTTTTCAAACTTAAACAATGATGAATTTGTTTTACTCAATCAAGAGAGCAAAATTACATTGTCCAAATTTTTTACCAAAGTAGACAAGAGGTAACTGTTGAACATATTATATTTTTTGATACAAAATATCAATCAAGCGCGATTAACTAAAATAATATTAAATATTGTTTTCAAGTTAAAATTTTTAATTTTAAGCTGTGTATTAATCTTAAGCTTAGAAAGTACGCTTTCTGATCCGTTTTCTTTATGCAAAAAATAAAACTATTTTTCAAACTCAAGTATTTTTATGAGTGCTTGAGTAATGTTATCTTGAGCAATAGAAAATATTAAAACAATTGTAATGACAAGGAATCTCATCTTTCAAATCATTTTATTTTAAAGTGCCACTATTACTAACTGCTCTTATGAGTTCTATTGTTTGCTATATAAAGTGTGTATTTTAAAGTGTTTGTAATATAAATATTTGATTGCAATGTATGTGTGTTCTTCATTGTATGACCAAGTAAAAAATACAAACAATTCTTAATAATTGTTGTTGCGGAACAATGAACATCTTACGAGTAAATAGCAGAAAAATTTCTACGAAAATGCAACTAAAAGATATGCAATTTAAGTGCATTCCAACAGTGTTACACACACAAATATTTGCAATTGCAAACAAATGTCTACACATACAAAAGTTCAAATATAAAGAATTATTTTTATATTTTTCTGCTAGGGACACACATATTCATTTATTTTGCACTTGGCTTAGGAACTTTTCAATCACTTGACAGCATTGCGTTTATGTTCGAAAACCCATAGAGTTCTTCAACTCGGATATTTTTTAAGCTCTTAAGATGTTTACAAAAATTGCTTGTGTAATTTTTTTCTTAAATTTTTTTGTTCTTCAGTTTCATTCAGCCATATAATCTCATATATTTTTATTTTATGACCCCTTTGTAACGCACCTGGCTCTCCTGGGCGCATTGTCACTTGCAAAAAGTTGGCGCCTGTGTTCAGCGAGTCTATTGTCCACTTAACTGCCTCTTGTCTCTTCGGGTATCGCTTTGGAAATAACTTAGCTACTTGGAAGGTGATTTTGATCCTTTAGGTTATTAAAACGACGTTGACTTCCCCGCTAATTTGGGTTTTAGTGATCCCTTTGAAGTCATATTGGGCTTTCCGGAGTCCTTTTTCTCTCAAGGCTTCATTGCATAATTATATTTGGCCTTTCGGCGGTACCTTGTGTCGTTTTCCCCTTTAGGATTTCTTTGGCCTCTCGGTGATTTATTGACCTATTCAAAGGTTTTTTTTAATATTATCCTCTTTTACCATTTTTGGCTTTGCTAGTCCCCCAGGGTTCGTAAGGCCCCAATTGGTTTAAGGATCCACTTGCTGCCAGACGCGTTCTTTAATTACGGCCTTGAATTTAAATTCACTCTCGATGGTCTTTTCCCACATGCCGTGCTTTGTAATCCGCCGCCTTCTGGAATAATTTTGTATATAAATCGATGCATCAAAGAGGCACAAAAACTTACAAAGTTTAAAAAACACAAATAGAGAAATAAAAAAAATAGAGAAAGGTGTGGGAATCCTTATATTTATAAGTTTTAATATCACTAGATAAATGATCTTGGACCTTTTCAAGACCCATTTATGAAAACAAGAATATGGACAGAAGGACAGAGCACGAGACCCACTTTGTTTAATTGACCTTCCTACACAGCAAGATTTGAATTTGGCACTGTTTATGCAATTCTAGTTGCAATGAAGTTAACCTGAATATAAAAACAAGTTTTCGTTGGAAAATTATTTATCAAAAGTTAAGAAAGCTTGCCGTCCACTTATCGAAAATATGGTAAAAAATTTGTATCGGAATATCGACATGTTTTCTTAACAGGGGAATCGGCAATTGAAAAGTTTAGACGTTTGCATTTTAACTTCCGAGCAGCCTCAGCTCTGCTTAAGTAAAATGTTAATTAAATATAATTTTTGAACCATTGTGTCACTATGAGCAAATATTGTTAAATACACTACAATAAATTTCTTACTTTTTTGTTTTCATTCTCTACATTTCAGTTTACATATTTCAGTAATGGAGATGTTACTTACTTTTAAGAGACTATTTTGCCGATAGCTTAACAGCAAACAAATAATCGTACAATGTAAAGATTTATCTTTAGGTTTTGTATAAATTTTAAAAAAGAAAATTGAAATTGTTGAAATTTATACAAAGTTAAGGTTAATGTTTGTCATTAACCTGAAGAAAACAAAAGATAATTAACAAAATCAAAATCAATAGCATATGAAAATGTTGTTTTGAAAGGCATTTTTGTCAAATAAAAATCATGAAAAGGTTGTAGCAAAAAGAAACAAGATGCATCAGTTATGCTTGTGGGAACATTTTTTTATGTTCTATATTATAATCTCACCTCTTGCAGAAGAATTGTTGAAAAGTGAATTTAAAAAGATTTAATTTACTGATAGGGATGTTGATTTATCAGGCGAGATAGACAACGTTAACTTTTATCAACAAATATGTACGTGGTGCCAATGAGTCTAGTAACTAGTAAGCGGAATGGGGAGATCCTCTCGAAACGGGCAATAGGCAGAGGTTATTCTGTAAGGTAAGTTGAACAAAAAAGTGAGATAAATATAAAAAGAATGGAGAATTGTAGGCAGAAGCTAATACGACAGTTACTACAACGAATATCAGGTCGTCTGCCAGGTAAATAACTTTATGATATAAAAGTTCGCAGTTCTAAAATTTTATAACGAATTCATTGAAAGCTTCTGAGGAATTAATATTTAATAAACTTGAAGTTTGAAGTTGACATTCTTTGCGGGACTGAATTTCGAAACTCCCGAGAGGCTGGGAAGCTACATTTTAATATCTTTCACCACAAAAAGGAAAGACGGATAAAATTTTGTCATTCCGTTTTTAATTTCCAATATCCATTTCCTTATAAAGTATATATATTCTGACTTCTTATGCATAGCCAAGTGGATTGAGCGATATCTGTCTGTCCGTCCGTGTTAGTGTTGAAATAAAGTTTGCCGAGGCAATTGATCAGCTAGAACAAATTTAAATACGCAAATCGATCAGACATAATGTCGAAAAAAACGCTATTGAAAATCAGTAAGATCGGTCCATGTTCTACGACGCAGCGGGCAAAATACAATGCATTCCTCTAATTTTTCTATATCATTTGGAATAATGCAGTAATTTCAATAAAGAAAAAAGAACTATATTGGTTGATAGCGAATTATAAAATAAGAAATAAACATCAAGTAAAAAGTTGGCGCTCGCCCATATTTTCCGAAGCACGGGCTTCTTAATTTTTAAAACTTTTTAAAATATAAATAAGGGTAATATTTTAAAGCTTTTAAAGAGACCTTTAAGAATAAACCAAACTTTTTTTAAATGCTTAACTTATTAAAAACCGATGTCATTTTTATGTAAATTTTTTTTAACTCTCTGTTACCTCTATATTTATTTTTTTATAGGAGTTACTTTACCAAAATGGACTTAGATGAATGGTAAACGTCAGAAAACAGATAAGATTATGATTATTACGAAAATGAAATAATTTAAAAATTAGAAACCAATAAGCTAAAGTCACTAAATTAAGACGGTTAATGAAACTGAATTCATGTAATTCATAATTCATAAATGGTGAATTGAATAAACACGATGTTAAGAGGAATAAAAAAGGTTTCCTTTTCGCAAAAATGGATCTTTTAAAGTACATAAAACTACAAACAACCCAACAACCAACTAATGGCTGACGTTTACAATAATGATAATGATAATGAAGAATGAAGATAATGAAGAATTTTCGTAAGACTTAAATTCGTAACATTATATTTTTTACTTTATTTTATTTATTTACGTATATAAAATAAATGAATTACAAAAGCTCTTTTATGTATTAAAGTTTTTATTTGTTTTCGGATCGAAATCAATTTAAATATTATTTTCTTCAACTATTTTTTTAATCGGAACTTTTTTTAGCTAAATTCCTAACTGGTACACTTAATTATTTCATTTTGTATATATTTTTCAATTAAATATATAACTGACTCAATTAAAAATTTAGCTAACAAAATCCTTAAAAATAATTTACTTTAATCGTGCTTGATTCCTGCAAATATAAATATTTCATGATATTCTCGTGTAATATTTATTGTTTAAGACTACAAAATGAATTGTATCTCTGCGGGGAAAGCATGTCCATGTGGCCATTTCACTACTGCTAAAATAGCTCATCAGTGGATTTTACCCAAATTTGTATTCAAAACTAGAAAGTCTTTTATCCATTACCAAGTTGATGAAATGAGAACTATATTGAATGAACAAAGCAAAAAAAAAAAAAAACAATAAAAAACTCAACAGGTTTTATATACAAAAAAAGCAGCAAACATTCAGTAATTATTTTTATTTTTTTCTTCCATGTGGATATGCTTTCGCCGCAGTAATACATTTCGTTTTAGTTTTAAATAATAAATATTATATAAGAATATCATGAAATATTTATATTTGAAGGAATCACGCACGATTAAAGTAAGTTATTATAAAAAAGATTCCGAATAATAAATCTTCATATTAAAATCTTTAATAGCTGCAAAACTTTTTTCTGTGCATTTAAGTTACATCATATAAAATATCAATGAAAAGCTTTAGATTTATTCTGAGTCATGTACAAGCGATATACTTTTAATACAAACTTAAGAATTTATTTTATTAAACAGTTCAATAAGATGATTAAATTTTTATTTGTTTTGTATCAAAATAATAAGCTTAAAAAAATGATAAACGTAATGGTGATTAATTTAATGTGGAATATGATAGCATGATGATGACCCGAAAATAATGGTGATAAAAACAAAAATGTATTGATATTCTTTTTTTTTCGAAGATTTTTTTCTTTACCGAATTTTCCCCGACTACATTCTATATTCTTTACATGATATATATAATTAATCGGCAATAGCTAGGAGTGTTTATGACATCAGTCTGGCTGCGAACAATTTTAAATTACTTTTACATAATTGTATAATTACTTAGTAATTCCGCTTTAAAGTTTGGCATAATCATGGTTTTTATGCAGCTGATAAAAGTGTTTGTCTTAATCAAAAATAGCTCTATATCATTATTGCTTACTTCACCTTCATTATTATTGTTAAAGAATTAAAGGGTTTCCCCATACAACATACATGTCTTTAAATGTACTATGAACTGTAAAGCGTACTTCTTAAAATTAAAAAAATGCATATTACTATAGTTCCCAATACCAAAAACTAATACAAAAATAAATCTATAAATTAAAGGATGTCCCCATAAGTGACGTAAATTAACCTAAATGGTCTAATCTTTTGAACTGTTATAGATAAACGCTTGATAATTAGACAGAATGTCGACTGCTATGACCGTTACAATAACAGATATAAACATTAAAAATTACAAATTAAAGGGTGTCCCAAAAGTTATCGTAATTTTATGTATGTGGCCAAACTGAAAGACCCTGCATTGCTAAGTCCGCATCAACTCAAGTATAAAATTTAAATTTGGAAATTAAAGAGTATTGCCATATTTGAAGTAAATTGACCTATATGGGCCAATCATTTGAACCGTTATACACAAACACTTGAAAATGAATTAGGAAGCCCATTATTTTTCTGGTATATTAAGAAGTATAAATATTTAAAATGATTAATTATAGGGTGTTACAATAGTTGCTGTTGTTTGATAAATATGACAAAACTGTTGAACAGTTGTAGACAATTGATTGAAATTTGCTAAGTCCGCTATAACAAGTAGCAAACTTGAAATTAAAAAATTACGACATATAACAAATCCTGACGCAATATTTCTCAAATATAATATAACATAATATAATATAATATAATATAATATAATATAATATAATATAATATAATATAATAAAATTAATATATAATTACCGTCCTAAAGTTTGTCTGTTTTAAAGTTGGTTAAAAACGGCTGCTCCGACTTGAACATATATTCACAGAAAAAAATTTATTTTATTTGTTTAAAACATATATTTAATTTAAAAATAAATATAAAATGTTTTAATTATATAAGAAATTGGATCTATTGAATATTTTTTTAAAAAGAACACAACATTTTTCTAATCAAAGATATAATTGTGTTAATTAAAAATTAAAGAAAGAAACAATGTCAAATTGAGACATAAAAATTTGTAACTCTGGTTGCAATTTTTTTTTAATTGGGCAAAAAATCTTTCTTGACCGAATAACAATCACATTTTTAGTGAGAGTAAATACTTTTGCGAAAAACAAACCGATTTTTTATTCTAAGTTTTCAAGAAAGCTCTTTTTGTTCTGGCTCATACTAACAGTTGTTGAATAAAAATTATTATAAATTTTAGTTAATTCAATTGCTTTGACTGTGTGTTCTCTTAAATTAAGTCTTTATCGCAATATTGGTTAAAGTTTAACTTTTACTTTTTCCAATTTTTTTTGTGTCAAATACTAAAATTCTGCTTAATTTAATTATATAAAACATTTAACATAATAACCGAAATAGTAAATTTTACAATCAAATTTTAATACGTTGCAAGAAAAATCCAGAAAACTTTTTTATTTTAAACCACTTTTTTGGTAAATGATTGTAAAAAATACTAATAAATACACGAAAGTAATTTTTAGAATGCTGTTTTTTTCTGTATGACTATTAAAATCTTACAACATTTACTCTTTAATGTGATGTTGTTATGTACGAGGAGAAGTCTGAAAATATATTCTATTTGAGCTGATTCGTGTTATTATTATTTTGTTTTTACAATATTCTTCTTTTACTAAATATGACTTTTCAGCTCTTAGAATAATATTTCTACATCTTAAAATGCGGTCCAATTAGTCAAATATTTGACGAAAAAAGCGTAACTACTATTTTGCAAATGAATATTCAATCTTTTCAGCCACGTATAGTTACGAATTATGAATAATAATATAATAATTGTGATATCTTACCTCTTATACCAAGTAGGATCTCATATTTTTGAATAAGTATTTGAGAAGGACAACAACATTTTTCACACGATTTATTGGTTACGTCTTTTTGATCAAATATTAGACTTATCTGACCGTACCTTCAGACGATCCTCGAAATAGAAATGACTTTAATCATCTACTGGAAATTATTTAACTGCTAAAAAAAGAAGTTGGTAGTAAAATCTTAACAGTGAAATGAATGTAGCAATAAACACTATGCAGGTCTGCGCTTAACCTTCTGTGGATAAATAATGGCAATCTCTAAGTTTTTTCACTTAATTCGTATAACTGATAAAAGTTAGACTTAAAATTTACAGTCTTATTTTAAGCACATTCAAAAAAATCTTGGCTTTTCACTTATAAGCCTGATTTGTGGTTCTTATAGCCGTAGTATAATCGTAATATTACCTTAGGAGCGTTGCACTGTAAATTTGGGGCTCATGCTTGTGAATTTAAATATTCCGCTAATGTTTTCTATAAAGGTTTTCAGAACGAGAGGGGTAATACCTTCTCTATTATTACCCAGCAGTTCTCCACGGTTTTTTTTGCAGTCCGGGGCAGGATCTTTAATGTCTTTCAGGTTGCAATGTTAATGCCATAAACTCGTTTATCTGAGCTTCGATATAATTTGGAAATGGATCTAGTTCTGTTCAAGGGGGAACTTAGGAATGCGTTTACCCTCCCATCTTCGGGCACCCAAAAAAGAGATCAATATGACCCGATTTGGTCGGTCATAAAAGTAAGGACTGGCAGCCTATGCCTCCTAGCTTAACATAACTTAGTAATTTTTATAGTTCGTGCTAATTTGAGGCAGATTAATTAGTTTTATTTCTTTACATTTACTATTTTAGTGTTTATTGGTTAATTCGTTATTCATTAACAATAATCAATTGTAAAATCTATTGAGTCTGTTAAATGCTTGTTTTTTATGTTTTCTAAGGAATGTTTTCAACTAAAGGTGCTGTAAAAACGAACCTGAATTGCCATACTGGCCATATACAAGAAATTACAACCATAAGTGAACTCCTTATTTCTTATTTTAAATATTTATACTTGTTATCATACTTGATATAGTAATGGACATTCTATCTAATTTTAAGATTTTTTCTGTAACGGTTTCAAATATAGTGCCATATAGGTCAAATTACATCGGTTATAGGGATACCCTTTAATTTTTAATTTCAAGTTTGCTACTTGTTATAGCAGGCTTAGCAATAAAGGTTTTGTGCGAATTTCAATGAACTGTCTACAACTCTTCAACAGTTTGGCCACATACATCAAATAACAGCAACTATTGTAACACCCTTTAATTTATAATTTTAAATATTTATGCTTCTTCATATACCAGACAAAGTATTGGACATTCTGTTTAATCAAATATTGGGGTACCCTTTAATTTCTAAATTCAAATTTTATACTTGTTATTATAGCGGACTTAGCAATAGAGGTTCCTTGTAAATTTCTATCATCTGGCTGTGACAGTTTAAAGTTTGGACTCATTCATCAAATTACATTAACTTTCATTTATAATTTTGAATCTTTATACTTCCTGTCCAATTTTCAAGCGTTTATCTATAACGGTTCAAAAGATAGGCGCATATAAGTTAAGTTACTTCTATGGGGACACCCTTTAATTCTAAGTTTTATTTTTGTATCACTTTCCGCTATTAGGAGCTATAGTAATACGCATTTTTTTTAATTTTAAAGAAGTGCGCTTTACGGTTCATAAACACTTAAAAACATGTATGTTGTATGGGGATACCATCTAATTTATCAAATTATGAACTGTGAACGGGGCCAATCTGTAAACATAATCTATCAAATTATAAAAACTTTTCAAAATCGGTTAATAAATTACTGATTTTTAGAAGCACAAACATAAAAAAGCAACATTAGGTCGAATTGATGACCTTTTTTTTTTGAATTCGGTAAAAAAAACTACCGAAACTCAACATCGTGAATAGCGATAACACGATTATTCAACAAACTAGTACTTAGCGATTATTTATTGCAATTATCGATTTAATTATATTCAAATTTCTTATTAAATTAATTGAGATAAAAATTGAATATTGTATATCGTTGGTCTCATGTAGAAAGGCCTTAATTGAGTATTTTCATGATTCCAATACATTTCCTGCAGGTACCGCTCGTTACAACAGTTTAATACAATAGTATCAAAAATAAAGGGTTTTTAGCATTTATATTTTTAATATTACAGTGTGAAACATATAGTTTCTATTACGTCTTAAGCTTTTTCCGTAGGACCTTTCTATAGGATACCAACAATATTCTCCTTTAAATTATTTTTCTGAACACCGGAAAACTTCTCTTGGAGCTCGGGCTAAACCAGATATTTTCTAATAAATAAAATTAAAATTAATTAAATTTATTTGAATAGTAATTAACGTAAACAACTTGATATAAAATCCGTTATCTACAAACAAAATTAAGAAATTAAAATAGAAATCAATTAGGACGACAAAAATAAAAAAACATTTGAAGCTATAATTTTGTTGATATGAGCTAGTTAGTAAAGTGACCATGTATTTGCAAATAGAAAAAAACAACAATTTAATATTATAGATATTTAGTAAATAAAAAATAATTCTGTACTTTGTATTTGTTTTTTTAATTTTTTATTTGACAAAACATTTTTTGCTTTCCGAAATATGTTAGTTTGAAAAAAAAATTTTTTTTTTTTACTACATTTGTTGTTATTGTTTCAATTAATATTTGTTTTCCTGAAGATGCTACACAATGGAGTAGCGAAATATTGAAAATATATATTATAAACAAAAGATCTATTGCTTATAAATTAAATAAAATTTAACAATTAAGAAAAGGTCAAATAAAAACATTATAAAAATATTTAAAATTTATTACATATACTTTCTACTCTTTTGGTAAAATGAAAAAAAAAACTTAAAAAATGAGAAGAAAATTGGTTGCTCAAGATTTAAATTGTCTTCGTTCGGTAAAAAAATTAAAGTGCTTCCTATTGCAGAGTTCATTACGCTGTTACCTTGCGTTCTTGAAAGTTAAAAAAAAAATGTTTTATTAGCATACTTGTGATTTTTTTTATAAATATATGATACACACAGTGATATAAGCCTTGATCCCCTTAAAGATGAGTCCATATGTAAAAATTGTGAAAGTTGATATTTGATACATAAAGTCACCTGACATTCCGTAACTATAGTAAAAAAAAACAATATTTGGACCAATAGAGAAGAAAAAAATAAGAAAAACCATCAGGTGGAAGTATTGGCGCTCGCCCACATTTCCTGAGTTATAAGCATCTGAAATTTTCAAAAAAGAGTTCGACTGTCAATATGGTCAAAATGGGTATCATTTAAAAACTTTTGAATAGATTTTTCTTTAAGTTTTAAAACTTCTTAAACCATCATCGGCTCGTATGACATTTTTATGTAAACTTAGAAAAGAAATAGTGTGAAGCCATGGCAGATAATTTAGTAAAGACGTGTTCAAGTGGCCTATGTGTATGTTAATTATGTTAGTTAAACATGGCATTGGGTAGATAAAGTTTCGCCGAAGTAACAAAGAAGTGCAACGTTAGAAAAACGAGTGATTACTAAGCAAGAGACCAGTAAAAAAAACTGACGTTTGTACAAATGGAAACGTAGCAAAATATATGTAATAGTAAACTTCTCGGTTAAGTAGGTCACAAATCTCATAAATCGATCCACAAGGTTTTTTTACCATTACTGTCCTGAAAGAAGTTCAGTATTTGTGAGTATAAAAACACTTTTTTTACAGTTTTTCTAAAAAGCTTCTAGATGTCTTTTAAAATATTTATATTTTTTAAAGGCTGGCTTTTTATAGACATACCCTCGTATTAAAAAAAATGAAAAAAAAAAATTGATAATTTCCATGAAAAACATGTATGAATTTTAACGATGCATGTGATTTTGTTATATATATTTATGTATGTTCGTGGTTGATGTTGTGTGTAAATGTATTTTCTGGAAATGTATTATTTTATTCATTGAATATTTACACATTTTTGCTAACAAATCAAATTTTCAAATAATCTTTTTTTCTGTGTTCGTTGAAACTTTTGTTTTACAAGTATTTTTTACTTTTTATTTTTGAACATTTTGTTATTACATACATTTGATGCAAAATGAAAAGAACTTCAATCAACTTTATTTTGGAAAATGATTAGTGTTGGTGATAGTAGATGTGAATTATAAATGGAAATTTCATTTTGTTGTAAAATTTGAACAAAACTGTTGACAAATATGAGACTTTTTTGAAAAGTAACTTTATATATGCAAATTTTGTGGTATATAAAATGGACAAATTTAAATACCTCATGTTGAATAAATAAAATAGCTTTTATCAAAATGTTTCAAAAGCCATTATTTTTTTTTTTTTTTTTAATTTTTCAGTTTTTTATTATTTTACAACGTTTAAAGTTTTATTGAAATTAAGAAAAAAAAAAAACAAATTAAACTTAAAGTCTTAATAAACTTAATTACTAGCCATCATTCACTAAATTGATGGTCGTGACTTGGTGATAATGTAGTATATAACAGGTTATATAAATCTTAAATAAGCCACAAATATTAAAGTAGTTTTCTCTCTAAAACTTGTTTTTTTTAATTCATATAATTTACTGAATCTTCACAAAACTGAATTAAACGGATGAAATATAAGATTCGGTATGTAATTACTACCTGCAACCGCTGCGCTCAATTGCGCTCCTGTTTGGGTAAGAAACTGTCCCTACTACCAGCTATTGTTCATTAAATTTCCGTCCCATAACGAAACAGCGAAAACTGAAAATATATTCTATGGAGTTCGTAGAACCCACCAGGATTAATTTATCCCACAAAGAGTCAATTGTTCTCCAAAACTCCATTAGCCCCGAAGAGGCTCTTTGGCTTTAAAAGGTCCATTGACATTTAGTAGTTGTGTTGTCCCTAAAAAGTTCTATTGGCTCCGAAACGATCCATTTATCTTCAAAAAGTCCTCCAAACAGCGTATCGTCCCTTAAAAATTCCACTGGCCCAAAAAAAGTCCATTTTTCTTAATAAGTTTCATTGGCTCTAAGAAGGTCCTTTAAAAGTTCTGTTGTTCTTTTAAAAGGTCAATTAACCCTAAACGATCAATTCATTTTCAAAAGTCCCTCGGATTCAAAAGGATCTGTTATCCGCAAAAGTTCTGTGATTGCTCAAAAGGTCCATTGGCCCGAAACGATTCATTCATCTTCAAAAACTCCCTTGGTCTTAAAAAAGTCCGTTAGCTCTAAGAGGGCAATTGATCTTCTAACGGCCTCATAAGATCCACTGACTTCCAAATTATTTGGATTCCAAAATGTAAATTGACCTCTATACGGCCTAGTGTTTATTAAAAGGTCCAAAAAAGATATTTTTTTTTTTAAGTTTTATTGGCCCCAAAAAAATTAATTGGCCCCTTAGAGAGTCCATTCTACACTCAGAGCACACTGGCCCTTCATAAGTTCCCCAATAGCCTTTTCAACAGGCTCTTTAAATGGTCAATTGGCCCCAATATTAGACATATTTTATCATAAAGAGTTTAAAGAAAATTAATTTTTGCGTTAAAGTTAATTTTATGTCATTTCCACTGTAACATAATATACAGTAAATTGTACCTTGTGACTTCATTAATATAGCTGATTTAATTAAGTATAAGACACGAAACCTCAAATTTCTATGAAAAATTTGTAAATATTGTTTTATTGTTGTTTAAACTTTCGTAAAAGTATTGCAGTCTTTTAAAATTATTGCTGAAGGCACTGAAAGGTTACCAAACACAATTTTGAGTCTCAATTTCAATAAAACATAAACTGTTCAAAGAAAGTTTTTAAAGAACTCATTTGTTTTAATAAATAAATGTAAGACTGCTGCATATAATTTTTAAGATAAGTTTCCTTATTATACATATATATTTTTACATACGTTATGTTATTCCATAAAATATGATAAGATTCTTTTTATGTGCAAATAGTTTATGCTGTTCATATATGGGCATACAACCCAGCAAAGCTGCTAGTTTGATCTTAAGTTGAGAATGAAATAAAATAAAATAAAATTATTCTTTTTAAATTATATTAAAAAACCTTTTAGGTCGAAAAGAGAATTTTATTCTCAAACTGACATTTTTCACTTCGTTAAGCTATGCAATTTACAATGTGGAAATGGAACACCCCCAAAGAATTTAGTTCAATTTGGTGATTTATCTCTTTTTTTAGATGAGAGTTTTGTTTTTTTTTTATCAATAGGTATAAATTTTAAGAGTTATGTCAGGCGCTGAAGAATAATCTTCATATTTGTGGTTGCTTTTGGGATTGATTTTCATCTTTACTAAAGAGATTGTATCCTGTATCATAACCAAAGTCGGGTCTTAAATGCAACTGCCCCTAACTATAGATTTATATTTAGCCTTTTCAAAAACAGAACAAAATTCTTTTCGATCTGTAAAAAAACGAAGAAAGTCGTAAAAATTTACATTTTCGTGGTGACCTTCGAATTTTGTTAAACCGTTTTAGAAAATCCAAAAAGTTGAAAATATGAGTTTTAATTATAATTTTTTCCAGTTGCTTTCCGTGTCAGGATATTCAAATGAAATGTCTGCTTACTCTACTTTCGTTTTCCTACTTCGTAAAAACGATTTTTCAGCTGCGCAGTTGGGGTCATCTGCCGTGCGATGGTTTGGAATAAACCCATCAGTTCCATGTTTATCCTCATACCTATATCTATAGGAAAGTTTTAAAATCGCACTAAACATCATATAAAAAACCGCATCCTATTTTAAAGTTTTATCTTTGTATTTCCAGGGCACATACTCATTAATTAAAATAATATGTTTTTATTTCATAAGAAATTTTTCAAAAAAACAAATATGTGTTCGTGTATGTATAGTCATAAAATAAGTTGTATCTGTAGCCTCATTTTCAGAGAAAAAGGGCATGAAAAATAAACAGGAAACAAGTCGTGTATTTTAATTATAGTGAATTTTTTTTTTGCTTTACCAAACAGTAAATTATATACATACCACTTTGATTGCAATCAAACACTCTCGCATTCATTTTGTTAATGAGTAGAATACAATGCAAACATATGAGTAATTTATGATGCAAAGTAGTTGTAAATACAAATGTTCAGTTATTGATAAAGACTGGAAGCAATCAGACTTTGTATACTTTTTGTTAAATGAAATGAAAAAGCATAAATACAAACATGTTTGAATTCAATCGAATGTGCTAAGGGTTTCCGTACTACTCGCAAGTAAGATCATTTGTCAGATCTCGAAGACTAATAACTTTTAGTTTTATTTCTTTGACGAGCATTGGAGACTGATGTATGAAGAAACTCTACATCACAAGAAGGCATTTTTTTTTATATGAGTTAAAAGTTATTACAAAACCAAGCAGGTATGATTGGAAGGAGGACTCTAAATTCGAGATCCCTACGTATGACTCCAACATAAAAGCGGTTAATATATTGGGAATCTTCTCTAAGAAACCTAACCTTTCAGTCTCACTTAGACTGCACATAAGTAGGAGAACATCAGGACGCGCTTGTCGAACGGTAGAACGAGCTAAGGGAATGGGCCCTTAGGTTGTTCTCAGTGACAAATTGTAGATTATCTTAAATCATTTGACCTTCACTAAACAAATATAGAACTGACGATCTATTTGCCCTCAGGAGAAATTCGATATCACTTCAATGTGCATCATAACAGGGCTGACTTGTCATTAGGCCTTGCGGTATGGGATGCCTTAGGGTCTTGGAGTTCTATTTGGCGCTGTGGGCAGGTCTTTAAAAATGTTGGGGCATAACAATAGGCCATTTTGGCCCTCGAGTGAACTAGCTTCTATTTGGGTTGCACTCCTAATCTGAGTAACTTTTTACTAAATGAAAATCTGTTTATATGAATATAATTTTTTGCCGTTTTAAAACGGATGATTCATCACAATAAATCAGACAACAATCAGCCTACTAAAAAATAATGTTTTTTGTTGGAGCATTTTTCTTCAACTCTATCTATTAAGTGATAAAAAAGGAAGTAGACAATAATAAGTTCACATTTAGAACTTTAAAAATAAAACGCATGTGACGATATTTCCTGAATCGCTATTGACAGACAGAAAATGTGTAACTAAGCCCTAAAGAAAGAAATTAAAGGGTGTCCTCTCATCATTTCATAAGCGATGACTGGCACTAAAGGGATGACACCAACTTATGCAACGGATTGTGCTAGAACTGGGAAACCAAGCTACGGGAAGAAGGATAGGGGAAGTAGTGGTTGTGGACATTTGACTTGAATCTTTGTACGCTGAAAGTGACAGGCAAGATTTTCGCAGAAAGTTTATTTCACATATGAACTGTTCGGCGAAAAAACGAATTTTCTTTATAATGCGTAGTGCGATTCACTTGCCTATCGATCACAAAGGGATGCGCTTTTTACAAAAAACGTGTTGGGCATACGAAATAACGGTTTTCAGGAACAAGTTCCCTTATTTCATAAGAGCACATTCCATTGAAGTAATAATAAAATAGCGAAACGCACCACACATTGCGACGATGATCCATTGAATCAATAGAGCTGGTTACTCTCGCATTACCAATGGGCTTCTTTGCTTTCTCCTACACCGCACCATACATGAGAGTTTTATTCCACTTTCGGTTTGTTAAAGGTGACAGAGATAGTGAGGAGATCGAAAGTGTTTAAATAATCCGTGGCCCTTGAATGCTTCTTTTTCAACTTGAAAAAATTTTCTTGTTTCATCAAATATCGCATTCAATCTTCATGCCTAGAAAATCAAGAGCTTATTTCTTATTCCTTGATACCTCCATCATATATAAAAATATTCTTTTATTTGAAAAAGAGGTTTGTAAAAAGTGCCGAAAATTTTCTCAGTCCTTAAAAAAATCATTTATATTTGTGTTCACATGAGATATCCTCGCAGTTGCTACACAAACAAAATAGTACGAAAACTTAAATATACAACAATAATGCATAAATTAATGAATGTATACATGTGTTTGTGTACTGTACATGCATACATAGATATGAAAATTATTTAAGTTCTTGTAGCAGTAACTTTTATACGCCACTCTATGTGTGTGCAAGTGTTTGTGTACTTTATTATTGTATTTAATTTAGCTAGAGGATATTTTGTAACCCAACTAAAAAGCAACAAACAAAAAACCTAGAAAAAGAAATAAGGCATTCAATAGTGCCAAGCATACATACTGAAACACTTGCACAAAAACACTTGGTATAGTCAACAAGCAATCTGCTGCTATACAAAATACAGTTATTTTAATTTCCATTTCACCATTTCGGGTGTATGCTGCTTGCTACACTTAGAAAGAGATATATTTGTGAATTTTAAATTAATATTTATTATTCCCTGTATAATATGCTTTAAAAAGAGGTAATATTTATTTAATTGCTTGTTTCATATCAAAGGCTTAATGATGTTTATGATTTCATTTGGAAACATAAATAAATTACACTTTAATTACCCAACATGTTTATTAATTAACAAACAACGTAAGGAAAGATAAAAGTAAAAACAAATAAAACAAATTAGCAAACCAACAACAATTCTTTTAAATTTGTTAATAAATAATTAATTTAAATTATAAATTGTTGTGAATATAAAGACCAATAATTAAAGATGAATTTCTTGGGCTTTAATTTTCCTCTATGTACACTTTTAATTCCCTGATGTTCCTATTCTTTCATATGTTGTTATCATCATCAATTTATGTATTTGTCTTATAATGCTGCTATTCCTTCCATTGTTATAAATTTTGTATGCGTAATACCATAATTTGTACATTGAATATCACGATGACTATGAGGGCTACAATAATGTCGATACTGTTACTTAATGCTGTTGCTGATGAAGTTGACGATTATTACAAAGTGTAAGCCGTAAATAACCCACTGAGACCAATTGTCTATAAACATCATACAAGACACTTTTGTGTGGTCACGGCAGCAGAAAATAAGTACCATATTGAACGAACAGAGGTTATCGTGACGTGTTAAAAGGATTATTTTTTGTTATTTTGTTTTAATTAATAGGATTTCAAACATAAAGCACATCAGTTGTGGGATTTTGTGCGTGTGTGTGTATGTGTTTTATCGACAGCTAAATAAAGATTTATGTATTTATTTTTGTACTTCTGGAGAGTTGTGAAAATAAAATAATTGGTTTAATATATTATTCTCTAAATTACTTTTTGTATATAATTTTTTTTATATAAAATATTCAAATAAGGGTGGAAATGTTTACGCTTTACCTTAAGATTCATTATTTTGTTATTAAAAATATTAAAAAGTAAACAAGAAAAATAAAAATAAACCGTAATGGAAGATAGATCAGTAGAACTTTAAAAATATGTCTTTCAATCAGTTTTTAATGTAGGGGATTTATCGAAGCAGAGGGCTTCCTTAAGGGTCCAAGTATTTACAGGCAGACGATTCGCAATGTAGGGCAACCTTACACTTATTATGTCACGTGCTACCATCTGCATACACTCTTGACATTTTTGATTGCAGACTGTTGCATAGCAATTTCTGGCTTTCTTTTTCACTACGGAGTCCCTAGAAATTGTTATCATTTGTCTAAGGCTTACTTCCCTCATAGCATCTACATTTAACAAGCTTCTTGCTGTGATTATAATTGTTATGCCGGTCAGTTCCAGCTGATCACACAGTAAAGTGCGCTACCGGCTCTCTTCCAGGAACCGTAAACAAGTATCATCTTTGATTTTTAAATTCGCCAGATGATACTTGAAATTTCCATAACCTGTCATTAAAAAAGTTTTTCAGATTAACATATTTCTTTCATAACAGAGCACCATACTCTTTTAACTGCCAATGTCTCTTTAGCACCATTTAAGCTTGGCTTCACGTAGTAGTTTAGCTCCACCTTTTTAGATTAAATGAGTTCAGCCATTGTAGAAGCTTCGGCCTGAAGAAGGCATATCTGTCAAGTTTGATGACATATTCTAGCACTAGCAGCAATGATAAGAAAGGAAAAATAGAAGGTGTCATAGATATATTTTTTATCACGCCCAAGCTAATACAATATTTTTACGTTTTCTAAGTTCTAATGGGCCGTCAATCGAAAATACATTGTAAGCGTTTTTAAGGTAACAGCTGGAAACTGATGTCAAATCACGTCTATGCTATAGGAATTCTTTTAGCTTAAATATAGATTTACATGTGTAAAATAATAATAAGCGGGTGTCCCTTTATTCTCAAATACTTCTAGAATGCAGGGGTAAAAAACTATTAAAGACATAAAAGAGCTTGCGAGATAAGTTTTAATTAGAAAAAACAGACCAGAAGAGGTCAATCTTCAAAGTCTTCGTCGGGTATGTAAAATATGATGTTTAAGATGTATCCAATAGTAAACAAGGTGCAACTTAAAGAGCCATAACGGCAACTAGGCAAAACAGTGAAAGAGCAGATGACCTCGGTAAAATGAAATCTAGTCTAGATTTCGGCAGACTGGAATCCGTTGACAGCCAGAAAATACTGTTAGTGGTGAGTGGAACTCGCAAGGTAGATCAGCTATTGATCAACTTAGAGAAATATCTTTCTTAAGACAAATGCACATGGATAGTATTTGTAGTGGTTGTTGAAGGATATTTTATGGTCATTTAAGAATACTTTTAAATGTTTTACTTCGGGTGCGGATATGTTTTATGTTCCTCTAGCCGTTTTTGGGAAAATGAATATCACAGGGTGAAGTTCTATCATTTAAAATTCTAAAATGTTTATCTTTATCCCAGGGTTTTCACGACTATGAGAATGTTAATAAGGTTAAAGGTTAAGCATTTCTTTCATCTTATTGGTCATTCTACAGTTAATGGATTGCATTGTTAAAGAGGCTTCAAGATATGATACTGTAAAAGGTAAATAGATTGGCTTCAAAAAATTTCCAATTAGACCTGGTGGGCAGGAAAATGACAACGAACTTCGTAATTCATTTAAGCTGTATCTTGCAGTAGTGTGGGAATTCTTCTTTCTATCGTGTTAGGTAAAGGAATATTGCAACTGTCAGAGGGAGAGGCTTAAATTTTTAATGCAGATACCTCCACATGATACGAGAGACATGTCTATAAGCTTTCTGATTCCTATAGCATTTTTTGTATTTCACACAAGATGACTACGTTAGACAGAGAGGGTGGAATATTTGAGAGAAAAGGCTATTAAAATTTTTTTTTTATATAAATTGCAATAAGCGAACTACCTCCCCAGCCTTGGAAGCATATTTAATGTAGTACATGTAATTAGATACTCATGCATGGGGTTATCCATTAAGCCACGGACGGGCTAGAAATGTTAGCTACTTCTAAATAGTTTAAAGGGTCATGACTGAGCCGTTACTGCAAAAGGAAAGAAGAGACGAATACAAGATGGGCCAGCAAGGGTTGCCTTGGTTGAATGTGAGGCTTACTACCTTCGTTTACCAGAGAGAGCATCTGAAGGTTTAGTCAGACTAGTTCAATATTTGACCATAAAAGCATAACCTTTATTTTTACAAATGTTTATTCAAATTTTCCTTTCGAATGACGATTCAAAATATAAAAAATGTGATATCGTACCTTTTACATTGAATAGGATCTTAAATTTCTTTTCAAGTATTTGAAAAGGAGAAACAAATTTTTCCATAACTTAGTGGTTACGAATTCTTGGTTAAATATTTGACCAATCTGACCGTACCCTTAGAAATCGCGGGTTGTTTGATCTTTGACTCTACTTAGTTAGACAATGCGCATAGCGGCTAAGAGCCAACATAAAAATATATCTATCAAAACAGCCAGAATAGATGTGAAAGGATCACAGATTACATCTTTTATTACCGTGCAGTATCAATTTAATTTGAGAGAATATTTAACTGTGTAACATGTAATTAAAAGGGATTTTATTTAAATTAGGAATTTTCATGTCAAGATATAATTCCGTAATGTAATTTATCTGTAGTTACACATGTTGGATAGATGTTAATTCAAAAGCAACTTATTTCTTTAATTTTTTTTTTTTTTAGGTCAAACAACTAATGAAACAACTTAAAAATTTTACTTTGAAAATTTATTTACTTCTTGTAAAACAACACAAGCACCTACATAAACACTAAGCAATTTAATTCATCTTCTTAAAACTCTTCACCTTGTAGTGACCCAAAGAATTTTTCATTACCATCATAATTTAATTTAAATTCATTTCTTTATTACAATCATGAAAGAGAAATACCTTGATTTTAAACCTTTTTACTTTTATTACACAACTAACCTTGGAATTCATTAAATATTTTAAATGCTTTTGCTGTTTTATTCTAAAGAAAGCTAAGAAATCTAATTACAACACATCAAGGCTTTTCACAAAAAAAAAAAAAAAAAAAAAGAAAGAAAAAAACTTGCATTTACTATTTTTCTTTTGGATACATAAAATACTTGCACATATATAAAATATTCAAAAAATATTCAGCATATGAACAATTTGTTTTTATTTCAAACTAACCAACGTTGAGTAACGAATACTTATGCAAACATACACTCACATACACACACAATATGTCACATGACAAACTATTGTCGTATTATATGCATTGTTGGCAAAATGTTGCAAATATAATTGTGGAATGGAAATGCATACAAGCATTCTTACATAC
The DNA here is from genome assembly GCA_937654795.1 of Cistogaster globosa. Lineage (NCBI taxonomy): Eukaryota > Metazoa > Arthropoda > Insecta > Diptera > Tachinidae > Cistogaster > Cistogaster globosa. Next base: position 136,568,494 of record OW569403.1, on the reverse strand, counting down.
ACACAAATTTTTTTATGACTGCAAAAAAGACGGAATTAAATTGAAATAAAAAAATAAAATAGAAGTAAACATTAAAATAAAAATAGGAATAAAGTATAAATAGACATACCTAGTTCATTTATGCAGTTGTATATAAAGTTAAAGGGTGCTGAGAAAAAAGAGTTCGAATGCTATAAGAACAATTTCATGTAAATGAATCACTAAGCAAACTAATTTGAAGGCGAAGTTTCTTCAAAGTCAGTTGATAACTACAGGGAGAACTCAAATTCAGTGCTGAGTGCGTGAGTTAAGTATATAAAAACAAATAACAACACTTACATAAGCAATGACCCAATAGATGAATTTATTGCAAATATTATTAACAATAAATAAAACAAAATGTAATATTAAACCCATTTCCGGTTTGTTTAAAGATATTAATATTAAAATTATGAGCTTAAAATATTTTTCGGTCGCAATTAGAAGAATTGCAACCGTCCCAATTTAATATTAAAAGAATTAATTAAAAAGCACTATATTTTTCGGTCCCAATTCTGAGAAGTGCAACGACCCTAATTGAACTATATTTTAATAAAATAATTGCAATAAATATTGTCTGTTGCATTTCCGTTACCAAACGAAAATGCAATATTGACATTTTTCGGAATAAGTAATTTTAATTAATAAAGAACCAAAAGACTAGAACAAGTCAGTCTGTTTCCTCCCATTCTTTGGTTTAGTTGCTCCGATTGAAAACAAAAGAAAACAAAAAAATAAATAAATAAAAATTATTAATAAAAAAAATTAAAACTGAGTTTTTTTTTATTCAAAATATAATCTCGGTATTTGTTTGGCGCAGTCGCGGAAGGATTCTTAAAAAAAGGATCCAATAAAAACGAACCTCGCTCGTAAAAGAAAAATTAGTTAATTTGTGAAAACATTTTTTTCTTTCGTGCAGAAAACATTTTTAAAAGTGAAAGTGAATCACCACAAAAAGCAGTGAAAGCTTAGTAAAAAAGCCAACACCATTAAAGTGAAGTGATCATTTTTTTTGTGAAAGCAGTAGAAGCTGCTAAAATTTTCAAAATCAATCCAAAAGCAAGAAGACAACGAGATTTTGACCACAACAGAATGGCAGAGGAACAGCCTCAAATTACAACAGTAAATCTGGCAGAAGAACTGGCCAGAATAGATGCCCAACTTGAAATTTTGAGGTCGGCATATACGGAACTACAGCAACAACAACAGCTCCAACAACAACAGTTTCAACAACAACAGTTACAACAACAGCAGTTCCAACACCATCAATTCCAACCACAACAACCTAATCAGCTGGAGAGAATTTTTAAAAATGTGTCGTATCTTCCAATATTTACGGGCATGGGAGAGATAACAATAAACTCCTTCTTTAGCAGCGTAGAGTATCTACTATCCAACATAGAAGACGAAGAACTTAAGAAGGAAGCCACAAAAGCCATTTTCTACCGCAATATACAAAGCGAAGCGAAAAACGTAGTCATCAACATACAGCAACCACACAACTGGCAGATAATAAAAAAGACTTTGAAGCTGAGATACCGCCCAAACCTGGAACATCATCAAATTTACAGGAAAATTAATGAACTTCGAGTAAACACCGTAAGTGATTTAGCAATAGAGTTACAAAATCTTAAATATAAAAATGACGATTTAAGTATCTATTATCAAGATGATCAGTGTATAGATTTGTCAAATAAAGACAGTTTATTGGTAAATATAGCGAAGGAAATAACACAGGGAATACTTTTAGATAAAATATATCCAGAGAGAGATTTAGGTACAATAATAGTGATAATGATGAATCATAGATATGAAGACAGCTGTATTAGGCCAGAATTTAAAAAATTTCGCGGAAACCATCCCAGTTCCTTTAAACAAGCAAATAAATATAATAGCTCAAACCCTAACTATAATAGAAATCAGAATTTTCAGAAGAAAGGACATAGTAATTTTAATTTTAGAACCAATAACAATTACAATAATAATGAATATAATAATAGATATATGAGTAATTCAGGGCAATATAGGCAAAATAATAACGGAAGAATTAACAACAAATATTCAAATTCAGGTAACTTCCAAAGGCTCAATCAGGCAGGACACCCTGGGCAAAATTTCAACCAGAATCGTTGGAATCATCCCAGGCAAAGCCAAACTGAACCCATGGAAGTAGATAATATTCAAAGGAGTAGGCAAGTAAATAAAGTGAATTATAATCAGGTAAATATAAATAATAATAATCCAAAAACCGCCCAGTTAGGAAACCCTAGAACAGAAGGCAGCCAATATCGCTTGCCACAACCTAGGCAAGAACGAAACGGTTTTTTTGAAAATAATCATGAAGAAATAAACTATGATCAATTGGCAGGACACTCGGAAAATGAAATGTGTCACAGTAAAATAGCTCTATCCCGACAAAGCCAGGATCAGTTTTTTTCAGAACGACATCAGACTATTTACCCATCATAACAATAACAATTAAAAATAAGAAATACAACGCACTGATAGACACAGGCGGAAATATAAGTTTAATGGATGAAGATATAAAAGGATTTGAAAAAACACTATTAAGAGAGCCATTAGAATTTAGTACAATTAATGGAAAAGATATAACTAGATTTGAGATATTGACAGATGCACCTTTAGAATTTAATGTAGAAAAAAATGCAAAAATTAAGTGGAAAATGACTAAACTAAAAGGAAGAAAATATCAGTTTATCATTGGGATAGATCTGATGAATTGCTTCAACACAATAATAGATTTAGTAGAAGGACAAATATCTTTTAATAATAAAAAAACTAGTTTTATAGTAAATCCGTATAAAAACGTGAAAGTTTGTGCATTAGAAGCAGCTAATTTCAATTGGAACAGAATACAATTAGACCATTTAAATAAAGAAGAATATGACGCAATAGTAAAAGTTTTGAATAAATTTAAAGGATTATTCTTTAAGGAAGGTGACCAATTAACTAGCACAATGGAAATCCAACACGAGATTAGAACGGTGACAAATGAACAGATAAATTCCAAATTATACCGTTATCCTCCACAACACGAAATGGAAGTAAGAAAACAAATACGAGAGATGGAAGAACAGGGAATTATCAGAAAAAGCTGTTCAAGATATTCAAGCCCTTTAATAGTAGTGCCTAAAAAGATTGACAATTCAGGAGAAAAAAAATATAGAATCGTAGTGGACTACAGAAAGCTCAACGAGGTGACTATTGACGATAAATTCCCACTACCAAACATAGATTCGATTTTGGACAAGTTAGGAAGGGCTCAATATTTTACAACCCTAGACCTCGCGAAAGGATATCATCAAATTCTAATTAGAGAAGAAGATAGGGAAAAAACAGCTTTGTGACGCCACATGGGCTATATGAATTCATAAGAATGCCATTTGGGTTAAAAAATGCCCCGGCAACTTTTCAAAGGCTTATGAATGAAATATTACGTGACTTCATTAACAAAACATGCGTCGTTTACCTAGACGACATTTTAATATTTAGTACATCCCTTCAAGAACATACAAAATCTATAACGGACATTTTCAGAGTTTTGAAACAAGCCAATTTAAAAATACAAATCGAGAAGTGCAATTTTATGAAAAAAGAAACAGAATTTTTAGGCCATATACTAACAAAGGAAGGAATCAAACCAAATCCCAATAAAATTAAAACAATTCAAAATTTAACTTTACCAACAACCCAAAAACAAATAAAAAGCTTTTTAGGACTTACGGGATATTACCGTAAATTCTTGAAAGATTATGCAAAAATTGCCCAACCCATAACCAAGTATCTGAAAAAAGGATCTAAAATAAATATTCGAGATCCAACATATATAGAAGCTTTCGAAAAACTTAAATTACTAATAACTTCACATCCTATTTTGAGATATCCTAATTTTGAAAAGCAATTCACGTTAACTACAGACGCATCAAACTATGCTTTGGGAGCAGTGTTATCCCAAGAAGGTCATCCAATTTGTTTCGCGTCGCGAACGCTAAATAATCATGAACGCAACTATTCTGCCACTGATAAAGAGTTTCTCGCCATATTGTGGAGTGTACAATATCTAAGACCTTACCTTTATGGAAGAAAATTTAAAATCCTTACAGATCATCAACCAATAAAATTCTTACACTCGAAATACAGAGGAAAAGATATGTCACCTAGGCATCAAAGATGGCTACTGAAATTAGGAGAGTACGATTTTGAAATTGAATATATCAAAGGATAAGAAAATAGAGTTGCAGATTTTCTAAGTAGACTTGAAAATGAGAATGACGAAAATAATTCAAAGGATACTGAATCCGATCTTAATTCAATACACAACATTGAAGAAGATAACGATCGATTGTCAATGGTAACAATTCACTCTGCCGATGAAAATCTTTTAGATCACTTTTTCATAAAAGAAGAAATAGTTAACAAATATAAAACTCAGATAATATTAACCAACAATAAGACAGAAGAATCAAAAACATTACATGGAAAAAGAATAATTTATATAGCTGAATGCGACTTTGATATAATGGGTAATATATTTAGAAATTATATTACAAAAGGAAAGATAGGCATATATTCAGAACTTTCAGATCATAGTTATAACATAGTACAGGAAAAACTTATAGATATGTACTCAAACGATAATCAAATTGAATTCATTAAATGCACGAAGATTGCACAGGATATCGAAACAGAAGTAGAAGCAGTTAAGCAAATATCCTTTTATCACGTAAGAGAAAGCCTACATTCGGGGATCAATGAAACCTATAACAATATTAAAAATAAGATATATTTTCCTAAGCTTAGGGAACTAATTCAGCTAGTAATAAATCAATGTGATCTTTGCCAACAGGTAAAATATGATAGGCACCCAATTAAAAATAAATTTCAGTTTACTGAGACACCGTCAGATAAAAAACAAATACATATCGATACATATGTAATAAAAGGTCATCATTTTCTAACGACAATAGACAAGTTCTCTAAATTTGGAGCTGCTTATTCATTAAGCGACAGAAACCATGTGACCATAATAAAAAAGTTGGAAGAACATATTACAAAAATAGGAAAACCAAATAAAATAGTAGCAGACAATGAATTTAAAGCATTAAGAATTAAAGAATTTCTAACAGAGCAAGGAATAGAGTTACATTTAACAAAGCCAAATAGCCACACAGGAAACTCAGATATAGAAAGATTCCATAATACCATTGCAGAAAAATTTAGGACTTTATACCAAACTAACAAAGATTTACTAATACAACAATTAATTCAACGCACCATTAGAAATTACAATGAAAGGTATCACAGTAGCATAAAACACTCACCAAAAGAAGTACAGGAAGGACGTGTAGAGTTAGACAAAATCAAGCAAAATTTAGAAGAATGTAAGAAAAAGAACATTGATAAACTTAATTTAAAAAGAGAGGAGTATAGAGAAACAAGAAAAAAAGGATTTATAAAGAATTATAAAGCACTTAGGCATAAAGAACAACCAAAATATAATAAAGCAAAATTAGAAGGAATTCATCCGAGTAATATTAAAAGACCGCTAAAATTTACAGATAATATCCATCCTCATGCTGATAATAATGTGGACATCGATGAATAAAGGAGAACTGACTACCAAACGACTTATGGAACAATCAGGATATATAAATATCTTCATGAAAAATGTAGATATAGTCAAGGAATCTGACATAATATTACATGTAGTAAACTTACACGAAATAGAAAACATTTTAGACCAGATGAAAGAAAATATTAATTTACTGAAAATAAAAAATAGACATTTACTTCAATTAGAATTATTAGATGCAAAAAATAAATTAGTCACTTTAATACCAAAACAAAATCGACAACGAAGAGGACTAATTAACGGAATAGGTAGTGTATCGAAATGGTTATTCGGGACTATGGACGACGAAGACAGACAAAACACCCAGAAACATCTCTTTAGTATTGATCAAATTGAAGCAAATAATGACCAACAAATTCTAATTAATGATTACTTAAATGAAACTATAAGCCATTTGAAAATGATCGTCAAAAACGACAGAAAAGTAATAGAAAAAGAATTAAATTCTATCAATAAATTTTTAGAAACCGAAAATGATAAGCACATATATTTAGAACAACTATCAAATATACAACTAATTAAAAATAGAATAGAACATCTACAGGATAATGTCATATCTACAAAATATGGTTTAGCGCATCCAAGTATTTTGACTTCTAGTGAAATAGCAAAATATGCAATAGATTATAATAAGCTAAAATATATTCAGATAGGAACTACATTTGTTAATAATTCATGTTTAATTTTTGGAATAAAAATACCCAAAACATTTATAACAGTTAAGCTTAAGTATATTGTTCCACTACCAAATGATCACAGTGAAGAGATAGATTCTATAATAGAGCAAACAATTGATTTTGAAAATAAAACATACAAATTTGAAGAAAATAAACATTTAAAGAATTTAAAACTAAGCAATCATTGTCTAATAAAAAACACTTGTCAATTAATAAAGAATAGTGATTTAGAAATTATACAATTAGACATAGACACATTTATAATTAAGAATGCAGTAAATATAAGTATCAATCAAAATTGTAATTTAGAAAAAATTATGCTAAACGGAAATTATATCGTAAATTTCAATAATTGTTCAGTAAGAATAAAAGACTATTATTTTTCAAACATAATTGAGAACATAGAAGAAAAACACATTATTGAAAATACACACATAGAAAAAAACTTCTCACATAAAATAACATTTGAAGAAATCAAAACATTAAATATCAATAATCTTAGAAATATTAAAGCATTACAATATCATAAAAACCTATCCTATGGACTTAATCTTCTATTAACAATAATAATAATTATTATCGTAATTTTTGTAATTGTAAAGCAAAGATATATTAAAATAATATTAAATAAAAGAATTCAGGAGAATTCTAATCTAAAGGAGGGAGAAGTTAAGTATATAAAAACAAATAACAACACTTACATAAGCAATGACCCAATAGATGAATTTATTGCAAATATTATTAACAATAAATAAAACAAAATGTAATATTAAACCCATTTCCGGTTTGTTTAAAGATATTAATTTTAAAATTATGAGCTTAAAATATTTTTCGGTCGCAATTCCAAGAATTGCAACCGTCCCAATTTAATATTAAAAGAATTAATTAAAAAGCACTATATTTTTCGGTCCCAATTCTGAGAAGTGCAACGACCCTAATTGAACTATATTTTAATAAAATAATTGCAATAAATATTGTCTGTTGCATTTCCGTTACCAAACGAAAATGCAATATTGACATTTTTCGGAATAAGTAATTTTAATTAATAAAGAACCAAAAGACTAAAACAAGTCAGTCTGTTTCCTCCCATTCTTTGGTTTAGTTGCTCCGATTGAAAACAAAAGAAAATAAACAAAAATTATTAATAAAAATTAAAACTGAGTTTTTTTTATTCAAAATATAATCTCGGTATTTGTTTCGTGCAATGAATGAGAAGCAGGAAAAAAATAAGAAAATATTGGAAAATATTTTTTTTAAAAATCTCAAATAAGTCGATATCAATAAATCTAAAATGATGGCAGACGATAATAACATGTTCGATTATTGCTTTAGGTCGCGCTTAGAAGATGTTGAAAAGGCATTGGAAATCGTGTAGTGGTAGTTGTGGCAGCATGACATATGAAACTGAGTTTAAAGAACTCTGTGAAAGGAATTGAGTCGACAATTAGGAAAAAGTATTTCAGATGAGTCAGTTGATTTAAAAAACAATGCCAAAAATTAGTGTTCTACATATATTTCCAGACCTAGTTAAAAAACGAAAATTGTTGTTTCAAAAAATAAAGTTAGCTCATAGTACCTAATATAAAGCCTCTGACGTAGCTGTCATGAAAGTTAAAGTGAAAGTTAAGCTACAGTTTGACAAACTAATCAAATTTTAAAATATCGTGCTGATTATTCCGACCGAATTATTAAAATTACCGCTACCGCTCTCTTAGCTCTTCAGGAAACTTCTCACTTAACTTTTAATAGACTAAAGATTTTTATACAAACAATAAAGACAAAGTCAAAGTTTAAGCAAAAACAATAATAGTCATCATTGATTGTATTTTTCTTTATCCACTGTATACGGCTGACTTTTTTCCTGCTCTTCTATACAGTCAAAAGAGGTCGAAAAATAAAATAAAACCAACAATAAATATCACAAAACACTGTTATAATATATTTTTGTTTTTTGCACGGGCACTGTCAATTTAATAATTAAACTTTTAGACCACGGTAATATTTATTAATTAAGCTTTGAACTTTAACCGAATTATTTTCGATGGCCATTTCGCTACCGCTCACTTAGCTCTTCAGGCAACTTTTCACTTACACTTAGCGAAATTGCTGTCGAAACGTGCTCTCACCCTCAAAAATTTTAAAATTTAAAATTTTAATTATTTCATTTGATTTGAACTTTAAACTATTAAACAAGAGGCAGCTGCAATTTCACAAAAAATTTTTAAAGGTTATTAAAAGGATACTTCATTTTTGATTTGTACGTGGAATAAAAATGTCAAGTAAAAATTCCTCCTGTCACTTTAAATGTAGGGAAAATCAATTCCAATATCGACAATGCCTTTAATTATTTATTTTCAAAACATATTATCCCACTATTACTACATTGTATGGCATTGCATAGGTTCAGATCATCTCTGTGCTGCTGATCTACAAAAAAAAATGTTTTGCCATTTTTTATATAAATTTTGTACATTTACATTTCCTCACATTATGAACATATTTGGTGTTTTTCATTGTGATATGAACAATTCGTCATTACAACTTTATTTAGTTAATATTTTTATAAATTTTTATCATTTATGTTAAAAGTTACAACTATGTAGATTTGTTAACTTTATTTATAACAATTTACAAAATTTTTTCTTTTTAATTATTTAAATAATAAAGAGTTCTACAAAATTATGCATGGTGATTTTTTAAGCCTGATAGAACTTAAGAAAGGTTAAACCGTCCAACGAACTAACTTTCTGTCATTTAGGATTAGTACAATAAAGCAGGTCATCTTTAATATATTGGCACTTGAATAAGGCTTCGAAATTATCCAGACTTGATTTGTAAATAGTTGCCAGTTGTTCGTGCCGCATATAGAGTGAAACCAATCTACAGAAGAGCCTAAATACTGCATTACATCTAGAAAAATTCACGTTTGAAGCAGTTTAAATGCTTCAAAAATAAAGCAAGACCTTTCGATACGATGGGGATCAATACTGCTGTTTCATGATTATTATGTTTTGTTTAAACTTATGAACCATATTGCCCGGTCAGGATTTGCTTTTAACACGATGGCTTTACATGCCATACAGCGATCGCAATCAATTGAATTTAAAATATGGCAATAAGTTGATTTGAAGAAATGAACCACTTAACGTCATCCAAGGTGATAGTGATTTGGCACAACTCGACTGAGTGCTGTGAAGTCACGGGCTAGTCTGATAAGCCAGAACCAATTGACAGTTTGCAGGCCAACAATAGTCGTGACATACGGCCAGCTATGCTCGAAAAAGTGGCTCAAAATTAAATTGAAATCATAACGTGATTCGTCCAGAACAACTGCTGACCACCGCAGTAAGTACCAAGTATTGATTTTTTGACAAAAACTTTCTATTGGGATCAAATTTAGTTTTTAAAAATTATAAGTTCTGTCGGGCTTAAAAAAAAAAATTTAAAAAATTAATGCATATATGAACTCCTTTTGTCTCTTGACAATTTTATCTTTACCTTTTTTTTTTTTTGTTGGTTTCTTTGGGCATGTTTTTCAAGACACAACAATTGCAATAATTTTTTCGCAAAATATAGTTAAGCCATTGTAGGTTTGTTATACATATTTTTTCTTTCTTTTCATTATTGTCCTTGTTGGTACTGTCATGCCAAAAAAATTTTGTTAAGCAAATTCTTTGTTTTCTACAGGAATTATAAAATTGCATTTAAAAAATGATTATAATAAAAGAATATACATAAAAAGAGTTCTTTTTAAGACGTGCATGAAGGTCTCCTGCAAAATTTATATTTTTATTTGGTTTTTCTTACATTTCTAAGCCTAAAGACTTCTTAATAAAAATAGCTTTTTTTTTAAAAAAATAGCTTTTGTGTTCCACACATTTGTAATAAATAACAGAAGTACAAGTAGAACACAAGCTATTCTTTCGAATTTTTCTAACCCCGATTGAGATGACTCCCGATCCCACCTAATTTTTTATTTCTTTAAAAGAACGGCCATTTGTTCTCGATTTTAATTAATGGTAACCAGATGAAGTAATACATAAAGATACTGGAGGTGAGATAAAATTTTATAATTTTTTCAAGACCGATTGCGCAACATGTAACCGACCACTATCGTGCAGAAAAGAACTTTAACGTTTCTTAATAAAATCTTAGATCGGTACAAATGCATTTTGTATGGCCATTAAAATTTGATCACAATTGTCTTATTCAGTCTGAAGAAGTCAAAGTACATTCTGATACCTGGTTATGCAGGCAATACTGAATAATGGCAGCGCATACCCAACGTCCATTTATTAAATTTTTTTATCGAATAAAAAGTCTTTTGAAAATTATGAATGTATTTAAAAAGACTTTAATTGTGTAATAAAATATCATTCATCGTCAGCAAGATATAGTTATATATCATTGCTGACTTATTAAAGAAAGAAACACGGAATGGCCACTAAAGCAACACGGAAGGAAAAACGATGAACGTCTGTAAACAGGAAGGGGTACTTCAAAATAGAACTTTTATATTTCATATTCCTAAAGCAACATTTTAAAAAGTAAAAAATGTTTATAATTTACATAGCCTAGCAATTTCAGTTAATAATTGGCTTTTACTCATTTCCCGATTAGTACTTCCGTTACTAAGTGCCGTCATTCAAGCAGACCACAATTTTCAGTTTTATTGAGTTCCTAACTATTCATCCATTATAGGAGAAAACTTAATGCTGCATAAATAAAATCTAGCCATATTTATTCAAAATGGTCATGAAAACTTTCAATAAAAAGTTTATAAAGCAATAAATAAATTTTCGGTGAAGGTATATTTTAAACATCACGACTAATGAAACTTCATATAAGTATAGCACCTCTGCTTTGCTATCACCTTACTTCACCATGTATAGTAGTTTCTGCGTACTTTTTTAAAGAGAGTAAGGCATCTAATATTTGGAAATTAATATTTTTATAATTTATTAGCATTTCCCACGACTTCGTCCGCGTGTAATTTATAATGTTCTTAAATTTCAAATGTTAAAAAATGTGTTTTTAAATATTATTTGCAGAGTTCTGTAGATAGTGTCAAAAAATTTTCCATCTATAAAAATAAAATTTGCTGACAACTGTTCTAGTACCATTTTTATATATGTGTCTTTATTTCTATAAGAAAAGAGTATATCTTAGCCACGGTTCTAACGGACCACATTACAATTTTGTATTTAAATCCATCAAGCAATTTAAACGTTTATAACAGAAACAAACAAAGATATAAACAGACAAAAATTCCGAAAATAGGTGTTTTATATTCCGTATCGATTACTGTTTAAAAAAAACAAAAAAAATTTAAAAAAAAATTTTCATTACAGTTTTATTATATGTTTATGATAACTACTCTATCTGTGCTTCTTCCCGGCGTAATTTTTAGAGTTTCTAAGGAAATTGTAACAACGTAAGCATTTAGTTTTCGCTAAAATATATATTCGCCTTACAGCCCGCTGTTAAAAACCGTAACAAATGAGAGACCATTAAAATATTCACAGGGAGTATATTCCTACAACCGCTACGATAACAAATAAAAAAATTTAAGGGTGTTCCAAAATAGGCTGTCCTACTACTGACGTGATTTTAAGTAAATGGATTTGCTTTTAAACAGATATAGGTAGACGCTTTAAATGTTGGTATTTTTATGTCGGCTATAAGAACAAGTAAGAGTACTTTTTTTATTTTTTTTATTTATTTATTTAGTTGACATTTCAAGATTTTTACAAAATAATATTACAAAAAAAGTGTTAATTTAAGAGTGCAGGCAGTAAACTGTCCTTTTCTACTTAGGAATATATACAAAAAATATAATTAATATTTTAAAATATAACATGTTTGTTATTATTTTAGGCAAAAATTTACAAAAAAACCTATTAAAGCAAAAAGAAAAAAAAAATTAAATTTTTAGATAAAACTTAAATCTGCGTATTAGCAGTTAATGCATTAATATGTTAATGTTCTGATAATTGACATCTGATATCATAGTTTTGTGTGAGTTTAGATAGTCTGTGTTCAATATCGTTAATTAAGTGTAAGCGTTGAGTGGAAAAATGCCAGGGTAATTTATAAATCATTTTTAACAGTTTATTTTGACTAATTTGTAGTTTTTTCTTGTGACATTTAGCGATATCATTCCATACCGGGGCTCCATAATACATTATAGACATAAAAATTGTTTTAAAAATTATATTTTTGTTGTCTTGACTTAATGAAGACTTCCTACTTACAAAAGCGTACATAAGTCTTGTAATATTATTTAATTTGTTGATTATGTAGGAGACGTGTTCACCGAAGTTAATTTTTGAGTCCATAATAATACCTAAGTATTTGACTTTAGACTCCCATTTGATGTTTATGTTATTTATATGAAGGTCTCGTTGTGGAGTGAAACAAGGCTTGCGTCTTCGGGTAAGATATATAGCTTGAGTTTTTTGTGAATTAATGAGGATATTCCATTTTTTAAAATATTCTTCCAAACTTATTAAAGCGTTCTGAATAATATTAATAATATCCTCTGCCAGTACACCATGGCAAAGAATCGCAGTGTCATCTGCAAAAATGGACGATGAGCAATCAACCAATGAAAGAAAATCAGAAGTAAAAATATTGTATAGAATTGGAGATAGGCAAGAT